>VZTI01005526.1:268949-336414 GCA_013397865.1 Struthidea cinerea
GCAGCAGCACCGCGGCGGCCCCCCCCGGCCGGGCCCGGCCCCTCAGCCCGGCGCAGGCCCCGCTGCCGCCGCCGCCATGGCGCTGAAGATGGTGAAGGGCAGCATCGACCGCATGTTTGACAAGAACCTGCAGGACCTGGTGCGCGGCATCCGTAACCACAAGGAGGATGAGGTGAGGCGACCCTTCCCCGCGCTCCGGTCCGGGGGTGTCACTGCTGTCCGCTGGGGCCGTGTCCGGGAAGGGGGTGTTGGTTTGGGAAGAGGGAAGCGGGAGTCAGAACGAGGAAGGTGACGCTGGGGTGTGAGGCTGGAGGAGAGCACGAGAGTTAATAAGGGAGGGTCGTGCTTGGTACTCACTTTCCCACTCACTGTGTTGTTTTGGTGTTGAGATCCCTAATACGCATACGGATATCTATATGTATGTACACGCACTTGTGTACATGAGCATTATAGAGGAATAATATGGAGGAATTCCTTCCTCTCGAGCCCTACAGTCACGTGCTGTAATCAACTATGTATTCTTCACCCTAAAGCTGTTATGCAGGAGAACTAAGATCCTAATTCAGCTTTCAGATTATTCATGCTGTGCATCTCCTGACCAAAATGTCCTTCTCTCAGAGCTTTTCTAGGCAGCAATCAGTTTTCTGTGTTGGCCTGTTATCCACTTTTGTGTGAGAAGCACGTGATCAGGAAATTAGTATAGGTGAAATAATTAGTCATCAAGAACGTGTTATGTGAGACTCCACAGTGAAGCGTTACATGGTAATTGAGAAGTAACGGGCACCAAGGATGTCATTTATGTTCATCTTCAAGTAACTCATGAAGCCTGAGAAGCTGTCTTATGTATGGCCTAACAGCTGGGCTTTGCTGGTGTGTTGAAGAGTTGCTGTGGAATCAGTATCAGCTACCAAAAGCATCTGGAAAAGTTGTAAACCTGTCACTAAGTGCAGAACTTTACTAGGAAAACTGGTCTTTATTGCTGGTGTATAGGACTGAAACACAAAATACAACTTCCAAAATCTCTTTGAAGCCCCCTATGCACAGGACAAGGGGTTGTTTGGTAGTGAGGATACCTGGGAAACTTCTCTTTATCACAGAATGACGAATGTGCTGAGTTGGAGGGATCCATCAGGTCATCAAATCCAATTTATTTCAGCATATGTTGAATTTATGGTATTGGTTTGGTGGCAGAGGAAGGCAGGGCTGCTGTGCAGTGCCCTGCAAAATGTGGGAAACGCCATGAATTGGCAACAGCAAATTTGTATGGAATTTATGGATCTAATGTTTTGTGCCAGAGCTGGACCTGGTGAGCAGCGTTCCTGTGGAGCACTCCCCCCAATGTGTTGTGCTGCTTTTAGTACATCTGCTTTATTCCTTTGTGCTTAGGACAGAAGGTGTTTCATCAGCTGTCAAACCCCTGAGGATCCTCCTGGTGAAGGTCCAGGCCTCTGTGGCATCAGTTCTTTGAGAAGAATTGGATGTGCTTTCTAAAATAATTTTGTGACTAACAGCTTCATAAAGAGAATTGTGAGCCACACCAAGTTTGTTCTCAGTCTCTGACAAGAAATGGTTAAAATGTATTGGCTTTTGTGCCCTCTGAGTTAGGAAAAAACACCCCTTGGACAGTTTTGTAGGGCTCTGTGTATTTGTAGGAAGCTGTTACTCGGGTATGTGCGCACTGTGGGATTCAGTGAGGGCGAAGCAATATGTTGTCTCTTACAACAGCTGGGCTGCAGCATGATGGGATTTGAAACTCTTTAGTTTGGAGTACAAATGGTGAGATTTTAAAATAGATAACTGTAGAGGTAATGCCTTTTTATATCCTCATGAGCACAGCAAAAGTTAAAAACCAAACCAGGATGTGTTCAGCTGATTAAGACATTGCACTGATAAAATGTGTGTGTTTGGGAATCCTTCAAACATTTTTCTTAATTCCAGAGAGTGGCTGCAAACAACTCAGGACTGTGCCTTTTCCTGGCTCAGCTGGAGAGAGCTGTAAACCTGCTGTTGAGCTTTTGGGTGTGGATTCAGTGCTTCCCAGGCAGTGGCCAGGGACATTGGCTAATTTTCAGGTGATGTTACAAAATCAGAATCCTATTTTAGAGGAAGTAGCTGCAAAAATTCTTCCTCTTTCCCCTACAGTGCTTCCATTGTTCATTGTACTGTTAAATGTTGCTCCAGTACTGTAGTTCAACCAACATTTTTGTGTCTCAAGATAAGTGTCTAAGCCTAAGACAGACACTCTGTCCTATTCAGAAAAGCAAATTTGTTTAAAACAAACAGTGTGCTTTAGTGGGGAGGATATTGGCGATTGGTCTCGGCTCAACAGGAGTTACTCCAGGAAGAGTTGTCTCTGGAAAGGAGCTACTGTGGTCATTAAATAGCAATGATATGAAAAGAAATGAAGGCAAGATTGTTGCTTTGACTTCTGATTTACTTGTGCTTTTTGCAGAAGGTTAGTTTATTTATATGTCTTGGGTTTTGTTTTTTGGAATTTAATCACATGGAAAAATCTGCCATCACCTATTCCCTCATCTTTCTTGGCAGTCTCTCCTGGTAGATCTGAGATGGAAAGGTTTATTCCTTTCAACTTCTTACGCAGGTACCACATGAGCATATCTGGTATTTCACAGCCCATCGAGGCTGTGTTTGCAGTCCAGGACGTACCAAGTGCTTGGCACCCCAGTTCACAGTGGGTTTCTCAGTGCAGCTTTTTGACGGCCCCACTGTGATCTTGCTTGATGGGTTTGTGTTCTTCCTGTGTTGCTGCGACCCTAAATCTCACACCCCAAGGTGTGTCCTGAAGTCAGGGGAGGCCACATCTCTTTATTGATAAATTTTGTGTGCTCCTCAGCTCGTTAGAGGAGCTGAGAGTGCTGGAGGCTGCCTGGCCCTCGAGCTTACAGCCTGCCTCTCTGTAGTGTGCTAATTCCCTGTCAGAGGCATTTCCATTGTCCTTCCTGCTCTGTATCCAAAGCTGACCCATTTATTTTGAGTTTAAAACACTGAAATTGAAGGGATGGACTTCCCAAAGGATGTGAGGGAAGAGACAGAAGGTGGTTAACACAGTCACTGCTCTGTGCAGACTTACTCTGTCCATTTCCCAGTGTTCTAGGGAATACTGGAGCTGCATCGTCCTTCTGCAGAGGAAGTGCTGTGTGCAAGGAATGAGGTGGCAGAACAGCATTAGCTCCTTCCCAGGTTTGACACGTTGTGTTTATTTTCCAACAGATGCTTTAGTCCCTGTGGTGTTTCCCAGTGCCAGTTCAAAGCCAAACCTGCAAGAACGACTTGATCCTACTGCGTTTTCCCAACTTTTTACTTCCAATACCTCATTCTTTCCCTTTCATTTGGAAAAGG
Source organism: Struthidea cinerea (assembly GCA_013397865.1). Classification (NCBI taxonomy): domain Eukaryota; kingdom Metazoa; phylum Chordata; class Aves; order Passeriformes; family Corcoracidae; genus Struthidea; species Struthidea cinerea. Next base: position 272,310 of record VZTI01005526.1, read on the forward strand.
AATGCTTTTGCTAATGAAAGTGATGTTTTTCAGCAGTTATTAGGTGGTTTTGTATGCCACGGAGTAACTTCTCCTACTTTGTGCCTACTGCTTCTGTATCTGCTCCACAGCATGCTCAGGAGAGGAATGGCTTGTACTATAGGCTGTTAAAAGTATACTGGATTTTTGCCAAGATAGTCCAAACTGATAAATGATATCTGTTCTCCTAAATGTGTAATAAGGGGCAGGATAATTCTTTGATTCTGTTTGGCCCTTGCACAGTGTTTTTCATTCACAGTTAAAAGTTTGTTTTTCCCAACGAGGAAGCTCCTGTGTTGCGAGATGTTCCTTTATAAAACTGAAATTATAAAGTAACAGAAACAGATGTTAATGTCTCATTCAGACAGTAGCCCTCTGTTTCAGGTGTCTATGATTCACTGCAGGACACTTAAGGAGAGAGAAGGGATTCATAAAAGTCCTGTACAAAATATCTGTGCACTTCTCTTATCACGTGAGAAAATTGTCCCCCTCTTTTCTCAGAGACTCTGCTGTGTGTGCCAGGATTAGCCCTTTGTGGTTTTGGTAATTGATACTTTCAGGAAAAAGCATATTGAAAAATTCACGTTTTCCTGTCTATGGTGTTTGATGATAAATATCTCATTGCTGGTTTGCACCTAAATGTTTTGGAAGAGTGAAAGGAGTAATCAGTGCTGCTGGTTGGAAAAAAATTACCTTCAGTTACTAATATAATGCTAAATGGGAGGAGCATTGTGTGTCATGCTGTGAAATGTGTGTTTTACTGTCAGCCTGGTCTTTCCAACCTGGCAGTGGCTTCTTGCTGCTTAGTGAGTGTTACTTGAGGACAGGGGACTTGTATTGTTAAAAAATCTTTTTTCCCCTAAATAAAGGACCGCTGTGTTCCACTGCTGACTTCCAGCTTCTTCTCTGACACATTCAGATGAAACAAGGATGTGGGGAGTTTTGAGGAATCTTTTCACATCACAGAACTCTTCTGGGCTCAGCCTGTCCTCAGCAAGGCTGAAGGCCTTCTAATGCTGTGGCTTCTGACGGCTTGGCCTCAGCCACTGGTGCAGTATTAGTATTTGATGGTAAAGGATGTGGGATGGAACATAATCAGGGAATTTTGAAGAATGCTAAACAGCTTGTTGGTGCCTGAAAGAACAGACCAACTGCTGGGCAGTGCAGTTCATTGATGACAGACAGCTCTTTCAGGCACTGCTGCTCGATCAGTTACTGTGTGTCATATATGTGTTGATATCTTTGAAGGCAGCTCATTATTCCACCCACTTCCAAGAGTTGCTATTGTTAATTCTTTGCGTGTGTGAATCACTGGAAAAGACAAAGTCAGAAGTAGGAACAATGCACAAAGAGAGTTGGATAAGGACCTCACACCACTTGGTGAAAAACCAGTCTGGGACTGGCCTGCAAGGCCCAGTGTGACAGTGTCCTGCCTTACCTGCTGTGTCACAGAGACAAAGGGCCTGGAGCATGGAACACGAGCCAAGATGTGGGCTTGTACTCCCTATGATTACAGGCAGGAGCAGCTGAGGCTTTGCATAAGTGCTGCCTTTCATTAGCTTCTTGCTTTCTCCTGTATTAAATATTACTTAATTGACTGTGGCATAAGTAGGGATAATAGCTTTGTTCCCAGTCCTGATCATTTTATAGCCGTCTCTGCTGAGGGTTTGAAACGCTCCAGACAGATCCACACTGGCACGTGTGGAAGTAAATATTATGCCTAGGCAGGTCCAGGGGAGAGGAGGAGCTGTCTGGTACCTAGGGAATGGAGTGACCATACACTGTACCTTTAGTGAGGCCAGGGGAAAATCAGCCAGAAAAATCGAAGTAAAATACAGATACAAATTACATTTCTGCACTGTGATCAACTGCAGAGAGTTGTTTATTTGATGCTTTTTGAGGCAGATCTTTGTCCCGGTGCTGAGTGCAGAAAATGGGGCTTTTTGTGATTTCATGCCATCAGTGTCCATGAAAGTGACTGAAAACCTCTTCCTCCACAGTGTGGGTTAGGTTTTTCACTTGGAAGTGTTCTTGGGAGTACGTTCCTGGTGCCCTGTGAAGGGCAGCAAGGGCAGCATTACATGACAGGCATCAGAAAGAACCAAGTCATGGGACCAGTTACAAGGAAGCATTTGTGTTCATTAGGTTATTAAAAACTGGTCATTCACACTGAGAAATTGAAATGCTTCATCATCTAAGGGGGAGTCTGCTAAAATCAGGAGGCATAAAGATATTTGAGTAGGGTAAAAGTTGCAGAAAATAACATGGTTAGTGGTAGTGTTAGTAGCTTAGAAAGCTGGTTGAGTGGTTTGGGGTTTTTTTGATAAGAAGCAAATGTTCAAAGGAACTGAAATAAGTGAGCCCTGTTGAATCCTGAGTGTAACTGGGTATTAGGAATGTTTGGTTCCCACCTGCACCCCCCAGTCACTGCCCAGCAGGCTGAGCAGTCAGTTTGTAAACCCTGTTAGCTGTTTCTTTTTTATTGTTATTTCCATGATGACCTAGATATTCAAACCCGACAGCTTCTGCTGAGAAATTCCCATGTTGAAAGGTGTATAAATGGAGGTAGATGTCGATGTGGGAATGTTGAAACTTTCTCCTGGTTGGCTCAATCTTCGTGGCAAAGCTGTATAAAATGTATTGCCCCGAGTGTATCAGTGTGTTAGTCAGCTTCAGCCTTGAGAGTGGATGTTTGTTTAGTGTGAGTGGTGTGATTGTACAGCAGGGAGGAGGTGAACAAACTTACTTTAATTACACAAATATTTGTGCTGAATTTAAAAATTCAGGAATGGCCACGAACCATCTTTTTCTTCACTGTCCTCCTTACCTTTCCATAACTGCAAAGTACTCACAGCTGTGCATGAATCAGTGTTAGAGCTTTGTAGTATTTTCAGTGTTACATTTTTATATGGTATTAATATATCATTAAGCATCTTTTTTTGGTTTCCCTCTGAACTACTTCAGTCATCTGAGTCTCAGCAACAATAGCTACTTCAGTTCCTTAGGAGGAAGTGACTGTTTCCTATGCATCCGACAAAGCATGTGCTTTACTGAAGCCTGCCTTTATCAGAGCCCAAAACTACACAGAGAGATGTCTGGAACAAGCAAAAGTTGAAAAATCTACTGTAAAAACACTCACATAGCTTTTTGCATAGTAATCTAAAAATAAAACTTTGGGTACATCTTGTATTTGCAAGGATGAGCACTTTTATCTCATGCATGTCTCCAGGCTTAAAAGTTGCCTGCTTGGATATGGTTTAGACAGTACAGACCCCTGAGGATTGTTTAATTGCTGTGCAATTAAATTAACAAATACTGTGATCAGACTGGAGATGTGCTTATATTAAGGGACTGATCAGACTGGAGATAATTAAGGGACATCTCTAGACCCTTGCTGCTGGTGCCTGCTTACTGATTTACCAGCGTTTGGGGCCTGCTGATTGCCACTTTCCTGATTCCCAAGGTGCCAGCAGTGATCTTGGCCTTGCCCACCTGGGAGGGGCCAGGATGGCTCATGTAGTTCCAGCTTTCTGCATCAGTGCCCTTCTTAGTGAAATCCTGAATTGTCTTTGGGTAAACCACCGAAGAGAAGCTGTCCATGGGAGACTGCCAGAACACCCCAGTGCTTGGAGGGATGCTGCAGGTGCTTGGAGTCACTTTTGGACAAGCAGCTGCGACTCTACAGCTGTTTCTTTCCTGAAACCCAATATTTGTGTTACAAACCTGTTCAGAAGATCCTCTGTGCAGGAGGTGGTGCCTCAAGGGGCTGTAGTGGGTAGTGTGGGATTGGGTATCTGCCCTGAAATCGGTGCACACTACTTGCATAGCACATTTCTGAATTTTTAGAAAAAGGTTCAAAGGTTTAATTGGTTTATAAGTCACTTTAGGATGGATGCGTGCATGCATCATGCCAGATTTCAGTTGGTGTGTAACTTCAGCAAACATTAACAAAAGAAAAAACTGTAAACTGGCTTTTTGCATTCCTTCCTTGGTGTTGTTTGGCCAAGGAATCTCGTGATCTCTCTGTGCTTGTACCAGACAAGGGGGCAGTGGGTAATGCATCCTGTTTCTAATAAATTATATAGATGTGTGCTGCAAATGAACCAGCAGAACCTCGTGCCTCCAGTGTTGTCACTCAGAACAGTACATTGGGCTGGGATATTAAGCCTGCCTCAGGATGAGCAAGTAAATCCCTGGAAAGCTGGGTAGCAAGGGCAAGCTAAGGCATGTTAAAACATGTACAGCGATGCTATTTATCAACAGCTGAGTGAAAGATAAGCTTGGCTTTAGGAAAATGCCTTTCAGTTTCCTGAGCCCTTTCTTGCAGCTGAGTGCCTTCTGCACTGCTGGACTTGGGCTGCTGCAAACCCATCAAGATGAGCACTGTGCAGCTTCCCACTCACTGTTGATCCTCTGTTCTGTGCTCAGCTGCTTTGCCTGTTGTATGGTTTTGGTGAAGTTACTTGTGGGGAGCATGTGTGGGAGCACATGCCTTGGAATTCTTTCTATCCAGCCATGGTGTAGCCTTAACAAAAGATGCTGTTATTTATCTCAAATAGCTTTTTCTGCAATAGTTAAATGATACGGTATTTTTATGGAAGTTAATGTGTAATATGTTGATCTCTAATGCCGTGTTCAAATCAGTAGAAAGCAGCACATTTTGCTTTTTAATGTCCTTGTCTGTTTTATTCTGTACTGTTGTGGTATAACATGTCCAAGTACTGCAAATACTAGAGGTGTCTGTGTTCTCTCTGACTGGTTCGGGGGTGTTTAACATGAAGTGCTGCTTTTGGGGGTTTGAGAGAAGCCTGGCAAGTGATACGCATTTCTTCCCAGCCTTCTTCCCAGGTCAGGAGCTGGCAGCTGATCTGTGCCGTGCCGGGAATGGGATCTGCTGCCTGAAGCGCGAACGGATCTGAAAGTTCCTTCACCTCCATAGGGTGTCTGTGGTGTGACTGCCTTTGGTGTTGAACATTGTGGTCATGTTATGAAGTTGTAGCAATGGGCATCTTCTCATGTGAGACCATCATGTGCTTGTGCTCAGCATGATCTCACGGAGTTCATCTCAAAAACTGCTAAATCCTATAGTGCTTAAAACAGAAGAAATGTTACATTTTGGGCTTATTTATTTTTATGTTCTAATTATTCCAAACTTTTCTGTTTTACCATGGTGTAGTTACACATTTATATCAGAAAATATCTTGCTCCTTGCAGCATTCACTGTTAATAATTCTTTCCTTAAAACACTGTATTTAACCCTGGAAGCGCAAGAGAAATAGGAACTAATGTGCACTGACATTTTGGTCTTTCATCTGGATGGAAGCACTTGGATGTTGCAGTGACAGGTTTGAATCTCAAATCAAGTGCATTTGGTTTGCTGGACTGTAATCCAAAGTGGTAGGAATGTGAGTTCACCTTCTCTTGGGTTTGGAAGGTGGTTTATGGCTGAGATGAGAATACAGCTTCTTAAACACTACTGGAAATGAATAGTTTACATGATTAAATTGAATGTAAAGGTTCTGCAGTGACCTCCGTCCCAATCATTAGTGTGTTCCTGTCAGCTAATGAAAGAAAGTACAGCATGGAGTACATTTCTTAGGAATGTAATTGTCGTACAGATTAGTGACTTTTTAACTTCACATATTGCTTGAGAAAGATAATAGTCTTTTGTGAACATCTCTGAAGTTGTCAGCAAACCCCAAGTTCTGTCTTGGCTTGGAATAAAGTTCTTGTGTTTTTCAGAGTTAAGTTGAAAAACGTGCCTGGGAAATGAAAAATCCTATAAAATTACATTTTTGGCTTCTTACCATGACCCACTCTCCCCTCCCTCCTTCAATTTCAAAGGGACTGTGTCTTTGATTCATGATGCCTTCTTTCTTATTTTAGCCACTAGCATTCATTTAAATGCACATATTTTCTAGGTGAGATCTTGGAATTCTTGAGAAATTTGGGCTTGTTTTAAAAAACAGCTTGTGTTTCTTGTTAATGAATATAAAATGTTCTGGCATCTCTTTGGTGACATGCATTGAGAAATGCAGTTGTGACTGTGCTGTTCTCACAGCTTTGTTGAGTACTCGCTGCTCACATCTGCAGGCTGCACTTGGGTTTTGGCTGGGCTGCTCCGGGCGTGTTCCTGTAATCCTCCTTCGGAGACAGAACAATTACCGGAGTGGTTGCTATAGCATTTCATTAAGGAGCCTTTTCCGAGGCAGGGAAGGCTACTTTCCCACTTGGCAGCCTAGCAGGAATAAAAGAGAGCCTCTCCGCTCCTTGCTTGCTGCTCTCAGAGCCTTCAGCTCTGCTGCTGGCAGGCAGCTCTTCCCCTCTCCCATCCTTCTTCCTGAGAGGGTTCCTGTGCCTCATGGCTCTGCCTGTCCTCACCACACTGTGTGAGGGGCTGCCTGAGCATTGCCTGGCTCCCTCAGAGCCGTCTGGCTGGGCATGTCCACAAGTCTGTCAATGTTGGGGCTTAGAAATGCTCCTCAGTCATCTGGCCAGAATGCGTGAGCCATCAACACAAAAGCGCAAATTCTACAGTCACAGAATTAGTAAGGAATTAATAGCTAAGAAATATATTGGTATTGTAATGAATACTGTGAGCATAAATGAACTCTCAGCACTGCTGAGGCCCCATCTTGAATCCTGGGGTCTGTTTTGGGCCCCTCATGATAAAAAAGACATTGAGGGGCTGAAGCCTGTCCAGAGCAGGGACTGGAGCACAAGTGTGATGAGGAGCAGCTGAGGGAGCTGGGGGGGGGCTCAGCCTGAAGAAAAGGAGGTTCAGGGGGGACCTTGTGGCTCTGCACAACTCCCTGACAGGAGGGGGCAGCCCAGGGGGTGGGGTCAGGCTTTGTTCCCGGCGAACAGGGACAGGACAGGAGGAAACGGCTTTAAGTTGTGCCAGGGAAGGTTTAGATTGGATATTGGGGAAAAGTTCTTGTAGGAAGGGTGGCCAGGCATTGGAAGGGGCTGCCCAGGGCAGTGTTGGAGTCACCATCCCTGGAAGTGCTCAAAAAAACATATGGATGTGGCATTGGGAGACATGTTTTAGTGATGAACATGGCAGTGCTGGATTAACAACTGTTGAACTTGTTGATCCTAGAGGGCTTTTCCAACCTTAATGATTCTGTGATTCATGGGACCTCGAAAGCATTTAAGGAAAAACTGAGCTAGGTATCCTGGGAAATATTTATTTTTTATTACCACTCTAGGAAATTAATCTATTAGAAGGATTTATGCAAAAACAGAATTGGTGCTGGGCAAGATAGTGAGATTTTTTGCTGCGTCAGTATGTAAATGTGGGGGGCATTTTTTCTTCCAAATATTTAGGCCTTGCTGGGTGACTACAATTTTTTTCATTGCATCAAGTGGTTGTTCTCCCTTTTGCTGTCTGGTCTGACCCCACTGAGCAGCTCGTGGGCTGCAGTGGGGGCTGTGGATATCGGGCAGCGGGAAGTGCTTTGGTGCAGGTCCTGTCCGGCGCTGTGCCGAGGTCAGCGCTTCCACGAGCCAAGAGCCTCACTAAGGATCTGCTCCTGCCTGTGTGTTCCCTCCCAGTTCTGTGGGTGTTAAATGTGGCAGTGAATCCAGCCAGGTGTGGTGCTTGGCTTTCAGATTTAAGTGGGAGACTGAATAGATCAGTTTTCCTCATATTGCTCATTCACGGCAGTGCTGCTCCACAGGATTAACAAAAAGTTAATACCTGCTGATCCTGTAAAGCTTTCTATATATAGTGCCTGTCATTCCTTGGAGTGTTTTGGGATTTGAAGTACAGCTGTTTTGGAAGGACTTCTTTCTGCTCTCTCTAATCCCTTTTTTCAGTTTCAGATCTGATTGTGGGTTCTGTAATATGCTTCTCCAGAAGTTGGACTGACTGGTAGGCAGGGATTTGCCTGTGGGATGTTGTGGATGGTGACTCTGGAGCCTGTGCTCGGCTGTGCCTGGCTGGGCACTGCTGAACTTGCCTGTACTCTATTTTCCCCCCTCCTGCTTACACAGTGGGTTTTGTTCAACTCTGAAGAGGTTGCCAGTAAGCTTAAGCTAATGTTTGAATAGTTTGGGGATAGATGCAGTGGGAAATAAGTGAGGCTTTTGGTTATGGGATGTAAAGGCTGAGAACCTGCGTGTCAGTGTTCTGCCTCGAGAACCAGCGCTGGCCTCGCTGCCCAGGATGTGGCAACAAGATACACGTGTGCAGGATTCTGTGACACTGTTCCAGCGTGCTCTTCTGTGGGCATAAAATATTCAAGGCCAAGTACAATATATTTGTGGATCAGTTGCATGTTGTGTAGGTCGCTCTTTCAGCATCTTTGACAAAGTATTTCTTTTCTATTCTCAGAAGGTTTTTTAGTTTATACTCAAGAGTTTAAACTTCCCATGTGAGTTATCTGGACCTGAATCATTTTCAGGTGAAGGGTTTAGAATCCCAAATCGGTTTCTGGGTAATGTCACCTGGACACTACGTTGTTAAGTGTTTGGGGGTGACGCCATCTTCAGTTTTGGCAGATGTGATCCACTCACGTGTATCCAGGAGGACAGAAGGGATCCGTATAGAGGAAAGGGTTGTTTGGTGTTTACAGTGCCTTCCCTTAACATGAAAATTCCCACTGTAAGGATAGTATTTCTATCCCATACACAGGCATTTAGGAATATCTTAAATTCCTTCAAGTTCATTCATTTACCTGCTAAACACCCCCAGCTCTCCCAGCCTGGCTCCAGAGCAGAGGGGCTCCAGCCCTGGGAGCAGCTCCGGGGCCTCCCCTGGACTGGCTCCAGCAGCTCCACGTCCTCCTGATGTTGTTCCCCAGGGCTGGGGCAGCTCTGCAGGTGGGGTCTCAGCTGAGCGGGGCAGAGGGGCAGAATCCCCCCCTGCCCTGCTGCCCACGCTGGGGGCTCAGCCCAGCACAGGGGGGGTTTCTGGGGTCAGTGCCCATGGCTGGGGCAGGTTGAGCTTCTCACCCACCAACACCCCCAAGTCCTTCTCCCCAGGGCTGACATCCATCCATTCTCCATCCACTGTTTCTGGCAGCAAACTTTTGTGACTTGACTAATGAGTGTCACTCCAGGACATTTGTAAAAGACTAAAAAATGATTGCATTAATACACAAAAATTAGTGTAAAGGGGAAAAAACGTTAATTAAAGTCAGGCCAGTAGACTTCTATGCTGAAAATATCTTTTTGGTGAAAGGTGGTGGTATTCAGTCAGGGATTAGGTAATCAGGTTGTGACCTGGTTCCTCTGGCAGTTAGGAATGTGAAGTACCCTGGCGCATGCATGGCTTTGAAAAAAGAGATTATCTCTTTGCACTTAAATTTTCATGATTCCTGTACGAGATGCCTTCAGTACTTAAATAATAATTAATTGTGAACTGGAAGAATCTTTGGCTGAGCTAACTCTGCTTATAAAGTAAAATCTGTACAGATATTTTTAAATCACATGTTTGCCACATCCTTCCCACAAGCACAGATGTGATTGCTTGGAAAGATGTGAAGCACCAATATTTAAATATAAACATTGTGACATTTGGCTCTTTGAATTGCTGAGAAATTCATACAGATAACTGTTATTTATCAAAATGTAAAATGGCAAAAGGGCTCATGTAAGTTGAGAAGCAGAGAAGCGGGTTCATGACTTTCCATGGGACTTTCCATGAGTGGGAGGATCCAGGAAGCACCTGTGTCCCATCCAAGCCTTGTGCTGTGCCCCTTCATGCCCAGAGGCTGCTGTGGGTGCGCACCCACAGTGTCATCATTGGCAGCATGTCCAAAAGTGGGGTAGCTCAGCGTGTTTTCATCAGTCACCTTTCATTTGTGGGCTGTTAATAGTGTTTGACAGTTTCTTCTCATCATGTAATGAGCGGGTGTTCTCTGACATCCCTCTGGGGGAAGTGAGCCTTCTAGCAATGGTGAACTCTGGTTTTGTTCAGACCTCTGCCTACTCAATCTCCATTGAACAACTTCATTTTTGCAGATTTTTGAATCTAGAGCTCTGGAGCGAGTGATGTAATTGCGAGGGAGAGGCAGAAGGGCCAACCACCAAAGAAACATCTCATACTTTTGGTTTTGTAACAGAATTGTGGTGGTTCTTTTTAATAAGTAATTTTGTCAGTGTTAAGTGCTTACTAAACAGTGTGTGTGTGTGAGATTTGGTGCTTGCAAATGCTGAGTTTTGCTGCTTCTCCCCACCAACATGCTGGAAATCTTGAGAAACTGGTAAAGGGGCTCAAATTTTTGTTTGTTTGTTTTCCTCAGGCAAAATACATCTCGCAGTGCATCGATGAGATCAAGCAGGAGCTGAAGCAGGACAACATCGCAGTGAAGGCAAACGCAGTCTGCAAACTGACCTATGTAAGTGCCTTGCTGGGATCCCATGGAATTGCAGCTGGATTTTGTTCTTTCCTGCTGGTTTGGAACCAGCCTTGAGTCTGAGTGCCTGCTCTCCTTACACTGCTCTAAGTGCAGGCTGTGGGGACAGCACTCCCCCAGCTCTGACGTCAGAGGCTGCACGTTCCTGCTCGTTCCTGCTCTGTTTGGTACAATTGGATTTTATTGTGACAGATCAGGAAGTGAATCTCATTTAAAACAAACAATTTAAAATAAGTTGTTTTCAGCTGGATTGGTTCTTACGACATAGTGACATGAGCACTTAAAACTGGGTTTGTTTCTCTTTGCTCAGTCCTTTGTTGACATGGAGAAGACAGAAATATTGGTAAAGATTTCTTTTTGTGGTTCTGTTATGGTTTTTATTAAAAAAAAAAACCAGGAAGAAAACCCTTCACACCAATGCTTATATAACTGCATATCACAGAATCACAGAATGATTTGGATTTGAAGGGACCTTAAAGCTCTGCCATGGGCAGGGACACCTTCCACTGTCCCAGGTTGCTCCAAGCCCCGTCCAGCCTGGCCTTGGACACTGCCAGGGATCCAGGGGCAGCCACAGCTGCTCTGGGCAATCTGGAACTAATGCAAACTGTTTAAAACTTGTGATGTCTTTCACTTACTGTGAGTGGTGCATCTCATAAACCTGAGATGTCTTGTAGTAGTATTTTCAGACTCCTGTTGCGTCTTCAGTTTTGGGAGGTGTCTTGACCTATTTTCTTGAGTCTCTTATTTCAGAAGTTTATCTTGGCTTTTCTGCTCACAGTTACAGATGCTGGGCTATGACATCAGTTGGGCTGCTTTCAACATTATTGAAGTCATGAGTGCTTCCAAGTTTACATTCAAGGTGAGCTCTCTGTAAATGCAGCTGTCCTGGCCAAGCTGTCAGATATCTTTTGTGAAAAGCCAGGGTATTTTTGTGTGAAGATCACCTGAGATTCATAGTACCAGGTACTTCTTATTTTGCAATAGCTTTATAATTTTTCTTGAAAGGTTTGTTTCATGTTATGTTGCAGACCTTTTTCACCAAACAGGGTGGAATGTTACTTCCTAAGGAATGGTTTCCAAATGGGGCTTTGTACCTGAAACTTAGGAGTCAACACAGAAAAAATAAATGTAGTAGGCAATCCTACCTTATTTCTGCAGCTTTGTGGTCACTGAACTGTGTTGTAACAAAATAGGGAAGGCGCAGGTGGTTTTGTTATCCAGAAGACAGATAAATTATCACAACATTACTTGTCTGAAATTACTCTTTCCTGATATAAACCCCCTTTTCTAGAGAGCCCTGTCACGCCTCTTCTGTTACACAAACCTAGTCGTTCATCTTTTTAATATTGCTTATAAAGCCACCAGTTGTTTTCCATCTAAACATTGTCTAAATTGACTTTAAAAACAAAACTGATTTTCCTCCTTGCCTTTTCCCAGCGCATTGGTTACCTGGCTGCCTCCCAGTGCTTTCATGAAGGGACTGATGTCATTATGTTGACAACTAATCAGATCCGAAAGGTAAATGTTTGGTTCTGTATTTTTTCTTGCACTCTCTCCCTACTTGTACTTTCACATCTGTACCCAGTATTTCCCTTTTAGGAATACAGAGGTGCTTAAGTAGAATTCTTGATTTTCAGTCTCCTGTCATTCCACAAGCTGAGGGATTAATGAAAACACTCAGGAGCTGTGCACAGCCCTCTGTGGTGCTGTCTCATACCAGCTCTGTGTTTGTTCAGCACAGAGAATGGTGACAGAAATAACTCTGCTGGTCTCCAGACAGTGCTTATAAGAATGTAACAGGCAGGAAAAATGTCCCCATTCCTGAAGTAAAATGAGCAGTCACATGGCTCCACAACATTTCTACTTGTGAGGGCTGTTTTTGTCTGTAATTCCAGATCAGACTTTGACTTCCCTGGTAGAATTGGCTGTAAAAATCATGAAGAGTGTGTGGAAAGTTACATTCTGTATTCATGTACCCAAGTGTGTTGTATTCATTTTCACAGAGCTCGATCACTTAGGGTTACTGGGTTGCAGCATAGTTTTCCCATTCTTGAAGTTACAGATATTTTTTTAAAGCTCTTAACTTTCATTTTTTAAGTATCACTGCTTTAAAACTTGACTGATCCAGTACAAGATGGGCCTACATTTTTACCATCTGAGGAACCAAAATGTCTTTTACCTGCTTAGAAAAGATCAGTGGGATGTTAACTGGTATCTTCCCTAAAGAACTAGTGCTTTTCCCATTATCTTTTAAACTGTTCTATGCTGAATATGAATATCTATTGTCTTTATCATGGACACTTTATTTTACTGAGTTTCAGTCACTTACTGGCTACTTCAACTTTGTGCCCAAGTTTTACTTAAAAACATCTTTTTTATGCCTTTTCATGTCTCATTGACCCAACAACTTGAGATTTTTACGGATTTATCAGTTCTCAAAATACATTAAAGCCAGGATGAATTGCAGATTTTGCTCCTTAAGAAGTAGATTTCATTATTCTTAAAGTAGACTCTTAATTTCCCACCACCTGCAGCAGGTTTTTAAATGAGATGCAAATGGCACAGAACCCTGAAGGCCTGACTATGTTTAGCTCTCCTGAAGCAGCTTCAGTGTCCACGTGAATCTGGACTCTTAATTCAGCAGTCCATGTGGGAATGCTCTGTGCAGCTTCTTCATATTTTTGTTTCCTGATAAGTACAATTTATAGTCTATACTTGAACATACTCAGAGATTAATTTTACTATGGTTAAGTGTCTGAAGCTTAGAAAGACCCGAAAGACTACGGTGGGCTGGGTAGGATCCTGACTTCAAATAGATCCAAGGAAACTTAACCAGTAAATGTGTTCCACACATAACTTGTGTCCTGTTTTATGGACTGGAAGTTGTGGTGCTGCCAGCAGCTCAGAGGAAAAATAATCTCATTTCTCTACTAGATTAAGGTGGGACACCACTCACCAAGAGTGCTTGTTTCCAGTGAAGTTGATGGCACTTGGAATTTGACTTAGCAGGGTTAGTGTTTAATACCAGTTTTTTAGGACTTTAAATATGTTTGTGATCCTGTAATGAGTGTTTAGAAACTATTTCCATTCCCAAAACACCACCAAGGTGCGATCTCTCTGCTTTTATGTTGCAGTCATCCATCTCTTGTTTAATTATGGTTCCTCATGGCCATTATTAAACCCCAGGCTGGCTGTATTTTAGCAGGTGTTAGTAGTTGATACATAAATATTCCCATGAAGCAGAAGCTCTGCTTCATTTACGTCAAATGAATTAAATTAGTCTGAGGAAGTTGTTTCTTGACATCCTGTGTGATCTTAAATTTTTGAGCCTGTTTCTCTTTTTTTAGGATCTGAGTAGCCCTAACCAGTATGATACTGGAGTTGCACTGACTGGCTTGTCCTGTTTTGTTACTCCAGATCTTGCCAGGGACTTGGCAAATGACATCATGACATTGGTGAGTTGATAGGGTGGAGATAACTTTACCCTGTAATTACAGAATGTTAAGTTATTCAAATCTGGTAAATATCTTAAAATTTGGAGCTGATACATGTGAAAACTGCTGCTTTATTCTTGTCGGGGTTCTGGGGAGCTTTTACAGGCCTAAGTTAGATCGAGAGCATCACTTTGAAATGCATTCATTAATTTTGGTGATAAACAGCAGTATTTTGCTCTCGCCTCGAAGCTGAGTTTTCAAAACATAGTTGAGTCTCCCAGGAAGAGCTTTGAAGACAGGGGTGTGAGCTTAGGAGCTCTGGAAACAGATCTGCTCAGAGCCTGACTGCAGTTGTTTCATTAACAGATGTCTCACACAAAGCCTTACATCAGGAAGAAGGCAGTGTTAATCATGTACAAAGTTTTTTTGAAGTACCCAGAGTCCCTCCGTCCTGCATTTCCTCGCCTTAAAGAGAAACTTGAAGATCCAGATCCTGGTGAGTGGATTTTAGTGAATTCCTTCTGCTCCCACATAAGGAGGTCCATGTGCTTGTAGAGCTTGTGGAGAAAATAATCCATGAAAAATGCTGTAATCATCTTTTGGGCACTGACTCACCTGTTTCTCAGGGTAGGTGAGCGTAGGAGAGTTTTGACAGGTGTTGCCATATTAAAAATATATTCTTTAAAATGTCCATTTCTTCAAACCCAAAGCTCCTGAAAATGTATCAGTGATTAAAACCTAATGGACGAAACAGCTTAAAGTTTCCTGACTTGTTGCTTACTAAACTTGGCTATTGAAAATATTTCAGTTGATTTCTGTGTTTGGAGTTCTGTTTTTGTTATTTCCTGTGCTTTTTTAGCAAGCTGCAGCTATTGACTTGCAGTGGACACACTTAAAATGATTTAACATCCCTTAGCGTATTTTTTATTTATTTGAGTCCAGACTGCTCTTTGGGCCCCTCAGTACTGTGTCAGTGCAGGTCAGCAGCAGCACAGGAAATTAGCAATTGCTCTGTATCATATTCACATTTTACTCAGTGTTCAGGAGGTGCTGATGTTCTCTCACTGCATAAACACTTGGTTTAGGAGTTCTGTGTGTGATGTGTATCTGTGATCGCCACTTGATTTGTTATCTGCGTTTACAGGGGGAAATTTAATTGCATTTCCTGGACTATTTTATTGTGGGCTTGGAATATTAATCTTCCAGGGACAATGTTATTAAAGAAAGCAAAACACATACAACCCTGACCTGCAGAGAGAGGAAGAAAATCCCAGTTATGCTTTATGCAGAGAAGGATTGCTCTTTGCTAGGACACCCAGCCTGTCTAGACTAAAATGTTCCACACTGTCAACAATCCATGTAGAGGGTGAGCAATGAGAAGGGAGTGAACTTCTCCAGTCAGATTGTTTAAGGAATTGTGTTTTGTATTTAAACATGTTTAAATAATACATGTTAGAGAAGTCAAGAGTGATTGGAGGAAATTCTCTGGTGGGTGATTATTGATTGTGTTGTCTGTGTCCCACAATCAGCTCTCCACAGTCCAGGGCAGGGATGTGGCAGTGTCCTGTTTTTTCTCATGCTGGACCCAAAGCAGATACCTGGCTTGCTGCTATATTAGAAAATAGCCAGAATTAAATAAAACCCTTTCTCAGTTTGCTTTTGCATCCTTGTATTTACTTCACTGCCTCAGGGTTGGGAATGAGGCCAAACCATTGGACACACAGGTCTGAAGCTTCAGCTGCTTTTGCTATGGGGGTTCTGCACCAGAAACTTCAATTACAATGGAGGCATTGATGGGATCTGTGCTTTTCCCACTTGTTTTCCCCAGGTGTGCAGTCTGCTGCAGTAAATGTTATTTGTGAGCTGGCTCGACGCAATCCCAAAAATTACCTTTCCCTTGCTCCGCTCTTCTTCAAGTTGATGACGTCATCAACCAATAATTGGGTTCTCATTAAAATTATAAAACTGGCAAGTATTCTGCTTTTTGTTACAGGATTAGGGTTCGCATTAAATTACCTTGGGTGTGAGAATGGATTTCTTGCTGGGAGGCATAGTTACCATTCAATCTGAATAAAAAGAAACCAGGAATATCTTCTAATGTTTGTGAATGTAACCAAAGAGAAAAATATGTTAATATAGCTTGGTTTGAATACAGTGAGCTGTAATTTACGTGATGTTTTGAAGCTGTTGAAAAGCAGTTATTAACTCGCTTTTCTTCTCTTTGAATAGTTTGGTGCTCTTACTCCATTAGAACCAAGACTGGGAAAGAAACTGATTGAGCCCCTGACTAACCTCATTCACAGGTACGTGTGACAGGCCCTGCCTTGTTCAGTCAGGAGTGGGGAAGGACCTGGTGGGTGGATCAATAGCTGGGGTGGGGATGCATTTTTTTTACTTTTTCTTGACTTTCAGTATATTGGCTTCAAGTATCAAAAAATAATCTCACACCAGGATTGTTTCTGAAAAAGCTGAGGTAAAATACCTTAAAGGAAAGTCTCTGGGTGTCTGACTGTCAGCATGAATTCCTCCAAAGGGATGCATGAAAATTGGAGCAATTTGCTTTCCTTTCACTGCATTTCAAGCCAGAGATGACTGTGGAGGACATATAAAAACTCTGGCTTAAAAAAGGCTCAGCTGTGTATTTGCCTCTCCTGTTCATCTCACACATTTGATTCCTGACTTTTGGGAGTGCCTTACCCACCAAAGCAGTGTGACAAGGAGTATATTAAAGCCCTTTCTCATGCATTTGGCAGCTCAGATGTGTTTTGAAAGAGGTTCTTAGAATATATATGTTCTAAATGTAGATTAAATAAAGTAGAAGATATTTCCTTGTCCCTTGTTAATGCTGGTTTGTGGTGGTGTAGTGGTTCTAATTCTGAACTGAAGTCAGGAAATAGATGCCTTGGAGGGAATACCTGGATTCTCCCAGTTATGAAGAGGAAGTGTGATCTTACGCAGGAGTTGTTGAGTGAAAAAATTTTTCTTTTCATGTGACAGAGCAAGGTTTTAAGCAGATTTCTCTGTAGCCTTGAGAGCAGCTCTAGCCAAGTGATTTCTGTCCATCCTCGTATTCCTTTAAGGCAGGCTCAGAGCAGACCAGCATCCAGATACCTGCAGGGAGCTGTCAACAGTAACAAATAGATACAACCCACCAGAAAAAGCAGGAAGATGGACAATCCTACTTCTGTCCCCAACTCCCAGTTCTTAGCCGTGAGGTCTGGATCCTCTTTGGCTTGGTCTCCATTCAGTCATTTTGATCTCGTAATGAGTCACAGCACCCTGAGCTGTCCGACCAAGTGCCCAGGGAGCAGAAGTGTTGGTCTTGGTTCTCAGCATCCCATAGTGGCCTTCAGGGCATGGCTCTGCTGCTGCCTCTGGAGCTGTGCTCCTTCCCTGTGTGCCCTGCACTTGGAGCCTGCTCCTTTGGGGCTTGGGAGGTTCCCTGTTTCCCTCTTGTATAGATCAGGCTTTGTGAGGATCTCTGCAGTCCTCAGAACTGCACTGTCTGTGTGTTCAGCTGGCAAAAGCAGCCTTGAATTTGAGTTTCGGGGGAAATCAGACATTGGAAATGGGTTGCTGACTTCCAGGGATGGGAAGTGTGTTCCTGCATCCCAAGGCTCTGCTGCTGGGGCATGACTCACTCGCTTGGAGAGAGACTCGAGCTTCTCCATCTGCCTTGTCATGAATTTTTGACCTTGGGCAGAGGATTT
Source organism: Struthidea cinerea (assembly GCA_013397865.1). NCBI lineage: Eukaryota > Metazoa > Chordata > Aves > Passeriformes > Corcoracidae > Struthidea > Struthidea cinerea. The sequence continues at coordinate 289,839 of VZTI01005526.1, forward strand.
AATTTGATTCTTGGACAAGATTGCTTCAGTATTCTGTGACTGGTGCTGGAGTTTGAATAACCACTTCCTTCCTCATTCCTTGTGTCACAGTGCTCTTACTTGCTGCTTTTCCAGGAAGATTTTTGGGTTTTTAGACATTTGTTTAAAAATTCCGACCCCCAACAGTTTTTAAGTGAGAATCATTTCATGTTTGAAGGGATATGGAGCAGAATACTGACAATTTCTTGTGAAGTTCAAGGTGCTAACTAGCTCTAAGAAACTGCTGACAACTCTTCAAAATGTGCTGGTTTATTCCTTATTTAATATACTTGATTTCTGTTTCAGCACCTCAGCCATGTCTCTCTTATATGAATGTGTGAACACAGTAATAGCAGGTGAGAACTGAAACTTGGAACCTAGAAAAAAAACATGATGAACTTTGTCATCAGCTAACACCATCTGTAAACCTTTATTCTTTAACTTAATGGATTTTATAATAGAATAAGTCTCCTGGCAAACTTTGTGTCACTGTGGGGCTGAAATCCTTTGTTGTCAGTGGGTGAGGCACAGTCCCTACAGCTGTGTTGTGTTTGCTGAAGGCTGAAACCAAGCACAGACAATGAGATTATTTATATGCAAGCTCCTAAATGTTGCTACAACTACAAAATTTACCAGCAGCAATAGAATTAAAACAAGAGTGATGTCTCTTTGCCAAGTTTTCTTATGTGATGATGGATCAGACTTTTTTTTTTTTTTTAATTTTGCAACTTTACAGCTTAAAAATGGGGTGTAATTCCTTAGAGGAGGCAGTTGGAATTACTGATTGGCAGTTTCAGTTTCTGGGGAGGGGGATATGAACTCTGTAACTGTGAGAGTGAGAGAAAACAAAGGCAAAAAGGGATAACACAGTATTGCAGCTCAGGCTTGGCACTTTCCCTGTCAGAGTGTGGAGCAGAGGGTTATTGACATTCACAGTTTGTCTGTCTCCTGGGGGTACTTTGGATAATGGTGCAGAACTTGCTGTGCTGGGTCAGTTCATAGAGGGAAGAGAGATCTGTCACTCACTGTGTATTCCTTCATTCCTTCAGGGAAATGAGGTGTCATGATGGGAGGGAAAATAGCACAGAGGGTAATTCCATTGTGGATGAGAGAGGCCTTCACTGAGATCCAGTGGGGTCATCCTGTGGGTAGAGGGGGAATTCACCCACCCAGGACACCTCAGGGATGATGATGTCAGACTCAGAGCCAGCAAATGAGCCCTGAAACACCAGAGGAGCACCTGGCACCTGCCAGCTCAGAGGTGACCATGTCCAGCACAGCTTCCCTGCAGGGACAGAGGACAGCACGTGGCACCTGCTCAGGCACAGCTGGGCTTGGCTTGGCTGTGCTGTGCCAGCAGCAGTTACCAGGGTGAGCCCACCTTTTCTGCGGTGGGGCTGTGTGCTGCTAGAGCTTTCAAATGTCCCATGTAATCAACAATGGCTGGCTTGATTAAAGCTCCAGTCTAATCACATTAAACTCCAGGATCTGTTGTTGCATCCCATTGCATTAGGAAAGTGCACAATTAAAAATTCAGCTGTACAGTAGCTGCTGACATATTTGCAGCCTTGACTGCTACGTGTTGTCAGTGAAATAAACCTTAGTGAGAGCAAAGAAGAGCGGCTGTGACCTGGCTGTTCCAGCTGTTTCCACCTTTATACTTTTTTCTGCCCTCTTATTATTACTGTTATGGTGTATGGAACTGAAAGTTCATGTCACAACCTTCTCTCCTCCCTCCAGACCCCCAAAAGTCCAAGCAAACCAACAAACAATAATCTGGCACCTTTCCCTGAGAGCTGAGCTAGCTGTGGACTGTCAGGTAGTGTTGTTGCAGTCACTCACAGCACAGAAATACTGACTGGAATTTGTGCTTCTGTGTTTCAGTTCTGATCTCTCTGTCCTCGGGGATGCCCAACCACAGCGCCAGCATCCAGGTGCGACCCTGGGTTTGGGGGTTGCTTGTTCTGCTCTCCTGTGGGATCCCAAGGGCTGGGGAAAATGGGATTGTGTTCCTCTGCCAGAAGTTACAGCTACTGAAATGCTCTTCTTGTGCAATCCTGCAGACTGAAGCATTTCCTATAGAAATTCTCCTACTTATTTCACTCTAAAATGTAGAGTTTGAGAGTTTTCCCAAGTGTTTATTCATCTCCTGCTATCAATAGAGTCACACAGAGGTTCCTTTTGTTTGGAAATCGGTTAATGCAACAAAACCCTCTCACCTGGAGACCTCAGGTCTTGGTCAGATACTTCCTTGTGTATTGAGTAAACTTCATGAAGACTTATTTTAATTAAGACCTGTAATAAACAGTGGTGTGGTCTTTTTTTCCAGCTTTGTGTTCAGAAGTTGAGGATATTGATAGAAGATTCTGACCAGAACTGTAAGTATGGTGCTTGTCTTCATGAAGCTGTTGGCCCCCAAGCACTGGGGGGATGCTGCAGCAGCCTCAGAGGGGTTGTAGTGCCTGGTGTGCTGTAAACAATTGCTGGGGGGCTAATATGGAAATATTTTTTGATGGTGAGCACTTCTTTATAATAATATTTTTGAAAACAAACGACAGCAATTATTACTGCTGTTTGTGGTCTTGTAAATCTAAAACAGTTCTTTCCATGCTCTGGGATTTCCCTTTTTATAGACTGGCTGCTTGGAAAGCAGTGATGGCTATTTTCAGCAGAGTGAGCATAATAGTAAAATGCGAGAGTGTTGACTTATTTTAGTCACTACAAAGAATACTGGGAAATTTTTCTTTTGTGCAGCTCTTTTTCCTGCCTTCTCAATTTTTCCCCTTGAGAACAGGACTGTTACCCACCAATCTTCAATGCTTTTAAAGCTGTGTTCACCTCAGGATGCCTGTTCTGAAATCCCAGCATTTCTATTTATCAAATACATATTTTTGAATCAATGATAAAACTTGAGGTGCAGGAAGACCCTGATAAGGGTTGTATATGTAATTACTTGTCTTTCTATGGGATTATGAAATTAAAGACCATAGTCTGTGTTGCATCGTTCTCAAAAATGCTTTTCTTCATCACAGATTTTTATTCAAGTGTTTCAATACCAAGTGCTTCTACTGAAACCAGCTTTAAGATTTCATGGTCAGCACAAAGCAGTGTTTCTATATTTGGAAAGAAGTTTTATTTTGTCTTTCACAGTGAAGTACCTGGGACTGTTGGCTATGTCCAAAATCCTGAAAACACACCCTAAGTCAGTTCAGTCTCACAAGGATCTCATTCTCCAATGTTTGGATGACAAAGATGAGTCCATCCGACTCAGAGCTTTAGATCTCCTCTATGGCATGGTATGTTCCTATGTTTATTTCCTCTCCAGCTCCCTTGACCCTTTAGGAAGGTGATGTTTAAGGAAAACGGGCAACTTTCTCCGCCAGAAAGCAGAGCAGAGACTTTTGATAACAGCTCCACGGCAGACTTTTGATAACAACTACCATATCTTTTCTGGCACTTAGGACAAGTAAAATGTGTCTCAGCATGAGGGCTTTAAAAAATCTGATTCAGACTGGATGGAGTTTCTCAGTTCAGGCCCTGTTGGAAATCACCCATTTTGAAATCCATTCCACTGGATGTTAATGACTCCTAAATTGTTTCCTTTGTAAGCAAAAATGTTTTGAACTCCTAAGCTTTCTAATCTGGCAGTAGAAGATTCACTTTCTCTTGGATTTCTGCATTGCTGATAGTAATTCTGATCCTCAGCTCTCCCACAGCCGAGGTCATAGAATCAACTGGGTTGGAAAAAACCTTGGAGATGACGAAATCCAACCTATGACCTGACACCACTTGTCAACCAGGCCATGGCACTAAGTGCCACATCCAGTCTTTTCTTAAACACCTTGTATACTTGTGCTGGCTCTTTAACAAAAACATTGAATTGTAATAAACAGGTTCCTTTTTGGATTGGGGCCTACAGAGGTGGTTCTGGTTTCTTGTTCACATGATATGGGTCCAGCAAAGAGCCAGCAGCTGCTTGACTGGAACTGGAAGGATTTGGCTGTATAGGAAAGTGGTTGGACCCTTCAACACCTCTTTAACAGGTCTCCAAGAAGAACTTGATGGAGATTGTGAAGAAACTGATGATTCACGTGGATAAAGCCGAAGGGACAACGTACCGAGATGAGCTGCTGACCAAAATCATAGACATCTGCAGCCAGTCCAATTATCAGTACATCACAAACTTTGAATGGTCAGTGCTTTCAGCTGCCAGCTTGGAGCTCATCACAGAGGTAATGCAGGATTGTCCTCTGATACCCATCCATCCCCTTCCGCAGGTACATAAGCATCCTGGTGGAGCTGACCCGGCTGGAGGGCACGAGGCACGGGCACCTGATCGCAGCCCAGATGTTGGATGTGGCCATCAGAGTGAAAGCCATCCGGAAGTTCGCGGTGTCCCAGATGGCCATGCTGCTGGACAATGCCCACCTCATCGCCAGCAACACCCAGAGGAATGGCATCTGTGAGGTGCTCTATGCTGCTGCCTGGATCTGCGGGGAGTTCTCAGAGTAAGTGCAGGCAGAGCCTGGTGGGCTGTGAGTGGCAGCTTTTGGGCAAAGACTTTGGTCAATGAAATGTGTTTTTGAGAGAAGGGTGGTTCAGAGTATGTACCTTAATGCCACCAAAGTAATTGTTTTTCTCTTGCTCCATCACACCATTAACTCATCAGCTCTTTCTAGCCAAGACATTTTTGACTATCTGGTCATTTTTCCTGTCTCACCAGGCTTGCCCACTCATGCAGGAAGCCATAGTAGTGAATCATAGAATCCCAGAATATTCTGAGTCAGAAGGGACCCTCAGGGATCATCGAGTTTAACTCCTGGCCCTGCACAGACACCCCAACAATCCTGCCCTGTCCCTGAGAGCAGTGCCCAAACGCTCCTGCAGCTCTGGCAGCCTCGGGGCCGGGACCATTCCCTGGGGAGCCTGGGCAGTGCCCAGCAGCCTCGGGGGGAAGAAGCTTTCCCTGAGATCCATCCCAAGCCCTGACACAGCTCCAGCCGTTCCCTGGGCTCCTGTCCCTGTCCCAGAGCAGAGCTCAGCCCCTGCCCCTCCGCCTCCCCTCGGGAGGAGCTGCAGCCCCCGAGGAGCCTCCCCTCAGTCTCCTCTGCTCCAGCTGAACGAGCCAAGTGCCCTCAGCTGCGCCTCAGACCCTTCCCCAGCTCCGTGTCCCTCCTTTGGACACTCTCCAACAGCTTTAGATCCTTCTGATCTTGTAGGTATAAGCTGTTAGATCTTAAGACGTTGAAGGAACTCCTTAATCATTAAGGTCCACCCCCATTTATATTATAGGGAACATGTTCAACCACCATGTTTGAATTAGTTCTTTCTCTCCTGCCTGTTTTGCCCTTGTTAACAGGTTTTTGCAGAGCCCCATCTTCCTGGGAATTAAAAGTTGTCATCTTTTTGCTCAAAATTTTTTGGTACCCACAGTAGCACAATTTTTAATGTTCTTGTACCAACACGGTTTTTTAGCTTCAACAGATGTTTTTATGTCTTGGTTGTGCAGATACAGCTGTTCCCCAGCTTTTATTCTAGCAGATTGGACAGGTGTCTCCTCTTACCCCAGCTGGTTTGGTGTCTCCTTATAACTGCCACTCTGGAACACTGACTCCAGTTTAAATTCACACTGCAGGTGTGATATTGAGGGAATGCTAGTACAGCTCAGATCTTCATTTTCTTAAAAAAGTTGTACAAAGAAAACTGCGGATGGAGAAGTAAGACAATATACTCCTCTTTTCCAGCATGATCACATTTTTACTTAGAAACAACTTTAGCTTTCAGTTTGTAGTAGTTCAGTAACTTTTTTGTGCATCTTCCATTTAGTTGTGAGCAGACAATTTTGATTAAGAGCATGAGATTTGTTAAACCAAGTGCTTTGATCTGTATTCCTTTGTGTATTAAGCATTGCCTGCTGGATTTTATTTTTGCTGCTTTTCATCTGTGCGCTCTGTCCTTACAGACACCTGGAGGAAGCAAACCAAACCCTAGAAGCAATGTTGAGGCCTAAAGTTACAACCCTGCCAGGCCACATCCAGGCTGTTTACGTGCAGAACATGGTGAAGCTCTACGCGTCCATTCTGCAGCACAAGGAGCAGGCTGGGGAAAAGGAAGCAGCTCAGGAAATTACACAGCTGATGATCGAGCGCCTGCCTCAGTTTGTGCAGAGTGCAGATCTGGAGGTTCAGGAGAGGGTAAGAGAACAAAATGACTTTGGGATTTGTCATGGGAAGTCTTGGAGCAGGTCTGTGGTTCTCTGTGGTCATGCATGTTTTTTATAAGCTTTTATCAGTGACAAGGCCCAGATCTTACTGCAGTTTGATGCCATCTCTGAAGGCTGCCAGCAAGATCTTCGCTCAAAACAATTTAATTTTAAAATCATTCAGGCACATAAGGGCACAAAAAGAACCCAACTGAAAGAGAGGCTTAATATGGACTTTTACATTTTCTCCAAACCTGCAGTTTATGCTTCTTCTCTTAATTCCCTTAATGGAGTAAAACAACTTACCTTCTGCTGACTTCAGTTGATTTGTTTGGTTCAGCTTGTTAAATATTACTCTGAAACTACTTCTGCATTTGTTTTTAGGCTTCTTGCATCTTGCAGCTAATAAAATACATTCAGAAGCTACAAGTAAAAGAAGTTCCTGTAGCAGAGGAAGTGATAGCCCTGTTTGCTGGTGAGCTGAACCCTGTGGCTCCTAAAGCACAGAAGAAAGTCCCTGTTCCTGAGGGGTAAAGTTCCTTCTCTCTCCCAAACCCTTATTTAAACGTTAAATAATAAAGCAAAGTATATGACGAGACACTGAAATACTCAGGGGTACTGAGTCAAGCTGTTTGTTTGCTGCAATTCTTCCCAGCCTGGACCTCGATGCCTGGATCAATGAACCTCCATCAGACAGTGAGTCTGAAGATGAAAAGCCCAAAACAATATTTCATGAGGAGGAACAAAGGCATTCCAGACACAGACAGCCAGAAATAGATGAAGAGGAACTGGCCAGAGTGAGTGAATGTTAAAATGCTTTTCCCTACATAATTCAGTAGTAATCGAAGTGGTGCTGAAGCAGTGGGGGCTGTTGCAGATTCTTCACGTAGCCAGGGAGCCGTTCTGCTCTCCATAGCTCAGGGAAGCTGATCGTTGATGTGAGCTGATGCTCGTGGCCTTCAGCAGCTCCTGTGAACGGCTGTAACATGACTGTTCTCAGCAGTGATCCCACTTTTCCTGCCTCTGACTTCTTTGGTTTCACAGAGAGAACTTGTTATACAAATCTTCACTTCTTCCTCTCCTTGCAGAAATGAAAACAGAAGTTTTCCAATTGCCATCAAAAAGTGAACTCTGGGAAGTTATTATCTCTAGTCTGTAATTAAAAAGCAAAGAAGGTGTTCTAAGGAATATCAGTTATAGTATCAATGGCTTGGGTTGGGAGGGACCATAAAGCTCATCTCATTCCACCCTCTGCCATGGGCAGGGACACCTTCCACTGTCCCAGGTTGCTCCAAGCTCTGTCCAACCTGGCCTTGGACACTTCAGGGCTGGGAATTACTAATGGTACTTGCAGTTCTCTCCTAGTATGTCTGGTAACTCGGAACTGCTTTATCACACACAAGCTGCTCTGCTCTTTTCACAGTAGTTATGTATTGTTCCACAAATGCAGGGAGATTTTGTTTTGCACTTTAGTGTAATTTTCTCTGCTTACAAACAAACATTGTAACTGCAAATCCTGTTTTGCTTTTAGCGTCGAGAAGCCCGGAAACAAGAACAGGCAAACAACCCATTTTATATTAAAAGCTCTCCTTCCCCTCAGAAGGTGAGTCTGAATTGCAATATCTCACTGGCCTCTGCTGTCACTGTGTGAAGGCTCCCTCAGTGTCAGAGCTGCAGCCTCCTCTGGGACATTCTGATATTTCCCCTGCAGTTCTGACTGCTTTATAATGTGCACACTGGAGTGGCTGCCTACAACTGTTCCTATAACTCCTGTTTGTGTTGAGAATCTCCTGAGTGACCTGATACCCCCAGAGCAGCCTGTGAGAGTCTGTGCAGTTTGTCCCAGCCCTGGGTGATGGCAACATTCACATCCCCAGGCACCTCGCTCAGAGCCCTGCAGAGGAGGGTGACCCTGGAACACTGTGTTTTGTGGATCAAAAAGTTGCTGTGGTCTCTGAACACCTTTTCCAGGGAAAACACTTCCTTTATTCCCTCTATAGCCAAAGGACTGCCCCATGTTCCTCAACTCCAATCTCCAAATTTATCTTCTGAAGTGGCAAGTTATTAGCAATAAAACACAAGCCAAAAATTCTTCAGAGAGCTGCAGTAATTCTTCAGGGCAGTAGTGGGGTTAAAATACTGTAGCTAAGAGTAGGGTCCTTTATAATAGTTATCAGCTGGCTTTAAAACACACTCTGCTACCACACAGGATTAGTAACAAGCTGTTCCATTCCTGTCCTTTAAAATGTTCACTTAAGGGATTGAACTGCTTGATGTTTTGTAATTTGTCTATTTACAGACATTTGTGCTGGCAGTGCTCAGAACATAACAAATCTTTCTTTTCCCAGCGATACCAAGACACTCCAGGGGTGGAACATATTCCTGTGGTCCAGATCGACCTTTCTGTCCCATTAAAAGTTCCAGGTAAACACAGCTAATCTTTAAAATTAATTAAAAAAATTCAGTTAAGCAAAAGCCATAATTCCTTCTTAGGAATTCCACCCGAGGTTTTGAAGGGCAAGGAACACACTTTCATTAGAGTCTTAAATATATCTCCTTAATTAACATTTGAAAATAGTACTTTGCAGTCTGGGTTCCTTTCAAGATAATGTTAGAAATAATTCTGTGATTAGGAATATCGTGCAGCCAAGTCTGTAACGTGTAGAGTAACCACTGTTCTGTGTGGGAACATTCACCTTCAAAATATCTTGGAGGTCTGATGGAGGTGATCAGTAGACATTAAATGGAATCTAATGGTAGAGATACTATTTGAATATCTTGTTTCAATTATCAGAAGGTAGTTGTGTATCTAAGGAGTGGTTGGATACAGCACTGAAAAGCTGTTGATAAAGTGCCGTATATTGCAAGGGGTGAGTTCTAAGTGCAAATATTTAAGGTTTTTTCCAAAAGTTGTTAGTACAGCAGCAATGTCACCAATTCTCCCTAAAATCTCATTGTTTGGATGCTCCTTGTAATGCAATTAATGCAGCCAAGAATCAGGGAGCAGGATTGAGCTCTGTCCTGTTTCTGGAGAGGTGGAGTGGACAGCAAAGCTGGTTCTTGGGGGGCTGTGTGTGAGGTGATGTGGAAGCACAGGGAGCTGTGGATCCAGCTGGCTCTGGGAAGCTGGAAGCAGGGCTCACTCCTGACATGGTGTTTCAGTGCTCAGTCCATGTGCCCTGTACCTGACAGCAGCTTGGCTTTCCCCGCAGGAATGCCCATGTCAGACCAGTACGTGAAACTGGAAGAAGAGCGAAGGAACAAACAGAAACTGGAGAAAGACAAGAAAAAGAAGAAACAGAAAAAGGAAAAGAGAGGGAAACACCATCGCCACAACTCCCTGCACACAGAGAGTGAGGAGGACATTGCTCCAGCTCACCATGTCGACATCATCACGGAGGAGATGCCAGAGGTCAGTTCCTGTGCTTGGGGTCTGGGATTTATCTGTGTGCAGCTCTTGAGAGATTTTTGCCCCCACAGCTGCAGCCAGTCTGTAGTGTGGCAGTTCCAGAGCTGTGCTGTCTTGCAGAGCTGTTTCACAAGTGACTGAGATGATCCCAGGCTGTTCTTTGCAGGGGAAGAAATTACTGTCTTTTTTTTTCTCCACAAAAAGACAAAAATTGCCACTGAAGCTATTAAAAAAATCAAAACCAATGAAACAATGTTCATCCCTGCTCTAAAAGTAACACTGTCCAAATGGCATTTATTATGCTCTGCTGCTTCACTTTGACAGTAACTTGCTGTCTAGTCAGCAGCTTTGCAGCTGATGATAATTAATTGCAGATGCTAATGATGTCATCTGTATTTGTTTCTAAAATTTCCTTTAATCAAAACTGAACAGCAGCAATTCAAATCCTGCAGTTTATAAAGAAGGGGTTTCTGTTCTAAATTAATCTTGTAACTGGATGCCGCATTGAAGTGCATTGTTCCTGTAACTTACTGTGCCTGACTGCAGCTGGCCTGGTCCAGGCCTCACAGGCTCAAAAAAATTTAATTTGAGTGGTGTTAAGCTTGAGTTTGAAAATTGCCAGTGGTTTGCTTCCTCAGTGGATGTCTCTTTATCTGTCCTGCAGAATGCTTTGCCCAGTGATGAAGATGACAAGGATCCCAATGATCCCTATAAGGCACTTGACATAGATCTGGATAAGTAAGTGGCAGTTTTGTGTGTGAGTTCACCCAGTTGCTAACGGGAATGCCTGAGGGCAGGGCTGGGGCTGAGCAAGCAAAGGCACTACAGGCCATGAGGGGAAAAGGCTGAAGTCTCTCCCCATGGCTTTGCTGAAACTGCAGGTGCTCATCCAGCTTGGGCTCCCACTTTGGCTTGGATGATAAAATCTCAACTCCTGAGTATGGGAGAGGTTTGGGAGGGGCAGGAGAGCATTAAATGTAATGTGACTGAAGGAGTCTGGAAGCACAGGCAGTGTCACTGGATCAGGTGTGGGTTACTCTGAGGTTTGGGTGTCCCACTGTCTCTGCTGTGACCTGTGTTGGCACTGAGTGTGACCTGTGTCCATCTGTCCCCCTCAGAACTTCTGTGTCCATGGCAAGCCTGTGTTGTGATCACTGACCAGTGACACCCAGGCTGTCCCACCCCATTGCCCTGTGGCCCCTCAGTGTGGTCCCACTGTTGTGAAGCGTTGTTCTGACATGACTGAGTGAGCTGCGTGTCACACCTGTGACCAGGCTGGTCCCCACCCAGCTGCTGGGGCTGTTCCAGTGCCAGCACTTCGAGCTCCTGCATCCACATGACCATGAGCACTGGGCTGTTCAGTATTGCAAATGGAGATTGGTTTGGATTTTTTTTTTTAGTTGCTGTTTTACAAAATCACCATGCTAAAAAATAATTGCTGATTTATGGTCCAGGGATGCCTCCTGTAAAGTTTGGAAGACTGTGTAGGCCCACGTGGCTGTGTGTAGGATCTCTGCCTTCCTCTGATACTTGAGAGTCTGTGCCTTTCTTTGTAGTTCCAAATTTATAGGGGTCTGGCCTCTCAGTACCTTGTGAAAAAGTGTTATAGCACTTTAAAAAAGTGAATAAAACAGTTTTTCTGTAAAACTTCCTTTTTTCATGAGCCAGTCAAAGTCTGCAGGGACAAATACAGAAAAGGAAATTAATTTCTGACTGTAGCTCCTGTATTTGCATGGTGATCCTCACCAGCGTTGGGCACACCCAGCAGAGCAGGTCCTGGGTGCTCCAGGAGGCATCCAGGACTGTTGGATTGTTCCATTCATTCACTCCCCTGTGCCATGAGTGCTGTGCTCTCCTGTCATGGTTTCTCATGTCTGTGTCCTCTCTCTTTCCTTCTGTGCTTGCACTGCTCTGTCTGTCACGCTCACACGCAGTCTGGTTTCAGGGAAGCCTTCCAGGTAAGAATATCTCCTCAGTGTTGACCTTTGTCAGGTTGGTTGATTTTGGACAGTGTAAGTCCTTGAAGGGTGGTGGAACTATTGAAATCAGTGACCCTCACGTTTGTGTGAGTCTGTTTTGTCACTGGCTTTCAGCACCAATGCTGTTCCTGTACAGGTGTATCTGAAATAGTAAAAGCTGAGGCCTGTTTGCTGTTCAATCTTCCCTCAGTGTATGAAAGTGAAAAATTAATTGGTTCTGGTTCTTAATGTGATATAAGCAAAAACACTGAGGCAGTTGAGGCCGTTAGAAATCTTCCTGAACTGGTGTTTGCAGTGCAAACGTGAAAATTAACATTAAATAAAAGCTAAGAAATAGTAAAAGATGCAGTTGGTGAAATTCTTGCTGATTTCTGGAAATGTTTGACAAGAATAAGAGAAATTTTTGTGGTGTTTTTTTTCCCAAGTAGTGGATTTAGGATACAGCATAAATATGAGCTGCTATTGGTGCTTTTTGGAAGCAGGTGTCTGAAGTCACATTTAACTTCTAAAATGTGATAGTAGAGTAGAAATTCGTAGTGCAAACTTCCAAAATAAAAATTCCTTAGAATATTTCCCAATTGGAGCGACCTGTTCATCAAGAGCAACAAACCCCACACCCTTCAAGGGCTGTTGGAGCCATGCTGGCATTCCACTGCTCAAATTTCCACTCTGTTGGAAATGCTGTTCCACATCCTTGCTTTTCCTTGGAGAGGGATTCCATGGAAACGCAGCGTAACCCTACATGGAGCTGTTCTTCCATGGGTGTTACTCAACCTGCAAGCCTCTAGCTGGCACCTCTAAGGGTTAAACAGCAAGACCTTGGCTCTCAGTCACCTTCCAGTTGTTTCCTCTGACTCCTAACCCACAAGGGCAATATCTGCAGTTGCATAAATAAACTCCAGGTACAGAACTGTGCGCTGATTTCAGGTTTGGGGCCCAGCTCCCTGAAAACAAAGCACACCTTGTCTTGGACAGATCATCTGGCTGAGGGAGGCTGTTTGCAGGGAGTAATGGGCTCCTTCTTTTCAAGACCCTTAGCAGACAGCGAGAAGCTGCCAGTGCAGAGACACAGGAATGTTGAGAACCTGAAGTCACCAGACTCAGAAGTTCCCCTAGTAGAGAAGAAGAGCAAGAAACCCAAAAAGAAGGAAAAGAAACATAAAGAAAAAGAGAGAGATAAAGGAAAGAAGAAAGAGAAAGAGAAAAAGGTGGTAGAGGAGGAGGAAGAAGAAAAAAAGGTAATTCTCCAAGACTTGCATTACTTTAGCTACTGCTGTTATTTATTGCTGAGTTCAGTTTGTTGCTTAGGAACAGTTGCATTTGACAGTTCAAACAGCTGAATGCATTCAACCTTTATTTCCTTAAATTTTTACAACTGTAGCAGCAGGTATTTAAAGATTTCTGTTAATAAAAATAACATTTACTTAGCCTCATAAGTTAGCAGAAGTCAGCTTACTGCAGCCTACACAGCAGATCTGCCAGAGCTCACATGGAAGCTGAGTTTGCTGATATTTTGTCTGTTCTCCAAGTGGGGAACTACTTAGCAAAATATCTGGAACTCATGTTGTGAGTGTCACTTGTTCTGCATCCTGTCTCCCATGTACTTCAGAACCTTTCAGTTATAAACCCTGCTGTTAGCTGTCAGTTACTCTCAGGGTTTGAAGTATCCTCCTGTTACCCCCCCTGCAGAGCTGCACTTTCCCTCTGCACTCCAGGCCTTGGAATGCCTGGGATACCCTGCTGTGCGGGTGCTGGGCAGCTGCTGGCAGCTGGGCCCGGCTTTGGAAGTGCTCAAAGACTGAAGTGAAGCTTCTTGGTGTGTGTGCTCCTAAATGTGTCACAGCATCTGTGCATGAGGAGCATTCTGGAGTGCTGCATTGCCATGGGAGCTTAAGGTTTTGATTTAATTGTTGTAGAGTCACAGAATCCCAGACTGGTTTGGGTTCAAAGGAACCTTAAAGCTCATCCAGTGCCACCCCTGCCATGGCAGGGACACTTTCCACTGTCCCAGGCTGCTCCAAGCCCCAGTGTCCAGCCTGGCCTTGGGCACTGCCAGGGATCCAGGGGCAGCCACAGCTTCTCTGGGCACCCTGTGCCAGGGCCTCCCCACCCTCACAGGGAACAATTCCTTCCCAATATCCCATCCAGCCCTGCCCTCTGGCAGTGGAAGCCATTCCCTGTGTCCTGTCCCTCCATCCCTTGTCCCCAGTCCCTCTCCAGCTCTCCTGGAGCCCCTTCAGGCCCTGCAAGGGGCTCTGAGCTCTCCCTGGAGCCTTCTCTTCTCCAGGTGAACACCCCCAGCTCTCCCAGTCTTTCCTCATAGGACAGATGTTCCAGCTCTGTGATCTTTTTGGTTTGGTTTTCTTTTGTTGTTGGGGGGTGTTGGGTTTTTTATTTGATTTTTAAGAAAGATATAAAACCATTGATAATGGGGTTTTTTTTTTCTCCTAAAATTCAGGGGGAAGACTTGGATTTCTGGCTCTCCACTGCTGCACCAGCTGCTCCCACTCCCCAGCCACAGGTAGGAATCCTCCCCCATCAGAGGAAACTTCTCTGGTTATTTATTGCCTGTGAGCTGTGCAGGAGTGCTGTGTCATGCTGCAGCACAGAGGGGAACATCAGCTTCATCTCCTCAACTTCCTGCTGGGGAGCAGGGATATTGTGTCTGCCCAGTTCATAGAAACTGTAATGGAAGACTTGAGGCTCATTCTGTGCAGATCAAGGAATAGAAATAGAAATACAGATGCAGCTCCAGGCTTGGTTGATTTTGTTATTGATGGGTATAATGTTATACAGTTGTGTGGTTTTATTTCCCAGTATGCGGTAGACTCTAGCAACATTAATAGACATGAGAGACAGAGTGTGAAAGAAAAATTCTCATGAATTTTGATGGGAAATTCTAGAGGAAGAGACAAGGAATATAAGGGGATGGATTCATTGGAGGAAATCTTTTGAATCGTGTCCTCAGGTGATCATATTTGCTGGTTTCAGAGGCATAAAATGAAAGCCTTGATACCATGTTAGCCTAGTGTTGTTTCTGAAATAACAGTTGTGAGGAGTTGTCTCTGTTGAGTTTCTTTTGCTGTGGGATTGGGTTGTTCCAGCTGCTTTCCATCAGTGTCTTAATCCTTCTGCTCATCTCCTCAGAGCGAGCCTGGAATGGGCACTGCTGTGGTGGCTGAACCTCAAGAGGTAAAAAGAGAAGAAAGGGAAGAGCAAGATGAGGAGGAGGAGGATGAAGGAAAGGTAAGTGGGTTAAGTTAAGAGGAAATTGCCTCAAGTTGCACGAGGAGAGTTTTAGATGAGGTATTAGGAAAGATTTTTTTTTTTTTTTAAATGGAAAAGATTGTCAGGCATTGGAGCAGGCTGCCCAGGGCATGGTGAAGTCAGTGTACCTGGAAGTGTTGAAGAAACCTGTGGATGTGGCACTTGAGGACATGGTTTAGTGGTGGATGTGGTGGTGCTGGGCTGATGGTTGGACCTGATGATCTTAAAGATCTTTTCCAACATTCACAATTCTGTGGTTCTATGAAGTTGCTGTCACCCTTCAGCCCTATGCTCCTGCTGTCTCAAATTCCTTAAAAAGCAGCACACTGGAATTACCAACAGCATCTGTTCGGTGCAGTGACCACCTGCAAATGTTGCATCCTTGAGGAGCTCTAAACACCTTGTGGTGAGAGGTTTGGTTGTTCCTGAGCCAAGGACAGGTCCCAGCTGAGCTTCCAAACAGTTGGAGAGATTCAGCCTTGTGCTATTCCCAGGCTGCTTTGGGATGAGGTGTTGGCAGCTGGTGGGGAGCGGGGTTTACTGGGATTCCACACGGAATTACTTTTGGGATTTAAGGAATGGTAGCTCTGCTTTGGGTTGTGCAGTAAAGGGAAACTTTGCTCAGTCCAGGAAGTGCAGAGAACGAGAGTCTGGAGCTGGAAGTGTGGTAAAGAGGTCATGGCTAGAAATCAAGGTTTTCTTTAAGAGTTTGTTGTAGTTTCTTGTTCTTCTTGGTAGAAATCCTCCAAGCATAAGAAGAAAAAGCACAAGAAAGAGAAAGAAGAGAAGTCAAAGGATAAAAAGAAATCCAAAAAGAAGAGCCATCATGGTGAGGAGGAACCCCCAGAGTCAGTGCAGAATGGGACACTAGAGGATGAGCCACTACCAGTGAGTAGCTGTGTCCAGGCCTGGGGATAAGGCAGAGCTCAAGTGGTTGGGTGGGAGGACAGTGGCAGTCCTTTTCAGAGTCATTAGTTCTAGTGTGACTGGGATTTCTCTCTTGTTTTTCAGCCCATGTCCAGTTATCGCCTTCTTGCTGAAAACCCGTACATTAAAATGGTGAGTTTGGGGTGTTCTGTTCCAGCTGTTGTCTCTGTGTGTTCCCTAAGAGAGGGGGTACCCTGGGGATGGTGTAGTGACTTTATGTAGCCATCACATAACTGAGGAACTGTTTAAATCCCAGGAAGCAGAACTGTAACCAAGCTCCAATTCCTTTCCTTTTGGTGTCCTACTTTAATTTCTAAGTCGGTATTTTCCCAGTCCTTAGCTGATCATCAGTGTGTTTTCATAATCCTCTAGCTATACCAAATTACCTCCCTTTTGGACCTGGTTTTATCCCCATGCTGTGTTCTGTTCCTTGAGGTTTCTGACTCTTTCCTGTGACATTTTTCCCTTCATTTGCAGACCTATGATATTCAAGGAAACCTCCAGAATGACAGCCAAGTTACTGTGTCTGTTATCTTTGAAAACAAAAGCACTAGCTTCCTTAAGAGCATGGAACTGAATGTCCTGGACTCTCTCAACACTAAAATGCTCCGACCAGAAGGATCATCAGTACACGATGGGATACCTGTGCCCTTCCAGCTCCCCCCTGGTATGCACAGCTTTGCACAGGGCTCTTGGAGTCCTGCCCTCCTGTGGGAAGAGCTGTCCTTGCTGGCCCTGCACTGCCCTCCTGTGGGAAGAGCTGCTTGAACTTCTTGCTGTTTTCCAGAAAAACATCTCTGGGTGTTCCTGGGCTTTCCCACAGTTCCTTGGAGAGGATAAGCCTTCTCCCAGTATTGCTGTAATGCAGGTGGTTCTGCACAGCAAGAGCAAAGCCTTAATCTCGGCTGGGAGTCCAAATGTCTGAGTTCCTTTTCCAGGTGCCTGCAGGAATCCAAAACTCATGAGGTGTTTGCTATGAGATTAAAAATGAAACAAGGTGATAGGTTTGTGAAGAGTTAGAATCCTCTCTGGATTTATTCTGGAGCTCTTGTCCTGCTGTTTGAATGGCAGAGGCCTTATGCAGTGAAGGTTTGTGATAAGGATGTGTAAGGAGGGGAGCTGAGCCCTCCAGAAGTATTAAGCACAGAAATGAAGGATAATGGTTTTGTACAGAGCACAGTAGTACAGCCAAATCAGTGAACTTCCCTGAATTTCACTTCCTTCACCAAGGAGTTAATTTGAATCCTGAAACAGCTCACAGAGGGCTGGAGTGGCCTCAGGGTGCATTTCAGTCCCCCATGAAGAGCAGTGGGGTATTTGATTGGGTTTTAAATCTGTATAAGGCAGTTCTTGACACAGACCTGTATATTAAAGGGAAAACGTAGAAACATTGGAATTCAAATTAGCTCTGAAAACTACTCTGAAATGTTTATAATGTAATTTCCAGTTATGCAAATAGTTTAAATATGTGACACACTGTGACACTTTGCCCAGGCACTTGCTCAATAACCTCCACCAAATGCCAGCTCCCGCTGCTGCTTCTGAGAGACCCAAGTGCTGTAACACTATTGACTCACCCCAGCAATTGTGTGTAGAACTCTCTTCCAACTCAAAGAATTTCGAACTTGGTTCAAAAATAGTCTGCACATAAGTCAGTTTATTCTAACCATTACTTAGATCTGAAAACCATGTTCTGACCTGACTTTTCCCTCTCCTCTCTTCACACTAGGAATCTCTAATGAAGCCCAGTTTGTGTTTACACTTCAGAGTATTGTTATGGCTCAGAAGTTAAAAGGAACACTGTCCTTTATAGTCAAAGTAAGTGCAGCTCTCAACTGCCTCTGCTTCCTTTGGAACTGCGTCAGGGAGCTGGACTTGGGTGGGAAGCTCTGCTCTCGAGCTTTTTTTAGGCATCATTTCATCCCTGCTGCACCAGCCCGTTCTGTGAGGAACATTTTCACATGACATCTTGTGCAAAGAGTGCCCCCAGTCCTGCGTAAGCACGTCCTAGATTGTCATTCCTGGCAGTGTGTGAGCAAGGCAGCCTGCACGTGTGCCACATTGTCAGCTAGAAAATCACACTGAGCTGCTGGGGAGGGGAGGGATGGAACCAGGCTCTGCTCCTCTGATCTCAGTTATCCAGGGACTGGTTGGACACTGCAGCCTGGTACAAAAATAAGAACTAGATGCAGTTATTAAGAGTGGAAACCTGGACCAAGAGTGATGTCAGCAGAAGGCATTGTGTAGTAAGTATTGAGCTGGATAAGACTGCGTGGCTTTCTGATATTGTTTCAGTACAGTTATTAACGAAAGAGCTGCGTGAACAGCTCAAAGGAGATGAATGGAGACAGTTGTGGCTACTCCTGAGTCAGCCATTATCTCTATTTTAAGGGTTTCTTAAAAATAGCTTGCTGTCCTATTTTAGTACCTAAGAATCTGGGAACCATTAATTTATTATTTTGCTCAGGAAATAACGAACTGTAAAACCACATCTCCAAGTGTTAGTTTAAACTCAGTCTGCTCAGCTTATTTCAGCAGAATGCAGGCAGAACTGCAGCCTGTTGTGTCCCTTACCTGTTCTAGGTGTATGTATCAACCCAGCTGCCCAAATGTTTGAGTGGGCTGATGTTGTGGTGGGACGGTTCTCAGACTGATCCTTCAGGCCTGGCGATGAGAGGGAACTGATCCCTAAGCTCCTCGTTGGTGCCTGTGTGGTGGGTGGGGGTGCTCCTCCTCTTGCTGCCCCAGGGCTCCCACTCACCTCCTCTCCTTTGCCCTGTTGCAGAATGATGAAGGTTCAACCCATGAAAAACTAGATTTCAAATTGCACTTCAGTTGCGCTTCATACTTGATCACGACACCTTGCTACAGGTGAGTGCCCGTGCTGCCCCTGACAGGCTGAGCTCTGCCTGCTCCAGAGGGCTTGGGCAGTGTCTCTGTAAGGGGTGAATGTTCAAATATGTCCAGTGACCTATTTCAGGTGGTTCTGCAGAAGGAGCTCTGTGCCCTGTGGGCTGGCTGAGGCAGCTCTGGTTGAGGGCACAATCTGCTCCAGTGGACTCTGGAGTGTGGTTTCCATATTTGCTGTAAACCCATTTTCCTAGAGCTTGGTAGCACTTAAGCTTTGTATCCTGATGTGTTTCATGGGGCTGATGGGACAGATTTCACTTGCATTTCTAATAAAACATTTACTTTCCTTCCTGTTCTGCAGTGATGCTTTTGCCAAGCTCCTAGAGTCTGGAGATCTGCACATGAGTTCTATTAAAGTAGATGGAATTAGCATTTCTTTCCAACATCTACTGGCAAAGATCTGTTTTCATCATCATTTTTCAGGTGAGTCTTCCTTGATGCAGAACCTTCTTCAGAATTCCATTTCTAAAATCTCTGCTGTGCTTGGTGAGCACAGCACTCTGTGGGCTCAGCAATCACAGGAGCAGCTGATATCCAGATTAAATACATTTGGGAGAGTTTTCTCCAGTTTTGCAACACTCAAAGCATGCAGTGTTCTTCAGAATGAATTCTCCTTGTGTCCCTGTGGAATTCCTGCAGCCCAGTGAGGCATGTGACAGGTATCATGGGAGCAGCTGGTGGGGAGTTCAGGCTGTAAGTGTTCTCTGGAGGGTGGGTTTGATCTGCGGGGCTTCAGCCTCCTTCCCCAGTGCTTCATTTCAGTGAGGGAGAGCCCCAGCTGTTCAGGTTTGGGTTTATTAATTAAAACCCAAGCACTGGCTGGAGCAAAACAACTGGCTGTTTCATCATGCTCTGGTGTTTGCATTAGACATTGCCTCACTGGAAGTATTTCTGGGGAAGAAATCTACATTCTGAGCAGTGTTTTTGCCACAGAACATTTGTGGCTTAGGAGACAAATGACTCACCTCATTATTGTGAAATGTCCCAGAGAGAAGCCAGGAGGAGCCAGGCACATCTTAACCCTGACTTCCTCCTCCCCTCTGTAGAAGCCTCTGTTCCTCGAGGCCAGGCAGAGCAGTGGCTGCTCTCGGGAAGCAAGGCTTCAATTGAATTGAATTGAATTGAATTAAATGAAATTGCTGTTTCTCTGCAGTTGTGGAACGCGTTGATTCGTGTGCATCCATGTACAGCCGTTCTATCCAAGGCCATCACGTCTGCCTACTGGTAAAAAAGGTGAGAGCGTTGTAACCCCTGAGAGAAGCTAAACCTGGAGCCTTCTCTGCCTTCCTCAGCCTCTTTCCAGTCCCTGAGCTTGACTGGGAACAACTTTATCCCCACTTGGAAAAGGAGCTAATTGATTTTTTGTTTTTTTTTTTCCTTTCCAAGGGAGAGAACTCTGTATCCATAGATGGGAAATGTAATGATTCTACCCTGCTTAGCAACTTGTTGGACGAGATGAAAGAGACATTGTCCAAGTGCTGAATATTCCTTATAAAATATTCCAACGACAAGAAACACACCCAACGTGTAAAGACGAGCAGACCCAAGTGTTAAGTTTTTCCCTCGTACGCATGTACTACCCTGGGGCACGTGCTTTCAGTTAACTCCACCTTTGGTTGCAGTTTAGACATTTTAAGGCTGTATTGTTACCTTTTTATTTTCAGAACTTTTTACAAACTGTGGTGTTAACCCTTTCTAGCCCAAAGAGATCCTGGTGACATGACTGGAGGAGGGAGGGGAGGAGGGAGGGAGGGAGGGGCGGGCACTATTTATTCAGCAGCTCATGATGATCCCATGACCTTCATCTGCGTGGGACGGGGACTGAGCAGGACTTTATCAACAGTAGCACAGTTTGTTGCTTGTGCTTATTCCAGGGAAGGTTGACTTAATCCTTAGCCATGAAATATGTCTTCAGGGCTGCTGTAGTTGATGTATATTTCTAGCAGAGGCTGGTGCTGGACCAGAAGGCCTCTTTTTTGATTTTTTTTTTATATATATATGATTTATTATTATTATTATCTCAAGATCTATTGTGATCAGCATATAAACATCCTCCATCTCCTTGAGCTAATCCAAAGGAGCCCTGTGAGAACTGGGATGTTTGAGTTTCTGTTTATAGTAGTTGCCTTGAGCCTTAACCTTCTTTTAGTGACAGCTGGAAGAGTCGAGTGTGGAAGCATGAAATGGGCTGAAAGTGTTACTGTTTGGGTCTGTGCTCCCCTCGACTGCCCCACACATGGAGTCTGTCAGGCCTCTCCCCTTTGAGCTGTCTCTGCTGATGTGTTTTATGAGTCCACTTCAATTTCACATTCCTGAACAGTTCAGCTGTAGCAAGAAACTGGAAATCCAAAGGGGTCCGTTCCTGCTTTTTTATCCTTCCGCTCACCAGCTGAGGTTGACCATTACCAGGTTAGAGAAACAGCCATGGGTGCAGCCCCTTGTGTGCAGGTACATGTCCTCCCTCTGTGCTCTGAAACCAGCAGGGTCATTCTGTCTCAGTGTCCCCTCAGTGTCCCTCGGCCCTGCCCTTGCAGCAGTGAGAGCAGATTTGGCAGCACAAGTGCCCCTGGGTCCCTGTGGCAGAGCCCTCCCTGCCGGGGTGCAGGAGAGGGGGATGGACTGGGAGCCCCTCTCCCTGCCAGGGTGCAGGAGAAGAGGGGTCATGAGGAGCTGCTCTCCCTGCTGGGGTGCAGGATGGGGAGGGGGCTGAGGAGCTGCAGATTTGGGACTGTAGCAGTTGCTTTAGAGGGAAGAAGGGAGGGTCTGGGAAGTGAAGCCCGTTCTGCACTACTGGAATCTTGTGGAGTCACTGACAGGACAGGGATGTCACGGTGTCCTGCAGAGATGCTCAGTTGATGTCCCTCTCCAACATCCCTTGTTTTCAATTTATTTTTTATTCCCCCCACTCCATTTCTTTCCTGGCTGTTCCACACCCAGCGAGCAAAACTCCGTGGAACGGTTTTGCTTTGAGGCACAGGTCAGGAGCAGTTGGTTGCTCCAAAAAGGTGCCCAGGGAGGAGCTGGCTGGGTCTGCACGTCTCCAGCACCACCACCACTCCTAAAACACCGAAGCCCTACGCAGGGAGCAGGATAAAGCGTTGATCTTATCCCTTGGGTGATGTCCTGTACTTTACGCGTGTCTTGTGCTCTTTACACTCTTCCCACAGGAGGTATTTTGGCAAAGGCTCTGCTCTGGTGCTCTGGGTTCCTTGCCAGGCCCAGCTCCATGTCCGACCGCGCTGCCAGGACGTGGAGGGTTTGGTTTTGGTCAGCCTCCCTTGGTTAGCCAGTTGTGTATTAGAAACTGAACATATTAAAATTGTCTTAAAGGATAATGTTCCTCAATTAGTGTTTGGGTTTTTTAATTCATGGATGAAAACTGTCACTTTAGCATGTAGAGTCTCTTACAGAATCCTGTGCAGTGATTCTAGAATTTTGAAACTGTATGATGTGTTACATTCACAAATTTATTTGCTATCAACATTCCCTGGGAAAAAAAAAGAAAAAAAGAAAAAGAAAACAACATACCACAAGCTGCTGTAATGATTTTGTGTCAAGATGATCCAATAAACTTTCAAAACAAATTTTTGGCTTTGTAAATGGTCCTTTCACAAGACCCTTCCAGTGTGGATGGACCCAAAACCAAGGCATGGATTTATCCCAGGCCTGAACGATGTATCTTCAGTGGAGGTAAGGGGAATCTCCTTCCAAAAGCAGATAGGGAATTCCTAACACCACCCCTTTGAGAGGCAGCTCTGCAGCAGCAGCTGTCACTACCACTGAAATTATAGGAAAAAATAATTCAGACTATCTCAGTTAAATCTCCATTGTTTTATTTTTTGGATCACAGTTGCAGCTAAAAATCCAACACTTGGAAAAATGGGAGCTCTGGTCTGAATGAGGCTGGAATCAGCCCCTGCTGTTGCTTCCTCTTGGCCTCCAGTGAAATTTGTGACAAACATGGTGACATTGAGATGAGGATTGAGGCCCCGTCAGGGCAGGAATGAGGCCTTGGCTTTGCTGATGCTCCAGTGGTTTCCAGTCACACCAGAACCTGTGAGAGTCATCTTGGGACAGAAAATCCCTGGGGCTGAGTCAGGAGCCACCAGTTCTGTACTAGGAAGAGCTCAGGAAGTTGCTGGCCCCATTGCTGGCAGACACAGCACAGGAAAGATCGAGGTCCTCTGTTCTCAGTTCTGCAGTCCCACGCAGACCTGCCATGGGGTGCGACTGCACAAATCTGATGGAATGGGCTGAAAATGACAGCAAACCTCAACCCAGGAAGTGCCTGGAGCAAAGCTCAAGTGTTAAATGAGCCACAGGAGCTGAACTGGGGGCCAGATGGGATCTTGGGCTGTGTTAGGAGGAGCACTGCCAGGGGGACACAGGAGCTGATCCTGCCCCTTCCAGCCCTGGAGTGCTGTGTCCAGTTCTGGGCTCCTCTGGAGCAGAGATGGAGCTCCTGGAGTGGGGGCCTGTGCAGGGCTGCAAGGATGATGAGGAGATGGAGCATCTCCTGTGAGGAAACGCTGTGGGAGCTGGGGCTGTAGCAGGGGGAAGAGCAGAGATGGATATAGATTATATATATCTATGGATATATACTCTAAAGTGCCTGAAGGGAGGTATTGGAGGCTGGGGCCAAGTGCCACGATCAGAGGTAACGGGAAGAAACTGGAGCACAGGAAATTCCACCTGAGCAGGGGAAGAACTTTGCCCTGCAGGTGACGGAGCACTGGCACAGGCTGCCCGGAGAGGCGGTGGAGCCACCGTCCCTGGAGATCCTCAAAAGCCATCTGGACACAATCCTAATGGGCTCAGGGGCCCCTGCTGAGCCAGGTGAGCTCCAGTGGTGCCTCCCAACCTCAATTCCGTGATTCTGTGACCGGGAGTCGCCCGTGAACCTGGCACACAGGCTCCAGCCCTTGGGCAGAGCATCATCTGCTCCATGGAGGAATCCAGCTGGGGAGGCCCCAGGGCTGCTGGAGCAGGGCCCCGGCTCTTCCCGGGAGCAGGAGTGGGATCAGCTGCTCTGCAGGAGCATCCAAGCTGCTGGGATGAGCCTGTGCCAGCTCGAGCAGCGGGAGCCCCCCCCGAGGAGCTGAAGCTTCACCCCAGGTTCTTTGGTGCAGCTGGGCCAGGGCTGTGAACACCCAGGGGGGGAATTGGGGTTGGGGTGGGCGCTGTGAACAGCTGGAGGGACTGTACTGGGGTCTGGAAAGGTTGTGGAGCACCTGGGATGGAGAACTCCAGACAGGAGTGTTGGAAACCCCCCCGTGGTGCAGGGCCCTGGGTGCAGGGTCTGGTTCCAGCTCCGCTTCGGGCACCCTTTGTTTTTGGGCTTCCCAGGGATTTCCCACCGGGGTTTGGCTTTCCCCATCCTGACGTTTGTGAGAAGTTCCCTTTGAAGCAGGGGCTGGTTCCGGCCACTTCTCCTTTTTGTGGCCTTCAAGTCCAGGGCTGGGCAGGTCCCTTCAGCTGCCCCAGTTCCCTGGATGGGGCAGCTCGGACCGTGCTGAACCTGGCCGGGGCAGAGCGGGGGCTGCTGCAGCCCCTCGGAGCCCCCCGAGCATCCCCGGGCTGTTCCTGGTCCCGAAAAACACAAACACTGAGTAAAGGGGAATGAAAGAAAACAAACGGAACAGAATAAAAATGGGAAAATAATTTTAAAATAAGAAAATAAATAAAACAGAATAGAAGAAAGTAAATAAAATAGAAGAGAGGGAAATAACAGAAATGGAATAAAAGGAAAAAATAAATACAGTTAAGAAAATAAATAAATAGAATTAAAGAAAATAATAAGATACAACAGGATCAAATAGAAAATAAAATAAGGATAAAATAGTAAACAAAATAAAGTAGAAAATTAAAATAGAAAATGAAAGAAAATAGAATAAAAGAAAATAGAATAAAAGAAAATAGAATAAAAGAAAATAGAATAAAAGGAATTCAGATAAGTAGAATAAAATAAAATATCGAAATAGAATAAAAGAACACAGAGTAAAATAAACTAGAATAAAATTTAAAAAATACNGTGCCTCCCGTGGGCGGAGCCGGCGCGGGCGGGGGCGGCCCCTTTAAGAGGAAGTAGCGCCGGCCGGGAGCGGGGCGCGGGAGCGGCGGGAGCGCGGCGGCGGCGCGGGGCGTGCTGCGGCCCGGGGTGAGCGAGTGCTGCGGCCCGGCGAGCTGTGCGCGTCCGCCGGCGAGGGACCGCGGCCCGGCAGGTGCGGGGACACGGGGGGCTGTGAGGGGACGCGGGGCGGTCTGTGAGGGGGGAGGGCCCTGTGGGACGGGCTCGGAGGGGCCTCTAGGGAAAGGGGGCCTGGAGGGGGCCGCGTGTCCCCAGCCCTGCCCACGTGTCCCCCCAGCCCCGGTGGCCGCGTTTCCCCGGCGGGGCCGGGCCGGGCCCTCTCCGGCCTTGGTGGGACGGGACCGGACCTGTTGAGCCGCGGCCACCGCATCCCCGCTCTGGGCGTTAATTGTTTGTGTTTGCCCGGACGGGGGGCGGTGGCGGCCGCGGCCCGGCCTGAGCCCCCTCAGGAGGGCCCGGAGCCCCCCGGGGTGGGCAGGGCGGGGATCAGATGGATCAGGGCGTGGATCTGCCTGCGCTGGCCCGGCCTGGAGGAGAAACCCCTTGCATGGGACATCCCCGAGCAGAGCCCTGGCTTGTGGGCACAGCCCCCTCCCTTCAGAGGGGTCGGGAAGGGGACAGACCTGCTGCAGGATTCATAAGCAACCCAAAACTTCATAATGAGGGAAAAAAAACCATCGCAGAGAGCAAGGGGGTTGGTGGCACAACTGTGAAGTTACGGTCTGCAACTTCCCTATTCTATCCCACCTCTTCCCCCCGACTTTATTCAGCCCAGCTGGAGCGCGTTTCTGCTCTAGGTAAAGGCACAGCCCTGAAGTTCAAACCCTTCAGTCTCTAAACTGGTCGGGGAATGGGGAATTTTCCATTTTTTTTCAGGTCATGCTGAGCCACGGTTCAGCTGTCATGAGGGAGGACTTGTCAGGAGAACTTGAAAGCAAACTCTTGCTCTGCTTCTGTCTCTTGCTGCGGGCTCAGGAATCCTGATCTTACAGAGCTGCCTCTGCTCTGATCTGCAGCGCAGTGAGCTCAGCTCCTTCAAAGAAAGCTGTGTGAGAAGGACAGGCAAAAGGAAAGGGCAGGAAGTCCTCTGGAGGGAGAGGACAGGGGAACTGGAGTTGTCCAGCGTCCAGCACAGATGTTTGGGGAAAGCATTTCTGTCAGTGCTAGTGAAAGGCAGGATTCCCTCCTCCTAGAGCTTGGAGCTGCGGAGTGGCCACACTCTCTAGATTTCCATCCCTTTGTTAAAATCCCCTTTCCGGTCTGGAAATCTTCTGCCAAGTTGCAGGGCAGGGAGGGGTTTTTGCTGGGAGATGTGAAACTTCCCCAGCCACCTGTTTATCACAGTCCCCAGGGCTTTGTCCTTGCACTCTGCTTGCTTTCCCAACTTTAGGCTCACATCCAGCTCCCTGTTTGTCTGTTGCTGTTCCCTGGACCGTGTATCCCATGTTTCAGATTCACTTTCTGTCTTAGTCACTTCCTGTGAGGTGAACCCGGGATGAGCTTGTGACTCTTCAAAATCCCCAGAAAGAGGGAGAGGAGTCTTGGGAATTCTTGCCAGTGGTGGCAAAACCTGGAGCTGTTGGTTTGTACCGAGGAGCCGTGTGCGGGTGCTGAGCAGGGAGCTGGTTCCCTGTGCCTGGCTCACCTTGCAGCTCCTGGGATGCTCTGTTGGACACGCGGGGTTGCACTGTCACCTGTGCCATCATCAGATGTGGAAATGGGCTCTCCCATGTGCTTGGCCAGAGCTTGGGGAGCTTGGAGTGGACTCAGCATCCTGACCAGAGTTGTCCTGCCTCATTTCAGCTGCCCCTGGAGCTGTTTGCCAGCTGCTTCCTTGTCCACATCTAACACAGCCCTTCTACTGATGGGGTGAGAAGTACCCCCTGCACTGGAATGGGGTGATTTAGTTCCATTTTGGAGGTCAGACTGTCCAGATCTGTGCTGTGCTTGCTCACTCCTGCTGCTCTGTGGGCTCCCAGGGATCTCCATGGCCAGACTAATGAAAGGGAGAATGCCCCTTGTGATTAGTGAAAGTATCTGGGGTCAGAGCACTGAGATTGCAAAACCTTCCCAGTCCTGCCCACAGGTCTGGGAAGGGAATTGCTTTCAACTTCTGAGTTTTAATTTCTAGTAAGACAGGGAAGTGTTTTCTAGTTCTTGAGCCATAAATGCTGCTGTAAGTGGATCCAGAACCAGCTTTACTGGAGGTTTGTCAGCTTATCTTTAGGAATATGTAATACCCAGCTAATGCTGTCAATAAAGAGTGCACCTTAGGCTGCACCTTTATCCTGCTTTTTCCAGATGCCCCTGGGAAGCAGAGCTATCCCTAGAGGCCTGGTTTGGTCAGCTGCCTGCTTCCCTCTGGAGCTGGTGGTGTGGTAGAAGGGCTGCTCTGCTCCTGGTGAGTTTGGGTGGGTTGTTGCTCCGGGTATGTGAAGCAGAGGAAGGGATGGAGGCAGCGAAAGGCCAGAAAAAAAAACCCATCAAAACAACAACTTTTGCAAGTGGGCAAAGCCAGATCAAAACAATCCATCACGCTGTGACAGCTTTGCCTTCCTCCAGAAAACCTGGCCGAGGTCCCAAGGGGCTGGTGCTGGTGTTGGGTCAGTGTGCGTGGAACGAGGCAGCCGTGGTGATGCTGCCAGACACTCCCATGTGTGACCCTGTGCTGATTCCAGGGAACTCGTGGGACAGAAGATGAGCTGGAGCCACCCAGACCATGGCTGAGGTGGAAGCAGGAGCTGAGCTGGCCTCCAGCTCAGTAGCTGCACTGAAAGGCCCTGTATTTTCTGCAGGCCTCTCTTGGGGCTGTTATCTGGCTGCCTTTGCTTCCTTCTCTCTTTCCTCTTGCTGTCTTGTGATGTGGTTGGTGTTGAGGTGGTCTCCAGCTCCACATCCCTGGGTTCATTCTGTGCCTGGAGCTGTGCTAAGAGATTGAGTTACTCCCGTATCTCCTGCCAGGGCAGGAGAGGCCTTGTGGGCCTCTGCTATCAGCAAGAAACAATCCTACCGTTCATCCCAACGTGTGACATTAACGTGGGGAAAAGGGATGTTTGTCCCTGGAATTATCCATGCTCTGGGAAAGACTGGCCGTGTGGCCAGCTTGTGCTCTGGCTCAGCCCTGGGGTGTGATCCCACACTTCCTGGGATCCCAACCCGCTGTTAGAATGGTTCCATAGTCATTTTATCATCCTAATGCAAATTCCGTGCTCCACGCTGATGTTAGCTTTGACTTGGGTGGGGGCAGATCCCAGAGTTAGAGGAAATGGAACTGCTGTGGGCTCAGAAATATCCGTGTCCAGTGAGGACAGTACGGAGCCTGCACAAGCAGGGAGAAACGAGCAGCTCAGCTGGGACTTGATAAACACCACCCTGCCCTTCCAGCCCTGGACCGGGGAGAGTGAGAGGCCTTCCCGAAGGACCAGGCTGCTCTGGGACCTGGAAAAGAAGGAGCTGCTCCCACCATGCCATCACTGGCCGTGCTCTACCCTGGAAATACTCGTGTGTGCAGTTAACCCGTGTGCTGGAGTCGTGACCCAGCTTGTCAGCTTAGCACAGCGCTGCAAAGCCTGCAGCAGATTAGCTCTGCCTCCACACGCAGCCCCATCGCGGCCAGATCCATGGAAACCTTCCAGCAGCGGGCTCTGACATTGCAATGGATGCAGATGTCACGTAAGAGGCAGCAGGGCTGGCCCCGAGTCAGTAACACCCAGGGGGCTCCCTGCAGTCACTGCTGTTCCACAGGAACAGTTGGACATGGCAGCATCTGCTGCCTGACCTTCCCCTGTGGGGAGGGGAGCAGGAGGGGACCTTTTACAGAATTTGCTTTCTCGTGTGGCTTTTCTCCCTCTGTGGCTGTGGGGAGGAAGGCCAGAAGGACAAACCACGCTGGAAATTTGGGATTCTTGCCTTCCCTCTCCCCTGCCAGACTGGGTTTTCCAGTCTCCCCAGCACTCGCTCCCTCAGCTGCCCTCCCTCAGCATCCCTTGCAGTGTGAGCAGTGTCACCTGTAACTTCCCTCCTGTCACTGCCCATGGTCTGGATTGTAAATCCTGAGCTTGAAGCTGAGCAATAAACTCCCTGTTCATCCATCTGCCCAGGATGGATGAACGTGTCTCACTGCTGGCTGACCTGGGCTCTCTGCTCCAAGCAGCAGCATTCTCACCTGCAGCTCTTGGGTGGGCTCTGCAGAGCTCCCCTCACCTCTGGTGGGTCTTCTGCTGTCCCAGCTATGGCTTAATTTAACAGGGCTTTTCCCTTTATTCCTTAAACTAACTTGACTTTAGGATTGTCTGGAATGCTCAGCCTTGCAGGGACAAAGGAGATGCCAGTTAAATCCCAGGATAACTATTTTTGGTCTTTTATTATGCTTTTTCCTTTTCTCATGCATATGGCTTTGCAGATGAGTTCTGCCTCTTCATGGCTTGGAGACGTGTAAAGAGCCTGTCCTGCTCCTAAACCAACCTCTTCCCTTCTCCTAAGCCACCCTCTTTCCGGGAAGGGCTGGGAGATGTGGGAAGTCCCAGTAGAATTGGTGTCTGTACAGTTTCTTACTTGGGAATTTCCAAATTGTGCAGCAGATTGGAATAGTGGGGCCTGGGGGCGGCTGGCGACGGGCAGGACCTTCTTTAAGCTGACTCTGGTGAAAGACAAAAGGCTCTTTGTTTGCCCAAACCTTGGGAATTCAGCATTTCCAGTGTGCCCCCGTTCGGATTTGGTTGCGAAGGCTGCTGCTAAAGCACTTTCCAAAAGAAAAATGTGGATGTTGTCCTGCAGAGCAGCAGAATGAAGTGGGGCTGGTGTGTGCCCGGGCTGGGGCTGGAGGTGCAGCTGGGCCGGGTCAAGCTGCTCCTTCTCCAGAAACTTCCGAGCAGCTTCTGCTGCCGGGGCTGAGCGCAGGGACGGACGGGGAAGGCAATGCTGAAGGGAACGGCCGTGGCTCCTGGCCGTGGCTCCTGGCCGTGGCTCGGCTCTCCGGCAGCAACATGGAGCGATCCTGCGGGAGGAAAGGCAGAGCTTGCAGAGGGGAAGGATTAGCTTTTGGGAAAACATTGGCAGCTCCCTGGGCCGGGAGGCTGGAGTCAGTGCCAGACAGGAAGCGGCTGACGTGGAAGTGCCGGCTGGCCAGGATTATGAATGGCCAGGGGTGCCTTCCAGCCACACTGAGCCCTCCTCGCCCTGCCCTGCCCTGCCCGAGGTAAGCACGGGGCAGACCTTCGCTCCTCATATCACAAATCCATTCAAAAGAGCAGCTGGGAGTCTCGTCCTGGGAAGACAGGCCCTCGTTCGTTGCCAGACTGGCTCTGGAGGCGCAGAAACTGGCTGCCATTAGTGCCATGCGGCTGCCAGGATTGTTCTGGTCCCTGCTCTCTGTAGTAAAATCTCTCCTTTGATCGGAGAAAACCAGGATCATCCTGTCCCTAGACACTGAGCTAGTGCAGAGTGGCCAAGGGAAGGGATTTGTGAAAGCAGGGGGATGGAATTATGGAAAAAATGTGCATGTGCGTCCGTCTCAGCTGTTTTGTGCAAGCTGCCTGTTTGAAGCTGCTTTTCTTCTCTTTCTCACTCTGTAAATTCAAGTTTTTACTTGAAATGCTCAGTGCATCCAAAATGCCTTTATCAGGGCTGCTGTATCAGTCGGGGAATTTTGTGTCCTGTGTTGGGAACACTGGCCTGGCATTAAGGGCCCTGGGAATGGCTCAGGGGGAAGCAGGATCGTGGCTCCCCTCTCCTGCGGAGCTCTGGGGACACGGTGGCTGTCACAGGCTCCCCACCCAAGGGTTACAAGCAGCTGGACTCGGTGGGATTCCAGGAGAGCAGCCTGGCTTCCCAGAAAGGAAATTGGACAAATCCCTGATTTTAAGAGCTGCGTTGCTCCCTGGGCTGTGCTGAAGGGCTGTTTTAGCAGAGGCAGCAGGATGTGGCTGGGGTCACGGGGGAGGGAGGTGGCCTCGTGTCTGACCCCTCCCCAGCTGCGGAGCCTCCGGGTGGCGGCCGCCCATGAAACGAACGGGGAGGTTTTTTCACCTCTTTTGAAAAAGGAAGCTCAGCCTTGGCGCCTGCCAGCGCTGACAGAGGGTGCAGAGCAGGGCTGAGCTTCTGCAGGAGTGACCTGCTGAGGCCAGGAACACAGGTAGGGGCTTGCTGACTGCTGCCTTGCTGGTTTTTTCATGGCCTGCTAGTTTTTCCCTGCCTTGCTGGTTTTCCCTGGCTGTTGTTAAACCCCTGCGCAGTGTCGGCAGCAGAGGGGAGCACAGAGTGCTGCTGGGGCTGGCGCTGATGGA
Source organism: Struthidea cinerea (assembly GCA_013397865.1). Classification (NCBI taxonomy): domain Eukaryota; kingdom Metazoa; phylum Chordata; class Aves; order Passeriformes; family Corcoracidae; genus Struthidea; species Struthidea cinerea. The sequence continues at coordinate 320,923 of VZTI01005526.1, forward strand.
GCAGTCATGGGACTCCTCAAGTCCTTTTTGGGCTCATTCTGCCTCTGTGGGGAGGGCAGGATCTGTCGGGAACTCTGCTGGCTCCTGGAAAGCCTCGGGATGGCTGCAGCAGGGCGCAAGGGGAGGCAGCTTCCCGGTGTTTTGGAGGAGGTGACTCTTCCCTTTTCCAGACTCCGAGCTGCCTTTAAAAGTGACCAAGAGTTGGGAAGCGGCCGCCTGGGCTTCCTCTGCCTGGAGCCTGGTGTTAGAGCAAGGCAGCTCCACATGATCCACCATTCCTGGCAAGGGAGGAGGAATGGCAGGACAATGCCAACAGCCCTGGCAGCAAAACCAGCATGGGACGAGAGCTGCACAAGCAGGGAGTCAGAGGAAAGGAGCTTTTGGGATGGGAGGGGAAGGGAGGGCCAGGCCTTGAGACCCCTGGGCAGGCAAGTCCAGCATAGTAGGGAGCTGCTCTGCCCATCTCCTTGGGACAAGCTGGAGGTGTGTTTGTACTCCAGACAGCCCACGGGGGTCATGGGCTCTGTGATCCTGAGCGATGGCCAAGGTCCTCTCGGAGCACCGGTGACATCTGCTGTGATCTTGGCTGGCTGAAAGGAGGAGGCAACAAAATGTACTGAGGTTTGTTTGGGGGGGGGAGTGGTTTTTCCCCTCACCTTTCAAGCTTGCAGATACCATCCAGGTGCTTTGCATGTCCCATTTCCCAGTTGTCCCTAACCTTTCCTTTCCCTTGTGTGCGGGGGCGGTGTCAGCTGTGACTCCTGCCTGTGGAAGTAGGTGTTGTACGGATGATATCATCTCAGAGCAATGTCAGGGATGCTTTGGTCTCTGTGCTTCTTTATTTTTATTTTTTTTTCCTAGAGCTAAATGTTTCTTTTAGCTCATTGCAGTCAGAGACCGTAATTAAATAGGCTGCATCTGCTTGTTGTCTCAGCTACTCATTTTGCTAATGCTTCACACAGATGCTGAATCGTCTGAGAGACAATTGCTGCTGTGTTGAGCTCCCCGGTTCTCAGGGATGCTGTCTCCACAGGATCAGGAATTTGTTTGTAGGCCTCGATACCAAGTAAACTCTGCCCTGCACAGAGACCCTGACAAATGTGAAGGCTGGGAAGTCCCCAGCCATGTGACACGTGACAAGGGCAAGTGCTGGATCTTGCCCTGGGATGGGGCAGCTCTGGATGCAGGGACAGACTGGGAATCAGAGGCTGGAGAGCAGCGCCGTGGGAACGGACCTGGGGGTTCTGCTCGGTGGCAAGCTGGATCTGAGTCCCCGGTGTGTCCTGGCAGCCCAAAGGGCCACCGTGTCCTGGGGGGCACCAGGCTGGGGAGGGATTGTCCCGCTCTGCTCTGCACTGGGGCAGCCTCAGCTCCAGTGCTGGGGGCACTTTGGGCACCACAAGATCAGAAGGGTCCAAAGCTGTTGGAGAGTGTCCAGAGGAGGGACACGGAGCTGGGGAAGGGTCTGAGGAGCGGCTGAGGGCACTTGGCTCGTTCAGCTGGAGCAGAGGAGACTGAGGGGAGGCTCCTCGGGGGCTGCAGCTCCTCCCGAGGGGAGGCAGAGGGGCAGGGGCTGAGCTCTGCTCTGGGACAGGGACAGGAGCCCAGGGAACGGCTGGAGCTGTGTCAGGGCTTGGGATGGATCTCAGGGAAAGCTTCTTCCCCCCGAGGCTGCTGGGCACTGCCCAGGCTCCCCAGGGAATGGTCCCGGCCCCGAGGCTGCCAGAGCTGCAGGAGCGTTTGGACAGCGCTCTCAGGGATGCCCAGGGTGGGGTTGTTGGGGTGTCTGTGCAGGGCCAGGGGTTGGATCAATGATCCTTGTGGGTCCCTTCCAACTCAGGATATTCTGGGATTCTGTGAAAAGTCTCTCCATCCCGCTCAAATGAGAAAAATGGTTGGTGTTTGTTTCTTGATGTGTGTGGCCAAAGCCAGGGGACGTTTGGTTTTACCCTTGGGTTTTACCCCATCCTCGTCCATGCCAAACCCTGCAGTGCAGATCCTCCAGACGAGAAGCAGGGATGGAGTCACACTGCACCAGGGATGCTGCGGGTGCTCCAGGGAGGCGCATGGAGGGTGGTGCTGCTGCTGCTTTGTGGTTTCCTGTGCGAGAGGATGTGTTTTCCTCAGTCTCCAGTGCAGGGAACTCATGGCGTGCAAGTGCTTCCCTGGACTTTCTGCTGGAAGTAGCAGCAGCCTCAGCACCTGCTGCCCACATTGCTGGTTCCGTGGGGGCTGGGCCTCCGTTCTGGGGCCGGCGCAGTCTCTGGAGCTTCCGGCTTTGCCACAGGATGTGGCCAAGCTGTGACACAGCTCCTGGTAACCAGAGGGCTCAGCTGTCTCTCCACACCCTTCACTTCTTCCTCTGCCACGTCTGGGGTGGGATCATGCTCCAAAGGACACGTTTGCCGGGGCTTTGTGCTGGGTTTGCCTCCCCTGACGTGGCTCACGGGGTCGCAGCAGCTGCTTTGGCAGCAGGAAAGCCAGGTTGGATGAGGCTTGGAGTAGCCTGGTCTAGTGGAAGGTGTCCCTGCCCATGGCAGGGGATGAAACTGGATGGTCTTTAAGGTTCCTTCCAACCCAAACCTTTCCATGATGACATATCTGCTATGGATTCACCTCTCAGCCCATGATGGATCTCACTGAACCACATTAAAATGCTTTTAGGGTTTTTCCCAACACATCATAGCCCATGCTGGAGTTTGGATCTCTCAGCTCCTGCACGGAAGAGGTTACTGAGCCCATTCCCGCAGGAAATGTTGAGCCTGTTCTTAGTGGGGTGAACTGCAGTGGTTTGGGGTTTCTTCCTCACTGTAATTAAATAAGGAAACAAGAGGCCTTGGCTTTAAAGCTTTTTAATCTTTCTCCAGAGAAGAACTGCTGATTAGCACTGCAGCATCTGCTAGAGACGGGCTCGATTGCAGCCGTGGTAGTCGTGACCTTGAGTCTGGGATGTGCTTGCCAGCATTTGAGGACACTGTTTACCTATTGGAACAACACTGTGGCCTCATGTAAATCTAAGTAGATTCTGCTTGGGGAAAGAGGTTTTTTTTGCTTGCTTGCTTATGAATTTATGGAAACAAACTTATTTATGCTATTTAAGGCATCAGCTTAATTTCTGTTACTTTATTCATTTCTCTGTCCAGCACATGTAAAATAATATTTTTGGTACACAAAGCTTTCTGCCTTAAGCTTCCATCAAAGAGCAGCCTGACACAAATTCTGCGAGGGGCTGGATGTGGGAACAAAGGAGGTATAATTAGCTACAGATAAACAGAGCTGTGTTTTTCGTCAGCAGCCCTTCAGATCTCAACTTGTGTCTCACCCTTGGAGCTGATTCTTTTCTAGAGGCTGGAAGAGGAAGATGAGCTTTCCCTCATCTTCCAGTTTTCAACTTGTAAACGGAGCTAAACTGAAATGGGAAATACGTTTATGGTCTGTGTGCACCTGCAGAAGAGGCTGTGGCTGCTCTCAGGGCTGGTGTTATTTCAGGATATTTGCTTTCCGGGTGCCTGAGCTGTGACTTCTTCTCGTTCCCCTCCACCCCTTCTTTCCTGTCTCTCACTTTTGGTGGCTGGCGGGGTGGGGGGTGTCTGGCAGCAGCTCTGGACTGTGTTGGGGACTGGCATGACCTGGCCTTGTTCCCAAAGGGGGGATGCATAGGTGAAAATGGGATCTGGGTGAAACCCAGCTGGATTTACCCTTCTTTGTCACTGTTGGAGCCCAGCAGGTGGTGGTGGCATTTCTGCAGGGTTGGGGTCTCATGGTGTGGCAATGTCGGGGTGAGTGGCAGCCCCCTCCCATGGCTGTGGGGCCTGTTCCTCATTCCCACATGGAACAGGTCGGTCAGGAGGTGACTCTGTTCAGCCCAGGTCACCCCTCCAGCCGAGCCTGCCCTCTGCTCCAGCCAGGGAAGGGAAGGGGGAGGAAGGAAAGCTGCCGTGGGCTCCCCCCTTCTCAGATGTGGGGCAAGGGCCCAGATGGCATCCCAGATCTCTTCCTATGGGATTTAGACAAGGTTTCCTGTTGAGAGAGCTGCTCCTAATCGCTGCCCTTCTGTGCTGTGTTGCAGATCAGGACCAGATGAGCAGAGGGAGGTTTCTGTGAAGATCAGAGTCGCCCCAGCCCTGCCCCGGGAAGTGGCCGTGCCTCCAGCTGTCACCGCTGTGGGCCTGGAAGAGACACAAGAGAAGGAAAATGTCCCACGCTTTAAAGCAAGTGTTCAATAAAGACAAAACCTTCCGGCCCAAGCGCAAGTTCGAGCCGGGGACTCAGCGCTTTGAGCTGCACAAGAAGGCCCAGGCCTCGCTCAACGCCGGCCTGGACTTGAAGGTGGCCGTGCAGCTGCCACCGGGCGAGGAGCAGAACGACTGGGTGGCCGTGCACGTCGTGGACTTCTTCAACCGCATCAACCTCATCTACGGCACCATCAGTGACTATTGCACGGAGCAGTCCTGCCCCGTCATGTCGGGGGGCCCCAAGTACGAGTACCGGTGGCAGGACGAGCACAAGTACCGCAAACCCACGGCCCTGTCCGCGCCCCAGTACATGAACCTGCTCATGGACTGGATCGAGGTGCAGATCAACAACGAGGACATCTTCCCCACCAATGTCGGTGAGTTTGGGTCCCAGCTGGGGCTGGAGGGAGGGAGGTGGGTGTGGAGCCTTCTCATGGAGCTCCTGTTGCTGTTCCAGGAGGTGCTGCAGCACAGCTGACCCCTGTAGCAGAGCTGTTTGCCTCTGTGCTTCTCAGGTGGGCGGTGCAGTGAGCTCTTCCCAGCTCTTCTGCAGTGCTAAAGTACCCAGAGCTGTACCAGACCCCACTGGGAGTCATGGATGCCTCGAGGCAGTGAAGCAGGAGGCTGCCCTTCGAGCAGTCAGTCTCTGAGGTGGCTCTGGAGTGGCTCATGCTGGATGCAGGATGGCTCTCTGGGAGCTGATGGCCAGCCCAGGGCCGAGGCACAGCTCTGTGTCACCTGGTGATGGTGCCACGTGCCGTAGTCACCCCCTCTGTTATTAGAGGCCACGCTCGCTGCCTCTGCCTCTGCCCCTCCTGACGGGTGGGATGCTGGAGGGAAGGGCCGTGTTTCATCTACTGCCAGGGCCATGGAAACAGGAGTTTGGCCCAAGACACCTCAATCTCCATATCCAAACGCAGCTTTGGGACAGAGATTGTTGGGTTTTATTTTGTGATGAAGATGGAAGAATTTAGTCTCTAAATTATCAGGTAAATACAACTAAGCCTATGCAGAGCTTCCAGCTCCTGGGATGGAGGAGACAAAGGTGCAGCAGAGCTCCCTCCCTCCCTCCTGCCCTGGTGTTCATCCCTTTGGAGCTCTGATGGGATGCAGTTGGGTCCTATTTGGGACACATCTGCCACTTGAGCATCCACAGGGATCCTCCACTGTGCCAAAATGCTGCTTAAACCTGGTGTGGAGCAGGCAGAGAGGGGAGGGGGGCCATGAACAGCCAGTTTTGAGACAGCCGAAGCACCAAACCCTCCCCAGCCATTCCTTCTCGTGCTGCACGGGCTCTGCTGCAGCTCCCTGGGGACCACACTGGGGGTGTTGGTTCTGTTCTGGGCTGCAGGACAAGCTTCCGACAGCACGAGGGCTGTGGTTTGGGGTTTTTTTAGTTGTTATTGTCTTCAGCTCAGCTTTTACCAGATCCTTTAACACTGACTGAAGTGCTGCAGCTCTGGCAGAGCAAGGAAAGGGTTTAACTCGTTCTTGTTCCTCCAGAAACAGTGTGAACTTTACACCCTGATATCCCACGGAGGTGGCTGCTTGGCCAGACTGCTCTGCTGCAGGAGCCCAGCCAAACACAGACCTGGAGCTTTCAAAGAGGACCTTAACAGCTTTAATTTTTAACCAAAGAGCTCAAGATGTACCAAAACAAGGGATAACTGTGGGGAGTTAACAGCACCAGCCCTTTCCTTTGGGAAATTATTTGGTTGTATCTGGTGTTTTGTACTGTTTATATAAAGACATCAAACAGGAGTGGAAGAAAACTCTTGTCTGACTGAAACGACTGCTGGGAATGGGGGCTCTGCTTTCAGTCACAGCAGTGCATCACTCTGTCACTTAAAAAATCTGTGCTTTGAAAACTGTGATCCCAAGGAAAGGAAAAAGGAGAGGGGAGCTGGAAATTACCAGAGACAGAAGCGCTTTTGCCTCAATCTGTCCATTTTACCGATTTATTTTAGCCCCAAGCAACCAGTTTTAACTTGAGCGAAGGTTTTTCATGGCCACTCTTTCCTCCCAGGTACTCCATTCCCCAAGAACTTCCTCCCGGTGGTGAAGAAGATTCTCTCCAGGCTCTTCCGGGTGTTTGTCCACGTCTACATCCACCACTTCGACAGGATCACCCAGATGGGCTCGGAGGCCCACGTGAACACCTGCTACAAGCACTTTTACTACTTTGTGAAAGAGTTCAATCTCATAGACACCAAGGAGCTGGAGCCCCTGGTGAGTGTCTGGCTGGGCTCAGGTGCAGGTGGGGCTCTCAGGGTCTGTGGCCAGCACAGGGCTGGGGGAGTCACAGAGGGCTCTGGAACCTTCTCAGAAGGCTCCACCTCAAATCCTGGGGTCAGTTTTGGGTCCCTCATTCCAGCAAAGACATTGAGGGGCTGGAGCGTGTCCAGAGATGGGAATGGAGCTGGGAAAGGGGCTGGAGCACCAGGAGCAGCTGAGGGAGCTGGGGGAGCTCAGCCTGGTGACACAGCAGCGATGAGGTAATGGTTGGACTCGATCTTGGGAGTCTTTCCCAACCTTAAGGATTCCATGATTCTCTTCTAAGGCTGGTTGCCCAAATTCAGGAGCAGTTGGCCTTGCGGTGTGACTGTCAGGGACCTGGGAGTCAGGATGTGACTGGGATGTCCTGGGAACAGGAATGGTGGGGGGAACACGGCCCTGCCCAAACTGGAGCTGTGGGCAGCAGTGTCACCCCGCACCTAGGAATGGTATTGACAGCTAAACACAGGGGGTTTTTTCATCCACACCCTCACCTGGGAGCCTGGATCCTCCTTCACAGTCCCTTGTCTTTGTCCCTTTGGCAGAAGGAAATGACCTCCCGGATGTGCCACTGAGCTCAGACCTTCCTGCTCCCACCTCGGCACCTCTTCCGAGGACTCCGAGCCCCAATCCCATATTGGAGACGTGATTCAAGGGGAGAACAGAGACGTTTCGTTTAAGAAATTATATATTTTTAATGAGTTTCAATGTAAAACTGTGATACTGCAGGAATATTTTTTTAAAGATGCTCTAGATTAACTAGTTTTTTATAGTAATTTCTATAAAAAAGAAAGAAAATATTTTGTGGGCCACTTGATGGGAATGATGGCTCTCGGAGTGGGGAAGAGCTGCCTGAGCTGCCTTCTCCGTGTGCCCCGAGTGAGCTGAGCCAGACACTTCAGTGTCGTGGAGCTGGTGCTGCCATGGAAGCGGTACTTCCCTTGGGATACACGTTCCCCTCCCCTGAAGGCAGGGTACAGGACTGGGGAGGAATTGCTGGTGTACATGGATCCCCCAGGGGTGGATCCCCCAGCACCTCTCCCACTGGCTGTGAGCCCAGGTTTGGGGCAGAGCTGCTCTGTGCCCACCTGTCCCCAAGGCCTGGCTCTCATGCGTTCCCTCTGAGGGAGCTGGGACTGGGCTTCATCCCACGGCTGCTGCTGTTGGAGCCGGTGCTGTTGGAGTGGAAATCTGCCCTTGTGTGTCAGCCCAGCCCTGAGCTGAGCTCTGCACGCACAGCCCGGCTGTGGCTCAGCACTGTCCCCACGGGGACACAGATCCACGCTGGCAGCTCCTCATGGGAACCAGCAGAGGGAAGGCGCTGGGACAGCACCGGGAATTCTCCTCCATCCCCTCCCTCCCTGTCCCTCGTGGTACGCTGACCCTGCCGGGACCACATCTCACTTCCCGCTGGGGTACGGAGCCTTCTCCCTGTTCCCCAGCACCACCACCCCAGCCAGCTGTGCACATCTGGGACCAAAATCTCTGGTGTGCAGCCAGAGACCCCCGGCCTCGCCCGCTGCTTGCACGAGGAGAGCTTGGCAGTGCCCCAGGTAGGTAGTGGGTCTACCTAGGATTTGGGGAGCAGTAAGTGACCAAACTGCACCACTAACCACTTCTTCCTTACAAAGCATTCCCGTGCCCTGGAATCTCTGTACATACGTGACTCTGTCATTTCTCGTCCTGCCGTTAGGACACTCGTACAAATACCACTCGTGCTCTGAAATGGAACCAATAAATTATGTTGTATTTACACAGCACACGCTGCCGCCGAGCGTCTCGTGACTGTGCGTTCGTCAGAGCCTTTCCCTCAGCAAAACAAACGGGGTGTTTGGGCTCCTTGGGGGTTGTGCTGGAGAGCTGGGAGCTCGTGGGTGTGTGTTCCTGGCGTGGTTCCTGGCAGGTTAGTTGGGTTCCTCCTGCTCTCCAGGTGCCAGGTCCGGGCTGCTCCGAGCCCTGTGCTGGGTCCCGAGGCCGTGGGGCCTGACAGCAGCCCGGGGTTGTCCTGACTTGTGTCTGCAGTGTCCCTGTACCCAAGAGCTGAGCTGTTCTCCCAGCTCTGAAACTTGGGTGGAGGTGGGCAGGGGAGGGAAATTCCAGCCACCAACTTGCCAAGAGGCTCCTCTGCCATGGGGAGGAGCCAGGGGTGCAGTCGTTGAGGCTGGTGAACTAAATTGGGAAAAATTCTGCATTTGGGGGATGCACATTGTTTTCCTGGCCAGGAGGGGAGTGAGGGGTTCCCCAGCTGTAGCTCCTCCTGTTCCCTGCCTGCAGCACGGGCTATTGCCTGTTCCCCTGCACAGTGGAGGTGCTGGGACCACCCTCCAGCCCCTCTCCCAGTGTTTTGTGGGTGCAGCTCAGCTGGAGAATGTGCTGTCCCTTGGTGTGGAATATCCCTTTGGCCAGCCTGGGTCAGCTGTCCCAGCCCTGCTCCCCCCAGTTCTTGTGCTCCTCCTTGCTGGCAGAGCACGGGACACACAAAGTCCTTGGCTTAAGGTAAGCACTGCTCAGCAACACCAAAACATCGGTGTGTTATCAGCACTATTCTCATCCCGGATCCCAAACGCAGCCCTGTACCGGCTCCTGGGGAGGGAACTGGCTCTATCCCAGCTGAAACCAGGACACCTGCAGGGCCCCGAGTGCAGAGCTGTGGTGGGGCTGCAGGTGGGTGCTGAGCAGTGCTGGGTCAGCTCTCGGAGCCAGGGCAGCTCCTGCCGCTGTTCCTCAGCTTCCCTTTCACCCCCACCTGGAATGCTGTGGGTGCTGAGTCCGGGGGTGTGTGGCACCCAACCAGCTGTGACCCACGGGGCTGCAGGGACCTGCCTTCCTCGGCCCCCCTTCCTTTTAGGGGGAAAGACCCTCCCGTGCGAAACCAACTCAGCCAAGGGAGGAGGAGGAGGAACAGCACCTTTTGTGGGAGAAGATGTGGCAGGGCTGGAGGTGGCTGAGCCCAGGCCCGGCAGTGCAGGATGTTGCCCAGACAGGTCTGTGGAGCCACAGCTCAGTCTCACTCTGCCTCTGCCCCTGCCCCAGCCCCGCTTTCATCTCCCTGTGCTTTCATCTCGTGTTTACTCGCTCCTGAGCTGCAGCTGTGAGTGCTGCAGGGAGCAGGCAGCTGTGAGCCCCTGGGGCTGAGCCCCCAGGCCTGAGTTCCCAGTGCTGAGCCCTCCAGGCTGAGCTCCCTGAGCTGAGCACCCAGGCCTGAGTTCCAGTGCTGAGCCATCCAGGCTGAGCCCCCTGAGCTGAGCACCCAGGGCTGAGTTCCAGTGCTGAGCCATCCAGGCTGAGCCCCCCAAACTGAGCCCCCAGTGCTGAGCACCCCAAGCTGGGCCTCACAAGCTGAGCCCCTCAAGCTGAGCCCCCTGAGCTGATCCCAGCCTGGCGAGGGGGTTTAGCCTTGACCAGGAGCTCTCGGTACTTTCATTGCTTGTCTCCCCAGGCACCGGTTGGGTGCAGAGGCCTCACAAAGGCTTTGCTGAGAAGCCAGAGAACAGCTTTGCAGATCTGCACTGCAGGGCCTGGGCTGAGCAGGTACTGTGCCCAGGGCTCCAGCAGCCTCCCCTCTGCGGGGCTGATCCCTTCCCAAAAAGCACAGATGGCATCTGCCCCGGAGCTGGAGCGGGCGCGGGCTGGCGGCACAGAGGGGGCTGCGGCTGCCGTATGTTCCGAGGGAAATGCTCCTTTCCTGTGGTTCAGAGCAGGGTCTCCTGCTGCTCCCAGGAAGCCATGGCTTGCCCTGAGCCTCCCCTGCTGGGCTTCTCCATCCTCTGAACCCTGAGGAGCTCAGGAGCTTCAGGGCCTCAGTTCTGCCACGAATCCGGATTTAGGATCCTGCCAACAACATCAATTTGTCGCAGATGAGTGATTTAGGGTCACTCAAAGAATCACCATCAACGCTGTTAGCAAAAGTTATTTTCATATGAATTTATGAAAGTGTGATTTAACAGAGTTCAATGGTGAGGTTCCCTCTGGTACTTCCTACATGGATGTAAAAGACTAAGGAAAATCAAGCTGGAATCGAGCTGGAATGATTTACACTGAGACTGAAGATGTGAAAGGGTAAGAGACACCCTTCTGTTGAGTACAAGGTTCAGACAAGACCCGCCTGCTTCCTAAACTCCTGATGGACCTTAGGTACAGCCAGGTCCAGTCTTAAGTCTCAGATTTGGACAATGGTTTACATCTGAAGGAATAAACTACATGGATTTCATTGGTGTTAGTTCAGGGTGGTGTCAGGAACTCACCGAGGAGCTGTTCCAAGTAAGGGTCTCTCCAGCTTGGGTGGGGAAGGATCTCTCAGTCTCTTAGTCTTGTCCCAAACCTTGAGAGGTGTCCCACCTCCAGAGGAGATCACAGATGCGCAGTCCAGCTGCAGATTAGGGGGAACTCAAATTGGATTCATCCAAAGATCTGTGGTTGGTGGAAAGGTCTCTGTTCCTTGAGGCACCAGCTCGGGAAGTGTCCCTGCTCCAGGACAGTCACAGGGCCAGGCAGGGAGAGCTCAAGGCACCCACTGGGACTGGCAGGGTGATGGGATGAAGCAGTTGGCTCACAGGGAAAAAAGGGGGCTCCTTGTACCCTCGACTTTCATTGTTCCTTGATGAATAAAAGCCACCCGCTCTCCGTGTGTTAATCCCACAACCGGTTCTGAGCTCACAAGCATCGATGCTCCCTGGGTNTTTCATTGTTCCTTGATGAATAAAAGCCACCTGCTCTCCGTGTGTTAATCCCACAACCGGTTCTGAGCTCACAAGCATCGATGCTCCCTGGGTCGCTCCGCTCCTTCATGGGTGTCCTGGACTTCCTGGCCCGGCTCTGGCCTTCTCCTCCTCTGGATCCCAGACCAGACCATCACTGGTTTGGTGGAAGGGTCGAGTGCATCCATCACAAGTCCTGTTAGGGTTTGCTTGAAGTAGGAAGCTGGGAAGTGAGGCAGCCTTTGCATGGACCCTTGGAAAGCAGCCAGGGGGGAGCAGGGGCTGGGGGTCTCCTATGGCACCTGTGGGGTCTGTGCCAGAGCCAAGTCCCACTGGGTGAGGACGGGGATGTCCCCACCTGCCACCACCTCCCTGGGCAGCAGATCCTGCTCAGAGTGTTGCTGGGGCTGGGCTGTGACACAAGAACCTCCTTACGCTGCCCTGCCCTGCCCCTCCAGCCCTGGGCACTGTCCCAGAGACAGCGGGGGGACTCCCAGAGGGACCAGGGGCCCATGGACGGTGTTCCCATCCCCAGGAGGTGCTGCCTCATTCCATGCACCTTTTGAGTTGGGGAAACAGCAGCACAGGTGGCACAGGACGTGTCCCTGCACAGCTCTGCTCAGCCCCCCAGACCTGGGGAGTGCCTCCGTCCCTCATCCCTGCACGGGCAGTGGACGCTTTCCAAGCTCTGCTTTTTGTTTGTTCTGTGTTCCCTGGACAGCTGATGCCTCTGGGGCCAGATTCCCCCGGGTTCCTGGCAGCCCCCCAGCTGATCCGCACCCGCCTCCTCCCGGGCAGGGGAACGGGGCGCTGGCTTTGCTCCACTCTAGCTTTGGGCTCCATGGACGAGGTGACAGCCGTTCCTGGGACAAGGGAACAGTCACCAGCATGGCACGTGCTCCCTCGCCCTTGTATGGCACAGGCCAGGCCAGGGGCCAGCAGCTCCAGGAACATGGGCAGGACCTGGAATGCTTCTGGGAAAGTGCTGGAGCAGGGAGGACGTGTCCCGTCCCCTGACACTGATACCGAGGGCACCTGCTGCTCGGGCCCCACAGGGGCAGCAGGTCCCTCCTCACCCGCTGCTTTACCAGGAGAAGGGGCCCCGGGATAATTTTTGGTCCTGGTGAACAAATCCCCGCCAACCCCAGAGGCTGCCGGGACACGGCCAGCAGCACCCACGTCCTCCAGCACGGGGTGTACAGGCCCTGCTGTGGTTTCAGTGCCCTTTCCAAGGGAGCAGGGGGAATTTTTTGGTGGTTTGGGAGTTTTTCTGCTTCTTCTAAGAAAATGTGCAACGTGCCAGCCTGCACCTCTTCCTGCCACATCCTTGCACTCCCAGGGCTGTCCCAGAGTGACCCAGCTGCAGTGGGTCAGGGCTGCTCCTGCAGATTTCCCCCCTTCCCAGGGAACGGGGAGGATGGAAAAGGGTGAAAAGAGCCTGGGCTGTTTAAAATCCTCCTGGAAATGCTTTTCCCATCTGCTGCTATCAACTAAGACAGGACTCCCACTGTGGCACAGCATGAGCCCCCTCCCTGCCTCCTCCCAAGACACCCCAAAACCACAGTTCCTGCAGCTCCTGGCCCTTGCTTTGGGGGCTGCAGGGATTTCCCTTCTGGAGTAACTTGATCCATCTTCCCTGTAGATCCCTGGGCCAAGCCCCGTCCCAGTCCCACCATCCCCACGTCCTTGTCCCCTGGGGTTTGGCTGGTGTGGGGTGTCGGGGCCAGGACTGGCCGTGGCCCTGCTGGGGGATGGGGGCTGGAGGATGCTCCCCATTGAACTGGCACCTCCCCTGAAGGGCTTTTTTGGGGTGAAACCACCCCAGGTGTGTTTGTATCCTCCCTCAGGATGCACTTCCCTGCAGCTTCGACGTTGGGTTCCAGCTGCTCCCTCACCTCATGGCACCTCTTCCAGCTGGGGAAACTGAGGCACGACACCACCATCCCCCTCATCACTCTGCCCATCCCCCAGCTGTCCCTGAGACACACTGGGCAGCTCTGCTGGGGGGGTCCTGGGCAAGGGGGCAGCCCCAAAATGTGGGGGTAAAGAAGGGAAAAGCTAAGCAGGGTTTGCCCCGGCCCCTTCCTGCAGCAGATGGGGAGTGAGGGACCAGGGCCGTGTCCCTGGGAGAACCCCACGGTGGCAGGGTGGGGACTTGGGGTGCACTGGAGGCCTGGCGGGAGCTGCCAAAACTCCCCCAGTGGCTTCAAGGCGAGGAGGGAGATCGAGCATCCACTGGCACAGGAACCAGCACAGCCGTGAGCTCCTGTGTGCCTTGGGCGTGGGGGCAGGGTGTGTGTCCCCTCTGTCCCTCGTGTCCCCCGTCCCTCCCACCCTCCTGTCCCACCCCAGCACCAGGAGTGTCAAACCTCCAGGTTTCTGCCCAGCAGGAAATTCCAGGTTTTTTGCAGGATTTTTTCATTTGACACAGAGCCAGGGCTCCAAATCCTCCTGCTTCCAGGGGCGGGAAGCTGGGCCCTCCTTGGGCCGGGGAAGTAACTAACACACAGAAAAAGGAGGTTTATTTATTTTCCCTTCCAAAGCAGAGCAGCAGGGTGGGAGGGGAAGCCCTGGACAGCCCTGAGCCTGCCCACCTTGGGGCACATCCAGGGGGAGTGGGCAGCCACGAGTGGCTCAGGGCACGGAGGGGTGACACGGTGGCCACGATGCCTCCAGCCCCTCACGCTCCCTCTGCTCCCTGGCCAACAATAGCCGCCTTCCGGCACAGCCCCGCTCGCTTTCCTGTTTTCCTCGGCCAGTCTTGGAGTGTGGGGCTCCAACAGCTCCTGGAGACCCCACGAGGTTGTGGGTCCTGGTGGCACGCAGAGGCGTGGGGACAGGTGACCTGCTGGGGCCACAGCAGGGGGCTCACCATTAGTGATCCTGGTGAGGACTGGGACATGGGGGATTTGCTGCTGCCAGCCCCACGTTGGCACCCCTGGGATGCTGGATGTGATCGGGACGAGGGAGGGGGCTGGGGGGCTCAAATGCATCTAAATCTGTGTTTCCCTGAAAAAACATTAGGAAGCCCCGTGCTGCGGCCTGTGAGCTGCCAGCGCTCCCTGGGGCCAGCGGGGCCCTCTCCGCTGTCCATGGGCACCTGTGTCCCGCAGCAGGAGCCACCCGTGCCGGGACCTGCTGCAGCCCAGACCTAGGGGCAGGCTGGGCCCCGGGGGGGAAATTTGGCTGGACCCTGCACCCACCGGGTGAGGGGGAGAGGGAGAGCCCCGGTCCTGTGGGGGAAACACGAGTGGTACACCGGGATAAACGTGTGCAGGCAAAAAACAACCCATGATCGTGCGTACGTGTGTGTGTGTTGGTGCAAACACCCCCGGGCCGATGCTCTGCCCTTGCACACACGTGTGTGGTTTTGTGCACATTCCCCGGCAGCCAGTTCCACAGGGATGAGCACCGGGAAGGGAAGCCAAGGGAAGAGGAGGCTGTCCCAGCGACCCTGCACCCGGCAGCTGAGACCCTACGCTGTTGCCACACCCAGCTGGAAGCCTCCCCTCGAGCGTGCAGGGAGCGTGGTGTGAGCGTGCGCTGAGCGTGCAAAGCGCGTGTGACAAGCGCAGCACAAGGCAGACACAATCCCTGCATCCCAAGGATCCCAAGGTCCCGCCAGGGCCACACGGGGAGCACGGGGTGGGCAGTGAGCAGAGAGGGCACAGTGGCAGAGGGGGCACAGTGACACGTACGCCCGGGCACACGCACACGCTGCACACTCGTCGCACACGCCGTGACCACGCTGCCGCTGCCCCAGCTTCCCACACGGTGACAGGACTCCCGTGGGCTGGGCGAGCCCCCAGCCAGCCCTGGGTGTCCCCACCATGCCAGACACCCCTGGGTGGCCCCGGGGCTGTGGGTGCCGGCTCTGCTGCCCTGTAATTCCCAGCTCTGTGACCTACATGGTGGCGGGAGCAATTTGGGAATGCGTGGCTCCTCAGGAGCCCCAGGAGGGGAAAGGACCATCCCTGTCCCCCTGCAGACCCCCCAGTAGTGGGGGCATCACCACTCACCCCCCCAGCCCGGACTAGCTGGGGTGCCCTCATTAGCAGCACCAACAAACAAAGGCCCGGGATGCCCGGTTTGCCCTGGCACGGGATGCGGGAGAGGCCATCAGGGCCTGGAAAAGCAGGAATTTTGGCAGATTTTGGGAGGGGGGTGGCCAGGACCCCACCGTGGTGACCCCACGCCAGGCTGGCACCGGGCTTTGGGGCGATGCAAATCCCCCCCCCAAACACCCCCCAGCAGCGGGGGAGAAGAGGGTGGGGGGCAGAGCAGGG
>VZTI01005527.1:0-86519 GCA_013397865.1 Struthidea cinerea
TATACTGCAACCCAGGACAGAGGAGTGATCTCATTTCCAGTGAAATTCACAGAATATTTGTTTGGATAATAATGAGGAATATATAAGCCAAAGCCTTTCTAACTTGTGTACTTATTGACTGAATAAGTGATTTGATAGCACTCTGAAATATTTATGACGTGGATTTTGATTCTGAAAAGCCACCAGTGTTCCTTCGAATTTATCTTAAGTTACTTTGCCTCAACTTCCTGGCAAAAATAAGAGGCACCAGTGGTAAGAAGCTGAGCTAGACTGAGCTGTGCCTTGACTGAGCTGTAGCACGATCTATAGTTTCTGATTTATCAGAAGCAGTAAAACAAATATTCTTTCTTTAAAAATGCCACATAACTCCGAAGTAATTAGATGCAAATAAAAATTATAGTCTAAGCCATTTGCACAACCCCCTGTCAGTCTAATTTTCCTTAAAAAGCATGCATGTATAACTGAGGATGTTTTATAATCCTGAGTGGATTAAACCTTTTATTTCCCCATGCCATAATGTCTCAATTTCTTCCTTTACATTAATATGACAGTATGAATAGGAATTATTAATGCACATTTATTAAAATAAACTAGTACATTGATGATCACAGCCTTTGCAAAGCACAGCTAGCTTAATACTGGTGAAAGCCGTCTTCTATAATGGTCACCTTTAGGAATTTCATATAATTGTATTTCTCCATGGGCAGGACACTTTTCACTGATTGAAGCTTTCTTTAAGTAACACTTTAATTTTTCTTCCGTTTTAAAATTGCTTCTCAAGAAAATATTTCATGATATATAGGAACAGACTGAACTAAGATATTTTTGATTCTCAGGTATTTTTTAATGATCCATTTTGTGCTACCTGATGAATTTCATTGAGAAAGGCAGGCCTGTGTTCCTGTGCTTCTGTTGGCCTTTATGGTCTAGCTGTGAGACGGTCTTACCTGCATTGGTTGCATCTCTTTTCCTATTAAAACACCATTGAACTAAAACTCAGAATATCTCTTCCAAGTGGAAGACTGACTCCAAGCACTCAGACTATGAAATGCTCAGGGAGGAACTGCTACACTAAGACAGAATATTGTATTTCAACATTTTAAATTCAGTTTTCTCAAAGGATAAAATAATTTCAGGAAGAAAGATTCTTTGATTTCTCATGATGTTTTGGGAGGAAAAGAAGAGTTTTGAATGGAATTTTCCTTGCAGTGTAACTTGGAAATTTGAGTAGCTCTCTGCTATAGCACAAGTATGTGACACATGGGATTTTAAACTTCTTGCTGCCCTCCGGTGGGTGAAGGGAACAATTACTTCAGCGACAGCATGTGGAAAAAATAGAACAGGGAAATAAGTGACTTAGTAGAAAGTAAATTCCACATAAATTAATAGAATTGTCTTTCTTGGGACACAAATGTGGATTCCACTTCTCAAGAAAGCTATTGGAACCAGGCAAATCAGATTTAATCTCTGTCACACTTTTCTGTTTAATGTCAACACCTTTTCACTGTGAAGACAAAATTAATATTAAAATCCTTGGAATAAAGCAAGACAGAAATGCAAAACATTTTTATGGAGCACACCGATGCTTGTGGTCAACCAACATGTTCCAGGATGACAGAAAACACGGGACTTAAACTAAACAGTCCCTGAAACTGCTCTCATACAGAGTGGGGCCACCACCCAGGATGACAAATAGTTTTCAGTTCTCCTTTTCTGTCACCATAGGGGAGGATGGATGGGTCGATTACAAAGCTGTCACGAACGTTTTGATCTGGGAAATTCCTGGATCTAGAGCTCCTGACAAACTGCTTTGTGACAAGAAGATGAAGAGAAATGACATAAGAAGTTATATGTAAAATTAACAACACAGAAAAAAAAGAGAGAAGCAAACTGGAAAGAAGGTCTTTACCATAGGGAGCTATGCTGTCTGTGAAAAATAGCATCTCCTTTCTCTAGTTATTTGTTAACAACTTAAGCCCAATTTCCTCAAAAAAATTCAGTTCTACATTTGCTTTTTCCAAAAAGTCTTGAGATGCAGGATCACTCATAACACCAGTGGGTAAAAGGACAGGACTTCCTCACCATGGCACTATCTGCCAGAGGATCTCATGTCATAATTCAAAACAGCACCTATGAAACAGAGTAAAGGTCTCCATGTAACTTTTTTTCCAAAATGGTAAATTTTTTTTTAAGGCAGATTGTGGAATTTAGAACCCAAACCCTGAGTGCAAGCCTCTAGGTCTTGTGTTTCCAACCTCTTTGACACTGCTCACCACATGAGCTGTGTCCTCTTTGATCTGCTCAAAGGCTTGGTTTTGCTCAAGGCCCCACTCAGAACTGTTCTACTTTCAGATAACTTGGTAAAAAGGACTCGCAAGGCAGATGTAACCTGGAGTTTGCTTTCTCTGGAATCCCATAAAGACTAGGAAAGCTTGTGTTTCTTTCTTGTTAGCATGTGGAGACGTAGTTGATACCTTTTTGATCACATCCATAGGGAGATGGCAACGTCCATCTGCCATTTTATTCACAAGAACTGAATCTGTTGTTCAGGTCCCTTGATCTTGCTTCTTTTCATGGTGTTGGGCATCGAATCCACACAGTCCAGTGTACCCAGTACTCCTTTCCTCCTTCTGGCCAAATGCAGGGACCTTCAATTCCTGGTCCTGGCTGGGGTAGTCACTGTCCAAGCCTTTCAGTGCCAGACCAGATCCCCTCTGAGACCCAAATAGGATACCGAGAACATTGAAAACAAAAATCTTAAAAACCCTTCCTCCCACCCCTCCCTCCTTCCCAGGCTTAACTTCACTCCAGATTTCCCTACCTCCTCTGCCTGAGTAGTGCAGGGGGATGGAGGATGGGGGATGGGGGATGGGGGTTGTAGTCATCTCCTCACATCTCTGGTCTCCTCACACTCTTCCCCTGCTCCAGTGCTGGTTTGCTCCGATGGGAGACAGTCCTCCATGAACTTCTGCAATGTGAGTTCTTCCCACGGGCCGCACTTCTTCATGAACTGTTCTACTGTGGTTCCTTCCATGGGGTGCAGTCCTTCAGGCACAGGCTGCTCCAGTGTGGGTCCCCCATGGGGTCAAAAGTCCTACCAGGAAACCTGCTCCAGCCTGGGCTCCTCTCTCCAGGGGTCTGCCTGGAGCCTGCTCCAGCATGGGCTTCCCAAGGGGTCACAGCCTCCTTGAGGCACCCATATGCTCCATCATGGGCTCCTCTGCAGTCTGTGGGTGGATCCCTGCACCCCCCCGGACCCCCATGGGCTGCAGGGGCACAGCTGCCTCTCCATGGGCTGCACCCTGGGCTGCAGGGGAATCTCTGCTCCAGCTCTTGGCCTCCTAGCCCTCCTTCTGCACTGACCTGGGGGTCTGCAGGGCTGTTCCTCTCACACATTCTTGTCTCCAGCTGCAGGTGCCCAAGTTTTTTTCCTCTCTTTTAAAATTTGCTTTCCCAGAAGTTCCACCACTGTCCCTGATGGGCTCGGCCTTGGCCAGGGCAGGTCCAGCTTGGAGCCAGCTGGAATTGGCTCTGTCGGACTCGGGGTAAGCTTCTGGCAGCTTCTCACAGCAGCCACCCCTGCAGCCCCCCTGCCACCAGAACCTGGCCACACAAATCCAATATGGGCAGTCTGTTAGGCTGAAATAACTGTTTCAATTTTCCTATAGCTTTTGGGGAAATAATTTCTTTTAAGTTATGTATTGATTTGTTTTTCTTTAAAAGTTTTAGTTGTATGGATTTCTGTTTAAATTTCTTCTGAATGCGATAATTCCACACAACCATAAATTAGTTCCAGCTGATCAGGAAAAAAACCTAATCAAAATTAACTCAGTAATTAAATAGTCACTTGAGCTTAATTAATGCATTGTTTATCATATAATCTGATCAATACTTCTTCAACTAAATCATTGGTACTATCAATGGCAACTTTCCTTCTTCATTTAATGAATTTCAATCCTTTTAAACACACGCAGGGTGTGTTCATTCAGTATTGAATCATAATAAGATTGCGATTTTATTAATAAAAAACAATGTTGCAAGTCAAAAGAAAAAAAGAAGTAGAGTTGAAATCCACAAAAATAACAAATCCTGAATGCTGCAATATTCAAGCAATTTTGTTGAGTCTTAGTTCTCTTCTGTGCTTTGCAAGACATGCTCTGCCCTCTGCTGATTAGAAGGATAAGAAGACTAGTTACTTATTTCATTCCAGTAAAAGAATAAATTGCATTTAAGTAGTTCTTTGGCACTACAGCAACCACTTCTGCTAATTTAGGTTAATGTAAAGGATCCACTCGGTTTACTCAGTGAACAGAAACATCTGAGAAATACTTATCATTATATATTCATGACCAATGAAATTGAATACTACTCATTATTTCTTCCTCAGTAGTACCCGGGAGCATTATGTGCCAAGCAGCACATATTCCTGCTCCCAGTTTTAGCAGGAATTAATTTCTTGCAAATTCACACCATCGGTACCTATGTAAGTGACCTTAATTATGCTGAGAATTTCATGCTCTCTAATATCCTATGTATTGAAACATCCCTGTGAACTAAGGAAACTTTATTGTTTCACACCCAGAAAGAGACGTGGAATGGATCAATTTAGTCAGGCATGTGCCTAATAAGGAACAAGGCAAAGGCTAATCCTCTAACAAATGCACAGCTTTCCTCTTCGTTCAGGATGCTCTGTTTAAATCTGCTCTGTTAGCAGATTCTTTGCTCCTTCTGCTCTTGTCAATTGGTTCACTTCCTCGAGGCATCCCAGCTGTAAAATTCTGGGGGTTCTCACACAGATGTGGAGCTCCTGTGTCTGGTTCATCAAGAGTATGGCACTGGTTTGTTTGCACGAAGTTAAAAATCAAGGTGGACTTGGAATAAACTGGTTGCTCACCCAGACATCTTTGGCCTAGAAACAGCTCAAACCCAAGATTTTCTTTCTTTGTTTCCAGTGAAACTCTGTGTCAGCCAGTCCAGGCAAAACTTTCTATATTATTTCAGATCTGGTATTTCTCCTAAACAGGAAATGCAAGTGTATAAGTGAACCAAAAGAAAACCAAACTAAACTTACTTAGTTTCCACATAGACTCTGATACGATTCTTACCTCAGCTGAAGCAGTTTGAATGTTAGAGGTACAAAGGTGAGGAAGTTCCTAGAGTTACAGTCAGATTAAATATTTTGGGATGAGGTGTCTGCACTACATTCAGTTTGTACTGATTGTTCCCTTTCACTGGATGCTGTTGAGACCACACCATCAATCCAGTGCCCATTTCTGGGCCCCTCACTGAAACAAGGACATTGAGGTGCTGGAGTGTGTCCGGAGAAGGGGAACAGAGCTGGGGAAGGGTCTGGAGCACAAGTCTGATAAGGACTGGCTGAGGGAAAAACTGAAGTTCACTGTAGTTTGAAGAAGTTCATACTCATGTAGGGACATGGTTTAGTGCTGGACTTGGCAGTGTTATCATTTAACTTGATGACCTTAAGGATCTTTTCCAACCTCAAGGACTCTACAATAGTGGGATTTTGTAATTTAAAAGATGCTGCTCAGTTAATACGTGTGAAAATAAAATGTATAGCTTTTTCTTATCAATGACACAAGAGATCCTGAACGTTTCTGAGAGAGGAACACAGCTAAAACACATTTTTTGTTTGGTTGCGGGTTCGGGGGGGGATTGTTTTATTGGCTTTTCATAGCCTACTTTTTGTACGTAGATAAAGTCATGCGCGGGAGAGCCACAACAGAGCAGAGGGCACTTCCCAAGATTGGATGTGTTCTGCGTGGCAAGTTTCCCTACGAAAAAGCGCCTTCCTGGCTGTTTTTCCCGGTGGTTGGTCGCGGCGGCGGCAGCGGGCGGCTCGGCCCGCGGGAGGGCAGCAGGACACCGCGCTCGGCAGCCGCCGCCCGGCGGGAGCAGCCTCCCTGCTCCCGGGCATCTCCAAAGCCTCGGGATTTTCCAGGCCCTTTCATAAATTCTGCTGGGCGCATATAGCTTTTGTGCCTGGTTCTTTCAGCGCCAGCATTGTGATAGCCCTGGTTTGTGACGGACTCGGTGGATGTGGGTTGATTTAGGTCAATTTGGGCACGTTTGGACATGGGCTTTCTTACACATAAAGCCAACACATTTCTGGAAAATCTGCTGTTTAGGTGGCTTTAAAAGGACTTCGGGGGAAAACTCTCCCCATGTGTCTCTAATATTGTCGCAGTTAAAAAAATAAATTCAAAAGGATGTTAAGCCTCGTGCTTCAGCAATCAATATTGAATCAGCAGAAAGCATGATGATAGACATCGGAGACAGTGATATAAGGTCATGAGAACTGACCTGTAGGTGATCCTTCCTCTTCTCCAAAATGCCTGATACTGATGACTGTCAGATCAGATAGATGTGAGATCTGATTTACTGGGGCAAATACAGCTTTTCTGTTCCCAGGCCCATTTTGTAATCTGATTTAAGATGTTGCTGTAGTTTACAGGAGTGAAACAGTCCATAGGAATCAGGCTGAGTCATCCTGAAGTTTCTAGACAGTGTTCTACCTGTGCCAGTTAAAGAAGGGAATTCCCTAAAGTATGGGGAGTGTTCCAGGGTGCTGAGGTTGTTTCTGCCTGGACAGGAGTGGCCATACAGAGGGTGGGTTTGGGACTTTTCTTTCCTCTGTTCACATCCACTTCCTCCATTTTGAACCACCAGGTCATCCTTGCTGGAACTGCAGTTTATTTTCCAGCAGTAGAATGCTGTGCTTTGAGACAAAAATCGTATTTGAAAAATGACACACAATTCCTCCCTCGTCCTCTCCTTTTTTTTAAGTGCACATACACCAAACAATATTTCATGCTATTGCCACATTTAATATGTTTACCAGGAAAAAAATCCTGAGCTTTTCCAGCAAGTACATTGAACACAGTGTTCCTGGCTGCTCCCCACCCCCTCAGTGTCTGATGCTGGAAATCAGCTACAGACCCTGACTGTAATCCTTCAGGTGAACTTCTCAGGAGTATTAACATATCAAACTAAAAAAAATAAAAAAAAAATAAAAAAAAAAAAAATTAGATGCTTTTTGCACGATGTTACCAAACAGTAATTAAGGAATTAAGACCTTAAATACCTTTCAGGATGTAGCTTTCAAGGTGTATCTGTGCAGAATTTAAGAGCTGTGCACAGATCATCAAACTGGTGATGATCAAGCTAATCTTGAAACAGGAAACAATGTAACTGAGATCATTAGACTAAATACTTGCCCTAATGGCTGCGATTAAAGAGTTTACAAGCCAGGCTAATACATCTGCCTGGCACTGTGTGGCACAGCCTGTGGAAGTGTCTTTGCAGGTAGAGGCCATCTCAGGGTTCTGAGAGACCTTGTCTCTGTGCTCCGTTGCATCATGTAGATGGATCCTGGATTCCAAGTTTGAGGATCCTGATATTAACATTGTTGCTTTACAGTTCAACTCCCATGTGTGATGAAAATTTCAGCCATTACAGCACTGCTCTCTTTCTTTCTTTATAAAACAGCTTTTCTGGGTAGGTATTTGGAAGTCAGCTAAAAACTGAACTTTCAAAAGTAGTATTTTTTTGTGCTTTGGTGAGCAGACAACATGATCGAGAATGAAAATGGGAGGAAACGTAAGTAAGGAAGAGACGTTTCATAAATGGCACTGGGGCAAAGTTAATATACAATGAGTTGTGATTAGGAGTCTTTTAATGTGCAATAGTGTTTGAGAGAAACCACAACGGAAAATAAATATTGCTGAGCTGCCATGTACTCTTCAGTTTTTTCACCTTTTCTCCGCTTTATTTTTAATACCAAAACTCAATGGATGCCAAATTTTTATTCCCTTATGATCAGAAAAATAAGATCTTAAAAGTCAGTTCATGTCGTAGATAGTGCAAGTTTAAGAAACTACATATAGAGCTATACAAACTTGTTGGTGCTTTTGTATAAAAGGATTGCACTCCTCAAGTGAATAGTAGTGAAAGGAATGAGAGACTTGTCTTTACAAACAGACTTGGGTCCTGTGGCTTGATGAAATTAACATTGAGAGATAAGGGGAAACAATGGGAAGGATTCCACTGATTGAGAAGAGATCTGTCTCTACAAACAAACAGTGGGATGAAAGAAACAATGGGAAAACCATAAATTCCATAAGAACTAAAAATAAATGGGGGTTATACATTGGAAGGGGGTCGTAGGTATTAGGCGTTCCGGGAAGTCTGTACCTCTCGCGTACCTCAGCCAATGGGGAAAGAGAGAGGGAAAAATGCAGTCGGGAAATTAGGATAAAAAGGAGGCTGCGCCCTCCTGAAATTTGAGAGACCTTAGGGGAATGTCCCATGGCCTCTCCCTTTATTCGAATAAAGTAACGGGACTCCTCTGTCTCCTTTTTGGACATAAACCTCTGGTGTTGGTGAGCTAATTTTCCTGACAGTAGGAAGGTCCTTGAAAGTCACGGGCTGTCGATTAGCAGTGTAAATGATTCTGGGGAAGGAGATGCCAAAAAATATTCCGGTAGGCCTGTGCACGTCAGGTTCTGAAGGGTAACTCAGCAGCAAGACAAAAGGAGCTGCAAATGAAGCCTGAGGCCCCTCCCTGGCCACCCCCGCCGGGGCTGGGGCTCTGCTGAGGTGCTAATTGCCTGTGAGCCTCCTGCCTGACGTGCTGGCACCAGAAAGGGGGAGATGTGCAACACAGATGTATTTTGGGTTTCATTCAGCCATCCTATTATTTTATGAGTTATGAGGGAGCATCGTCATTTTTAATCTGAGGGAAAAATCCTCTCACATCTGCTAGGCATTTGTCATACGAATGAGAAAAGACAAATCTTTTCTTAGCAATAGCATGAAATCGCTTCTCCAGATTCCCTCTAGCTTTAAAAATAGCTTTGTGCTACAAACACCGTCACATCAGACTTGGCATCAGCAAAATTCTATAAGAAAGGAAGGAAGATTTGGTCAAAAAAGGGTCACTTTTACCCCAAAGCACAGTTTTCTTCATATTCTTTCTACTTTAAGTTAGCAGAAAATAGGGAGAGAATAATCTTTTTCTATGAGATAAAGATAAATAAAAAGACTTTAGCCTACTCAGAACTGTAAAAAGAACAGCAGGATATTTAAAAAATTAAAAGCCTTTTAATAGTCAATATTCATCAAGTGAACACGTGATACCATTAAATATGTTCATATTGCTCATGCTAGATTATAGAAACAGTTGTCCTTCAGAAAAGTGCACAGATATTTCAAAAGATTCAGTTGTCAGCTATTTAAATGATTCTCCAAAAAAATTGCCACTTTGAGACACAATGTAACCTTCTACATGTTAGTTTTTGTTCAGGACCAGTGTACCTATAAACAATTCACATTTTCACCTCAAATAATAAATATTTTTTGGCACATATTGGTGAGTACTGTGCTCTTATTGCGGCAGGATTGTCTTTTTCATTGCTTTGCAGCATGATTTTCACAGCGTAATTCAGATATATGATTTCTCTGATAACATTTAGGGATTTTGGGATAGACTTCCAAATAACAGAATCATAGAATTGTAGAACTGTCCAGGTTGGAAGGGATCCTGAAATTTCCTCTGTTCCCACCTTTCATGGGAAGGGGATCTTCAATGAGAGTATCTGTCACCCTGTCCAGTCACATCTTGGAAGCCTGCAGCAATGGGGACTCTACCACGTCTTTGGGGAGCTTGTGACTGACTGTTCTCACTGCATAAAATATTCTGATAACATCTTCACTCCTTTGAACCCTCTCCAGTCTCTCCCTGTTTGTTTTGTTTTGTTTTGTTTTGGTTTGGTTTTTTTTAATTGTGGGGACAGGAACTAAACGCAGTGCACCAGGTGTGGCCTGACAGGTGCTGAGTGGAGTGGGATGATCCCATCTCCATCTCAGCTGGCAATGCCCCCGCGGATACAGCCCGGCACAAGTTTCACCTTTGTTGCTGCAGTGCTGCACTCATCTGCAGCTCGTTGTCTACCAGGACCCCAGGTCCCTTTCAGCAAGGCTGTTCCCCAGCCACGGATCCTAACGTGGAATCCATTCACACCAGTGGGCTACACTCATTCTCCAAGACAGACCATTAGGCCTGCAAAGACTCATTTTCCTGTCACTTCCATTTTTACAGTAGAGGCACATTGATAAACAGCAATCATTCAGTCAGCCCTTGCCAACTAATGTTAATTACATTTAAAATTAAGTATCATGAACTATTCCTTTATTTTAATTATAACCTTAATGGAAAAGTTGTACTGGTGATTTTATTGCCTTTATTATTTACTTTAAGTCACTCACTTTGATATACATTGCAGTTTCTGTTTCATTTAGTAATTTCCCCATGTTCTTCTATGCTCTTTTTGCAGTTTTGGTTATCAGCTTTAATTACTCACTGTTATAATCAAAGAAAGTACCACAAAAAGATTTTGGGGTGTGGTACTCGCTGTTGCAACATCTGACTGTTCTGACGTCCTTAAAAAAATTCATGGCTGTGAGACAAAATTTGATTGACCTTTAAAGGCTTGTGAGGATTAACCTGCCCTGGATGGGGGCGCTCAGATAAGTGAGCCTTTCCCTTCTCCTCAGTCTAGCTGTCTGACTCTGGATAAACCGACATGGCTCCAGCTGCAATTTTCTTCCTTTGGAATGTACTCTTAAATTTTTAATCATTTGATGTCAATCTTCCATTGGAAGGAATAAAATTTTGGAGATATATCAAATTTGCTTCAAAATTTCGAGCTCTTCTTGAGATCTGACTTTGTTTTTTTCATTTTTTTTCTTTAACTAAAGAGTAGAAAATTCATAATAAAGATAATTAAGCCAAATCTTTGTCAATATATACTATTAATTTTAAATTGCAAGTGAATTGACTGCAACAGGTTTGCAAGTCATAAATTATCTGACTCTCAAGAGTGCAAAAGTGTAATTATGAACTGTAGAGAAGTAAAATCCGTAATGCTCAAAATATTATGCGAGAAAAATGCTGACCTTTTATTTACAATTACAATATCAAAGGCAATTTTTCAGCCTATTTCTTATTTCAATGATGATATATATATACACTTTAACTAAAAATACTTCTGTTGGAGTTGATATCAGAAAAGGAGACAGTTTCTTGCTGAAAAGTAAGAATCATCTAACAGTTTCATTTCATCACTTGTGCCTGGAGATATACACACTATTTTCATACTGTTTTAATGATATTGAATAGATAAAAATTATAACCAGGTGGGAATTATTGTCCTGCTCCATCTGGAAAGCATAAGATATGATTTAATTTAAGAAACTTACTGATACTACTTTTATTCTTTACTTCCTTCCTGCCACTCTGGATATATTGACTTTTACAATGCAACATTTTATTAGGCTTGGATTTGAATTTACAGTCATAGCTTACAAATTTCCTACAATAAAAATGAAAATTTGAGATAATATTTAGGAATCTATTAAAAGTGAGCCATTCGAACGGCACAAAATGAGGAGCAATGTTCTTGGCATCTGGGTTTTCCATCAATAGTTTCATGTAAGAACAGTGACAGGTAATGTGATGCCTTCTGGTTTTCAGCTGGAGCATGTGCTGAATGAAGCCATTTGGTTGCCTTTATAGCTTTGCCTAATCAGTGAAAGAAAGGGGCCCTAAAAAGATATTTGCATGTCACCCCAAGACACATACAGATAGTGTGGTGGGCTGGAACAGTGGCTCTACTGAGCTGCAGGGAGAATGTCACTAGGACCCGGTTCCAGAGGTGGCAGAGAGCCACAGTCTTCACTTCTGGACACATGACATTAAAAATGTCAGAGACTGCTGGATCCTTTTCTGTAAGAAGACCCTTTCATTGCTAGTGTAAATATTAAGTGAACACTGCAATAAGTTTTTGGATCTCACACACTTCAATTAGGTTAACAATGAGAGAGTAAATAATAGTATAAATACTAGAGATGGGAATGTCAGCATGGTATTTACATACATTTGAGGTTAAACTAAGGGGATTCAACTCAGATGTATTACATTGAAGTCATTGTATAACTGCTTATTTAATGGACTTGAGAAGGTAAGAGTCATGCTAAAGCAGGCCCCTTAACTACAGTATAATGCTGTTTTCTCATCCTGAAGTGTCTGGAATAATGGAGGGCTGTGTTTTCACAGGATGCTAATAAAATTTGTCTGCCACAGGATGAAACGAAAGGGCAAGTAAAAGGTGCAAAGCCTAATGGGATAATGTTGGAGGGTTGTGGTGGATGGAGGGACTCAAATCAGGTATACCTGGTACTTTGTATTGGAAATAGCCCTTGGGGTGTGCATTTCCCAAACATCCCTCCCGCTCTCTGGGAGAGTGTCAGCTGGCAAAGGCTGGGCTGGGGAGCGCACAGACAGGGAGCAGTCTGGATAATCTGGATAATCGAAGTCCAGAGCTTCAACCTGGGCCTGTACTAGTACAGACATAGCCTAAGGGCCTGATTAGCTCGAAGTAAAACTCTCTGGTGTGTCTAATTTGCTGGGTGAAGGAGGCCAGGTGGCTTTAAGAAATGCTGTGCTATCACAGAAATATAAGTGATGTCTCAGGTGTCTTCAGATCTCCTTCAGTGTATTCAGTTGTTCATTAATTTTTCTGCTTTGTTCTATTAAGTTTTAGTTTGCATCCTCAGGGACGCTGCAAAATATGCATGCAGTAGGTTCTCTTCTGGCTTGACTGTGTGTTTTGTGGTGGTGGAGAAGGGATTTGATAATGCAAATGGATTTCCAAGTCTTGAGCCTCTAAACATGCATATTGTCTGTCCAGAGCAGCCCTTGAACCCCCGTCCTAATTCACTTTTCTTGCCATTTGGCTATTGGGCACATGTGTATGTGCATGACAGAACTGTCACTTTTGTACTGAGTCTGATCTGTGACAATTTCTTAGAAATCTGGGAACTCTGATTCTGTTCTTTTCTTGGGAGATGGTGTGAGGGAGCAATTTGAGAAAGCGTCATGAAAGAGGTATATTTGAAACAAACTAATTCTGGGAAAAAGAAAGGATTAGAGAAAATGATCTGAATTATTTCCAGGCTGATGATTACATGAAACTGCTCTGTTCTGCCTCAGCCCTCTAGCTTCAATTTTTGTGGGAATAGAAGCACAATAGAAAGAGTGCAAATTGCAAGAACCAATTTTTCCAAATACTTTAAGACCAAAGAGAAATGTCTTCAGTAATGCTTATTGCAGAGAGGAAGGGAAAAGAAGACTAAAAAGCATGTCTATAGAAGCGTGGAAGAATGGCCCACATTTACTAGTGAATGTATTGAACTGGTATCACAGTCTAATTTTCACTCCCTTGAAAATAATTAACCTACAAACTCATTGTGATTATAGAGACAAGAAGAGCTAAGACTTTTAAATACATCCCATTCTTAGAGCCTTCCATTTCATTTTCATCCCCACCTTTTGATTTTATCCGCAAAGCACTTAAAAGCTTATCTGCAAAGCATTTAAGAGCCTCTGTTCTGAAAGCTTAAGGAGCCTTTCACTGGCTCTGTGCTGAGAGCAAATTCGTTTGCTGTTGGTGCCAGGCCCAGAGATGTGCAGAACTGCTTGAAGCTGAGGAAACCTACTGACTGCAAGAAAAATCAAATGGAAAACCCTTCCACTCCCAGCTTCCATGGTAAGAGAAGCCCTTGGCCGTAAGAAAACCCAGCCCCTTGCTGTCTAAGCGTCATTCACTATTTTTAGCGGGTCTGCCTCTGTGATGATTTGAGTCACATTCTTTCATCTGCGTGTCCTTTAGTACAACTCACGACATCCAGAAGTGTTTGGAACTTGCAGGTGATGGATCTGGAAGGCACTGACTGGTGCCCAGGCCTCTGCAAGCAGTGAGTGGATGGAAGGATCATGAACAACACTGCGTGCTTTAGCTCAGACAGTAATGCTGAAAAGGACAAATCCTATTTGCTTTGACTTAGCATTAGAGTCAGTGTCTCTGACTCTATTAATTTTATTCAAAAAGTAAAAATTTATTTAGTAGGACAATCATATTGATTATAGACAAGAAGGTTTTGTTCTTCATCATTTCATGAAAAAGAAATCTCTCCAAGCAGCCATCCCAACTCCTGCATTGCTAGGATTCAATTTTGTGTCCTAACAGAATTTCCCTGTTCTAATGAAGGTATATTGCTTCTGTTGTCTTGCTCTAAGAGACAGAGAGCTGCAGTTTTCAAACAAATCCAACTGGATCTAGGTCTCAGAAAATTTTTGACTTTGCAACAATTTAGTCACTGAACCTGACAGAACATAAGACCACTACATCTAAATGTATGGAATGAAATTCAGACACACTATAAACACACAATACTCTTACATCTTTCAAATAATGGGAATTTTCTACACGAATAAGTCAGAATCTTGCCATGAATCCTCTATAATGGTTGTTTTTTGCATTTCTTTTGTATTATATATGAATGAAAAAAGGTCTGTATTTTTGTTTGTATGTTTTAAAAATTAAATGTGAAGTCTTGAGTCTCATGTTCCTTTTTCATGTTCATTCCTCAACAGATCCTTTCAATGAAGTCCTTGTTTTTGTATGTTCTTCAAGTGCTCATTTGCTCTTTTTGTTTTCCAGCCACACATATTAAGCCCAAGAAAAAAAAGGGAATTACTGCTAAACAGCGTACTTAAAGTTTGATTATCTGTAAATTTTGCTCCTTGTCTTTTGGGTACGGTGGAATGCTATGTACCTTTTTGCTGATGCCTGCTGTTACTGCTCACATCTAACATACCTACCAAAAATTATACATTGATGCATAAGAAAATTCCTTGTTCTGGTATTACAAGGCACTGGAACTGACATCAAAGCCATGAAATATGGCAAGACAAAACAAACCAGTTTTAAGCCAATTGGGCTATCATAACAAACTTCAGCTACGCTTTTAGGATCATATGGTGTACAACATTCAGCTGAGTGGGATTACTGTCAGAGGCAGCTTGAGGCCCTGTCTCAGATCCCTTTCAGTGTAAAGGTACAATATTTATGTCCCCTGGGCCTCTGTGTCATCCTCCTTGTGCCAGCACCATTAATATGAGTGGGTAAACCTATAACTTGCACATCAAATGGAGTCACCTGGGACAACGGCCAGACGGGGTCTTAACTGAATAAACTCTCCTTCTCCACTGACTTGAAATAAAGCAAAATAAACAGCAAAGGCTACTTAGGGCTTTCAGATGGGATTCATCAAACTTACTTTAGCTTGTCCAAAAGTTAAACACCTGGTAGTAGATAGTTTTCCAGCCTGTTCAGGGCTAAAATGAATCACTGTCAAGAGATACACGCACCTCCGGCAGGTGATTCATCCCTTGCCAAGGTAAGTATGTGATACAGATGTGATGAAGTGCTGCTGAGTGGTTCCTGACTTTCCACAGGCTCTCCAGGGAACCCAGAGAACTCATGTTCTCTCATTTTCAGTGCACCTTTAGATGTCTAAAGTTAGCGAGATGAACCTCTGCCAAACTGGCTTGAGAAAAGCACAGTAATGATGTTAAATTACATAGGCTAACTCTATTCTTATGAAACCCAGAGGTAACAAGAAAATGTGGCGTTCACCAAGGTTTGTCTTTTGCAAAGACACTGGGCTCTGCAGGGAGCTGTTAAGCACCTCCAGTCTCAGGGTTTCCAGGATCAAACCCAAATGAGCCAGAAACAAGCACAGCCTCAGAATCAAAATGATTCATCTATGCAATGTTCACAGTGGACAGTGGGGTTAATGTAATTAAGTCTCTCTGACTGTTGAAATGAGAAATCTCTGTGTATTCCAGCCCCATTTATTCATCATTCACCATCCTTTAAAGCACTTTTATTCTACTTTTTTGCTACTATTCCGTGCTTAAGCAGAATGTAAAGGCATGTTCCTATGAAGAAAATTTGCTGAAATTAGACTAAGGGTAGGATTTGGTACAGTTCACTAGAGTCAGGAAATGTGGATTTAATGTTGTAACTACATAGTTGATGCACTGTGTTCTGCTCAGGTACAGAGACTCTCTTGAGGGTGGTTCCCTGATTGACCACAATGGCTGTAAAGAGAGAGAAATAGTGAAAATGAGCAACCAGTTACACCTATGTAGTCGTCATTTGACTTTCGGATACCTTTTTTCTGTCCCAAAGCCATTACTGTTATTTTACCATGCTGTAAGTTTTGGTACATATCCTTGAAATAAAAAAAAAAGTCATCTACATTGTCAGAAAATTCCCAACTGCAGTATACATGGACGTTCAGATAACTCTTAACAAGTATTATTAATGCAACAGACCAAGATTTATTGTACCCATGAAGCTGAAAAGACCTGCTGCGTTCTCCTGTGGTCTGTGGTGTCAAGCAGAGGTTAGATTTGTCCAGCATTCTGATGTCAAGCATCTAGTCCAGCGGTATGATACAGAAGGTGCTGATTTTGTCACTGGAACAGAACCAAAACCTCTGTTTCTTCACCAGTACAGAGTGGATTGAGATTGAATTCCTGTGAAAATCAACGGTTGCTTTTTGTGACTTTTGGGTGAAAAAGCTGGTTGACATTTTTAAAAATAATATTCTCATTTTGGAAAATGATGTTTTACCTAGATTTGTTAATCATCCTTTGAAAAATGTGTCTTTTGAGGAGCAACCCCTAATTGTTTGACTCGGCATATTTTCTCTAAGTATTTTCATTTTGTGTTGAATTTTTTTTTACTAAACTTAAAAAATGGTTTGTCATTAGTATCTATAACAGTGCTGTCATAACAGTTGGAATGGCTGCTAACGCCCTTTTTCTTCACTGTGTGGTGTAGGCAGGTTTTCTTTTCCCTCTAGCTCCTGGATTTTGTGGCATTCTTACATGGACACATCCCTTCACCTCTACACTTTCTGGGACAAAGCAACCCATCTTTCTGGTGAGTGAGTCTTCTCCTGGGCAGCTGATACCAACTTACAGCCTGTCTTGTGTTTCCAGCAAACATAATCTGAGCAAGCCTCTTTGAAACTGCAGCATTTTATGACGTTAATAATTTAATCATATATTTTAAGCTCGAGTGTATCTGGAGTTGATAAATAGGAAAGAACAAATTGCTCCACTGTTTCTGAAAGGACAACAGGGCACAACTATGAGACAAATGCAGGCAAATCAGCTGGTATATTCACTTGCATATTGACCGGCCAAAAGGCACTCAGGCTGTTTGCTGACACCTAGAGAGGGGGGTTTGTGTGCCCTTTGCATCCTGCTCCTCAAGCCCTGTCCTCTGTGTGGTCTTCAGTGACCTGAGTTCCCCTATCACATCCCTGTGAGCTCAGCATCGTTCCCCTCTACATCAATTTGCTGCACCCCTTGCTAACAGAACTACTTACAATTCAAACCATAAAAAAATTCAAACCGTAAGAATAAACGTTCTGAATGCTTGCTCTTTAAGCGTAAAATCCTCATTCTTCTCCATGATTTTAGATGAAAGATGGTGGGGAGAAGTGTCCTTTACAACGTTTTTCTACCTTGCATTTCCCTGTAGAGACTTTTTACCAGTAGAATCCATTTACAGTCTCTTCCTGCTGGTTCTTGTCAACTGGCAGTTGCTTGGAAATGTCCTCTGTGCTCTTATTTGAAATAAAAGTGACACATCCATGAAACATCCATGGCCTGACCAACTGGCTGCTGCGGGACGCAGGCTGACAGCTCTCCTTGTTTCCATTTCACCTCTCTGGAACACCAACCTGATTTTTACTGATCACACTTGGGGGTGGCAGAAAATCCTCGTACGCAGGTGCTTTGGGAGAGCTGCAGCCTTCAGCTCCTCTTCCTCCTTCCCTCCCTGGGCCTTGGCCAGGGACATGGACACTGCAGCTGCACACTGTGGATCTGGCTTCAGTGGGTTTTCTCCTACACACCTCAACCTCTCCAAAAATGACAAAAAAAGGCCAATGTTGGCCATCTCTTGGAAGTCATTACTATTTTAACTGTTGCTTGTCCAATTGTACATGAAGTGAGATGAAACACTGCCTTTTGGGGTATATTATTCCTCACAGGCTCTCAAGGTATATTAATTTTCTATTCTCTGTTGACCCACCCAGAAGCATTTTAGACAGCAAGAGTAGGATGTATGTTAAGGAGAAAAACTACCCAGGCAGACACAGACACTGTTTTGGTGTCTGTGGTTAAAAAGTAATGTTCTTTAGCTTTTTCATAGCTAAAAGAAACCTGACTTTGTTTCACTGGAGAGTTTTAGTTCCAGAAGACTTATCCATTTATTCAAATATTCACCATCTATGGGTACCCTTTAATGTTTTTTTTGTGTTTTATTTCCAGTCTGATCTTGAGATTTGAGTCATAAAGATTATGTAAAAGGTAGGAATGACAAAGTTGATTAATGTCAAAGTCCAATTATAAAAGGATGTACTTCCATGAGAGGAACAAGACACCCATTATTTTGTGGATTTCTCCTGTTTATTTGA
Source organism: Struthidea cinerea (assembly GCA_013397865.1). Lineage (NCBI taxonomy): Eukaryota > Metazoa > Chordata > Aves > Passeriformes > Corcoracidae > Struthidea > Struthidea cinerea. The sequence goes on from VZTI01005527.1 coordinate 18,421, forward strand.
TTTGGATATCTGATAGCAATAAATTCATTTTTGTTACTTTTTTTTTCTTTTCCATACAAGCAGACCAGAAATGTTACCATAACCCTTCCTCAAGTATATCTAGATTTTTGTTCACAAGCAGCTCTGAAAGCAGGATTTCAGAAGCTACAGCCATAAAAGATTCATTCTGTGACACCAATGTTGAAGGATTTTTCCTGAATCTAATTGCAATTAATTAACTTTTTGCAGAGGAGCGTTTGAAGTCATGTGACTAGATGAATTTTTAAATTTCTTTTTTGTTATCTTTTTGTTTTAAACCTAAGCTTCTAATCTTAATAATTATTATTGACAGCTTAACCAAAGTGAACCTCAAAAATATAAGCAGCAATATCCAATCTTATGTTTTTGAGACACATTTTCTGATTTTTGGTTGCTAAAGACGAGCAAGACGGGAAGCTAACTGAAGGCCAACTATAACATCATCTAATCAAAACTAATCTTGCAGACCTGGCACAGTCTGGATTTGGGCCAGAACACAAAAAATAAAAAGCTTTACTGGCAGTGATAGATGACCCCAACTGTCAGTGTACAGAGGGCAGACATTTCCTCTCATCATTTTTGATTGAAACATTTCTTTCTGATGGCCATTAGATAATGCCATTTCACCTGAGAGGAGTGGCAGGGCCCCTGACTACAGCAGAAAATGGATGAAAACCTATTGAGAATGTTAAATTTAAGAAGCAGTGAAAGGCAACCAAGTCCACATTACTGGCCTTTTGTTATCCGAGTCTCAGAAAGGGATCTTTTTCCATTATTTGGATGAGAACTGTCCAAATGACGGGGATGAATTGAAGTCCATCACCATGACTGAGATAATTCTGAGTGAGTCAAGAGAAACATTTAGAAGAGTTTTAAGAAATGTTGAAATTTGCTTTTTTATGAAAGCCACTCCATTTTCACAGTTGGTACTAAGGCCTCCATAGCACTATCTATGAGTAATGTTTCTCTAGTCTTTAACTGTTTCAGGCATGCAGTACCATTCTGAAATGGTTTAGACTAAATTATTTATTGATTTATTTAATTAATTAATTTTGCGTGGTCCAGAGCTAGGAAAAATTTATACACCAGAAATCTCTACTACTGCATGAACTGTGACCAGTGTGGAACGTTTTAGTCTTTCTTTTCGATACCTGGTGTTGTGCTGCCCCCCACAAATACAGCATGCAAAACCTGCCACAATTCAGTGAGCTGTCTGTGATGTGACAGGCTCTGGCCATAGGAGCACGTCCTACAAAAGGAGTGAGGGTCCACCTTTTCAGGATGCAAAAGTCTTCTGGGGTGCCAGCTCAGGCCTGTGGACTGAACTTCAGGGCCATAAGCATCCTCACCATCTTCAGCAAAACTGCTTTTTGCAGCTTCCTTTCTTTGGAGAACAAAAGGGACTGACAAAGACGTGACAAGAAAGAATTCCATCACTGAATGCCATACTGAAAATACAGACATAAAGAAGAATCTTGTGGTTTTGATCACCAGTTTTTAACTTCCCAACGGATATTTAACCAAGGTTCTAGACAGACATTTACTTCTATCACAGTGCCTCATTCCTTCCCTTTAAAATAAGAGCTAGAAAGACAAGAACGAGATTTTTATTTTTTTCAACCCAGAGTTAAAATAACTGCAGAGTATTTGAACTGAAGTACAAAATGCTGGCTGAGCTAGAAAAGCACTTAATTTATTTGGCATGCTGGCTGAACAAACCCTTGATGAAGCCTATGAACTGACATCTGAGGTGAATTTGGACCATTTCCTTTTAGGAAAGCATTTTTTTTTTGTGCAAAATAATGGGTGCTTTCAAATGTGACGAGGAGTTAATAGCAGATACTTAAGGTCTTGGCAGTGGATTGGTATTGTTTTCTTACTAAGAAATAGTTGATCTCATTCAGGAGGGAATTTCCCATCTCTGAGCAACAACTGAAATCCATGAACCTATAAAGAATAAAATTTATCATTACTGTATTAAGGATGTGTTAAAGTGCAGGGCCAATTAAATATGTTTGAATAGGGGCAACTAAAGCTTGAAAAAGTAGTTTGATATTTTGGAGTCTAGAAGATGGAGATTTATAAATTTAAATTGGGGTGGTTTTAATATTTAACTGTAAAACTGTGGCCTCAAAGCTTTGCCTTTTAGGTTAAAAAGAGTAAAGAAAAGGCTGGTTTATTTTCTTGTGCTGTAACTGCTTAAATAAATCTGCGGAAGAGAAGGCTCTGGGGAGACTTTACAGCAGACTTCCACTTCCTGAAGGGAGCCACAGGGAAGATGGAGAGAGACTATTTATGAGTGCTGGGAGTGACAAGACTGGGGCAATGGCTTCAAAATGACAGAGAGTAGGTTTAGATTGGATATTGGGAAAAATTCTCTACTGTTAGGGCAGTGAGGCCCTGGCACAGGCTGCCCAGAGAAGCTGTGGCTGCCCCATCCCAGGAAGTGTTCAAGGCCAGGTTGGATGGAGCTCTGAGCAACCTGCTCTAGTGGAAAGTGTCCCTGCCCATGGCAGTGGGGTTCAAACAAGATGATCTTTAGGGTCCCTTCCAACCCAGGTCATTCTAGGATTCCATGAGTCACTTTAAGAGAAGACACATGATTCATGTAGTCAGAATGCCGTGTTCAATAACTGTTGAATCATAGTTGGAGCCATATATATATATATATATACATAGACCAACAAAAAAAAAAACAAAAAAAAAACCCACACCAAAAAAAACCAAAAAAACCAAGGAAAAGAACCTGAAATTGATTGCAAATATACATTTTTTTTTTTTTTTTAGACATCACAGGGTTTGTTGTCCAAGAATATTGGCCTTGGATATGCCTTTATTGCAAATTTAATATAAAGTTTTGTATGAACTCTTTGCTATACTCTGTGGTTTCACAACTGGAACTGTGGGAAATAGTCTTCAAATAATTCTAAAAATCACTACAAAATTTCAATTCAGGAAAATTTCCTACCTGGCTGAAAACAGGAATTGATGTTTCTTACAATACTGAAATTACTTTCATTCTTCATTTCTTTTTTTCTTACCATTTTTTCTTAGTTGTACTGCATCAGTGCAATCCAAGATGATCTATTAATTTTCTGAGATGTTTTAATACAATGCAAAGCTGATTTTAGGATGGTATGAAAAAATATTAATTATTTCAGTAGAATATTCTGGACATAAGAAGAATATCTTATGTGGAAAATTGTGCATTAGTGAGATGACCATGTTCTTAATGAATTACAATTTTTAACTTCTAACTTATAATTAATTAAATTTTTTCCCCATACTTTTACTTTTTTGATCAGTCTGAGACATATTTTTTAGTCTTCTCTTCATGTATTGAAAAGAAGTATTACATGGGAAAAATTACAGTATAACACATTTTTGAAAATGGAAATGACAAGCGTTAAAATTTTATCAGAGCTGTAACAAATGGTAGGGGTGCCCCATAGCCAGTGGTTGGAGGGGTAAGGCAAGAAGTATAATCAAAACTGAAGTGTATTTAATCTCTGTTGCTGATCACTGCACAGCTTTAGCCTGTTTTCATCAAACTAATTGATGGCAAATGCAGCAGATGCATGATGAGATTATATCCCCAATTTATGGCACAGTTATAAGAAAATATTACTCCTTTTTTTTTCCATTACAAGTATTGGAAATTTAGAAAATGCACTGGGTTGGAATTGAAGCAATCTCTCCTAACTGTCTAATGCATTGCAGATTTTTCTTCTTATTATTCTAAGCACTTAATCTATCATATTCCATTTCAGAAAAAAAATTTTAAATAGTTTTGTTTGATGTATTTTGTAATTAAATCCCTGCCATTGACACTTCTTACGTTTGTTTCTAGGCTATGATTATACATTTAGCATATCTGAGTTACTGTAACTAGAGCAGAAACAGCAGATCCAGAGCATTGCTCACGCTGGGAAAGGGAAACTATGCAAGGAAGGACTATACAGAGATGGGATAATGTTTAGTATATTCAGTCATTCATTATAATACCCTTATTTTGACATCTGAAATAGTGACAATACCTTTTACATTTTTACATTTCTCATGAAAACAAGCTGTTTTCAGGCAGGACGCCTTTGGCGATTTTGAGCCTTGAAAAAGAAATGTGTTTGCAGTGTGTCCGTGGCAACCAGCTCCAAACAAAACACTGAAAGGGGGCAACATTTTACTTCTGTAACAGCAGGGGATGGATTTGTGAACAGCTATAGCCTCAGGGGAGGTGGGGAGCGTTAGAGCAGGAATACCTGAGATGAACACTTGTGAGGGATCAGCAGCCTGCAGAGCGAAATACCTGAACGGGAACAGACAAAGCAATTCCAGAAGAAGGAGCTCCCATCAGGAATGATCTGTCCTGGGGAAGGAGGAGACATGAACAAGATTAAGAAACTGGCCAGAGAGTAAGTTTTTGGTGAGGATGAGGGAGAAATGGGAATAGGGGAACAGTTCTGCCGGGAGCTTGGGTAGAGCAGCAGAATCCAGCAGCAATGCTGCAGGTGGAGCTGAGATGAGCAAGAATGTGCTGTGACACAGCTGAGAAAGGAACACAGGCTGAACTGGCTGGGCTGAACCTGCCTGAAATTAGGGTTTGGACCATGAGCAGGGCAGGGACACTGAGGATACAGGAAAAAAATACGAGTATTAAGGACTAGAAAGGGAAGCCAAACAGCTTTGAAGCACAGAGTTAGGTGAGGACCAGAATTAGGAGAGTGGTGGTCTGGAAGGAAAAATAAAGGAGTGATCAAGTCCAGGGAGGCAGAAACTTGGAAAAGCAGGTCTGTGCACTGCAAATACAGATTTATCAGAAAATTAAATATGTGCTCTTCTTTCATATGACATATATCCTTCACTTTGTAATTCTTTAAGCCAACTGCATTTTAGCACATTCCCCAACTGACAACAGGGAGAAATATGAAATTCCCATATCTCAGCAACTTTCAGATCCCAGGGAGCATCAGTAAAACCCACTGCTGAAGTAAATGTTTACTCACAGGATAAGCAGCCTACTGCTACTGTCTCTTACTCTACTGTGTAAGTGGCACAAATCTGTTCATGAGAAGGTTCCAGTACTGCTTAGTACTCAGGTATTAAAGTGCTGCTCAAAAGTGGAATCAGTTTTTAGTTTGCCATTAATAACAAGCTGTTGCTCTCACACACATGCACATACTCTACGCTGCGGAGAAGTTTTAATCTTGCAAATTCAGCCCTAAGAACATATGTAAACTTCAGCACTGAGATTACACACGACACATGAAAAGCCTCTAGAAGGTGACTATACTGAGGCAAAAGTGCTTGGCATATCTCTGTTCAATGCCACTGAAATGGCTAGAACTATCCATCAAAAAAACAACTTCATAGCTTATTGACTGAGGTGTATTAATAGACACTTGCCTGAAAGACAGACATAGTCCAGATTGAAAATACAGCATATTGCAGTTTTAGTAAGGTTACATTCACTAGTGATTTCACATTTTTCTCCTTCTCCATGGAACCTGTCAGCTTCTGCTCTCAAAGCCCTTATCCTTTCACACATTGTTATCTTTATAAAGGGGATAAGACAATATGTAAAATCCACTTTAGTAAAGGTCTCCCTTCATCCAGCATTACTGCTGAGATCTTACACTGGCAGCAGTTTACCAAAGCACAGGCAAAAATCAATTTTAATTAGCATTTTTGGCTTTAATGAAAAGTAATTACAGAACTGGCATTTTAGTTAATACTGCTGAGATTTATAGTGGGCTAATGCTAATTAATTTTCTGTTGAATTGCTGTGGGCAATGAATAACTGCAATAAAACGGCAGATTTGCTGATAGCAAAACTATATCAGCACTTCAGAGCTTCTTAACAAAAGGGAACTTAATGGGTTGCAGGTATAATTTACACTACTTCTCATAAACTGAACATTATTTCTTCTTTGTAAAAGTGTTATGAAGAGCCAATTTTTTGTATTTTATAATGAGAGCAATGTCTTTTCCCACAATTTGGTGTCAGCATATGCAAGCCTTCTGTAGAGTGTGATAATATTTTAAGAACCTCTGGATAGGAAAGATTTCATCAAGTCAGAAAATTAATCTTCCCTTAAATACTTTTCTGTTATGTATTGTTGTTATTCTATCATTAATTTTACTGTTTTTCTCTGTAGAAAGATACAATTGAATAAGGCAGTGTCAGAATTACTATAATTTATTGTGGGCTTGAACAATGCCCAGTTCTAGAGGGATCTGATTCCACGTCAAGCCTCCAGGTGCTATCCTAGAGCCTACAGCTTTGGGAGTGTTGGACTTCATCTAATTTTTTCCAAACCACAGTAGAACCGTCACAGCCTCCCCGACTTCAGAGCAGTCATTATTTGGGAAACGTGCACGCACCCCACCTGAGTCAGGAGAGAGCTCTTCATACACTCTGCATCAAATTCCAGCTGCCCAGTGGAGCTCATGTGCAAACCTGGAAACCCTATTTTTTCCCTGGAGCCGGAGCAGGGGAGGCAATGCTGCGGGATGAGCAAACATTGACGGAGCACTTGTGTGCCTGACCTCCAGGAGAGGCCGACCCATGGTGGGTTGGCATTGTGAGTGATGGGGGAGGCATCTGCTTGTAAGTGCAGGACAAAATAATTGCTCAGGAAGGAAGGGATGGCTTCCACTCCAGACTTTATGGAGATATTATGACACCGGCATCTGTTCCTGGTGAAGGAAGTGCTGCCAAAAGTATTAAGAAAGTAATGAGCTCCTCAAATAGTGAAAGCAGCTGGCTTTGTTTTGCTGGTCAAAAACAGGCAAATTCCTCTTTTACATTTACACTAACATTAAGCTTTTTTTGGTAAGTATGAGGAATGGAAACTTGCATAATTTCAAACAAAATCGAAAACTCTCCTTTGAACTTTTTGACTCTAGTGTCTGAAAACTTATAAATTGCACTAAGAAAGAAAAGTTTCAGAGAAATCATGGGCATTTCCACCAAATAGAGGGAAGTAGTGTCCCAGCTTCAAAGAAAATTCCAGCTGCAAATGCCTGTCCCAGACACCTTTAACCCTTCTAACACATGAAGGAATATAATAAAATTGCATCATATAGTGCCTACCACAAATTGTTTCGGACAGGAACACTGGGCACTCTTCACATCTAACAGAACTAGCAAATATGGTTGCACCCTGAATAAAGTAGGTAGTTGTTTGTTAGTGGTAGTTAAAGTTTTAATTAAAACAATATGTGATTTAATTATGATAATTATAAGGATGTCTTAAACATATTTCCTTATTCTTTGTTGTAAGTATCAGAAAAAATACAACAATACAAGCAAAAATGTCTTCTAAAGCTATTGTAGCTTTAGGTATTGCAATACATGTGGTGGTAAAATTTGGGGAGCATAAGGATGCTAAATATTGACATCCAATAGAATTAGGAAGGTACCTCAACTTATTGGAGACTCTTTCTGCAAGCCCTAGATTTGAAGCAGAAGCAGATGAGATATATCTTACATGCAGAGTTTTTTACAGTGATGACTGGTTTTTTTCTGGTTTAATAAGGAAATGACATTTATGTGATTACTTGATGTATGCAGGCATATGTGTGTCTATTGCTACTCTCCTTTCAAATATCCTCAGAATCTCCTGTCCAATTTTGATCAAATCTGACAGATGAGAAGATATTAAGCTATTAAGTTCCTACAAGTGGCTGAATAGGGGCAAGAGATGCTACTTGTCTACAATCAGTAACCCTGCTGAGGAAAAGGCTCAAGCATGAGCTCACCCTTCAACAGGCATCACAGCATCACGGCAGAGAGACTTTGAGATAAAAACCCATCAGGCATCATTAGTTTTAATGCTCACAGACTGACTTGGTTCTCCCCTCCTCCCTCCCTGCCCAAATACGTGAAAATTGGCTGTGGGCTGTTTTCTGCTTTGTTTAAATAATATCCATTTGCAGGCCAGATGACACATTAGGCACTACATTAGTCTCCATGACTGCCACTACAATCTCGAGGGCCAGATTGTTGCTCGGTCAGGATTGATGCACAAATGGAGAAAGGTTGTGTGTGCCACTCTTCCAGTATGTCCCTTGCTACAGAGAGGTGGCAAAACAGTTTTTATTTGGTCATGCAAAGCTGCTCATTGCTAGCATATCCATGGCAAAGAAAGAAGGAAGAGGCTAAATCCAACTTCCTAGCCACACTGACGCACATTCAGATTATTCATGTTATTAAACTGGTGTGAAATGAAACAGTGTTATCTTTCATCTAAACAATACTATCAAGGCATTTGTGTTCAGCATAGAGAATCCTGCAGTAGCACAAAATACAAACGATCTAAAGGTTGTGATGGTGCTTGTGATGCAGGGATGCTCAGTCACCTTTTTCGCAGGAAAAAATTCACTAGCATATAGGTGGTCTTTAGTAAGAGGTATGGTCTTTAAGAAAGGTGTGAAAACTGGAAACTTCCTCAGAGACTGAGTAACAAACAACTCAAAGTATTCAAATTGTCACATAAACCTGAAAATGAAAGACTCAGCCCACGGTAACATTGTCACTTGAAGCTGAATGTTAGATTTGATTAACATCCACTACATCACTAACAAGCTTCCTAAGTACTGAAGCTGCTTTCAGATGATAGGAGATAAAACGATGCTGGTGTGCTTAATGCTTTAGATTGACATCCATTACCTCATCCATTATTCTGGAAACTACAGGCTGTTAGTCTCACTTCAGTGCCTGGCAAAGTTATGGAGAAGATTATTCTGGGAGGTATTGAGCACCTGGAAGACAGCACAGTCATCAGTCACAGCCAGCACAGCTTCGTGAAAGTCCTGCTTATCAAACCTGGTTTCCTTTTGTGACAAGGTAACCCACCCAGCTGATCAAGGGAAGCCCATTGGTGTGATCTTTCTGGATGTCAGTAAAGCTTTTGATATAGTCTCTCTCAGGATCCTTCTGGACAAAATGTCCATCCCAGAGTTGGATAAACTCATCGTGGGATGGGTGAACAGCTGGCTCACGGGTCAGGCACAAAGGGTGACAGGGACTGGGGTGACATCAGACTGGTGACCTGTCACTGATGGGGTTCCACAGGGCTCCATCCTCAACCTTGACAAATTAGAGAGATGGAAAATCTCCAACCATATGAAGTTCAACAAGGGACAGCGCCGGATTCTGCACCTGGGACAGGGCAATCCTGGTTGTGTGTAGTCTGGGGAGTGAGAGGCTGGAGAGCAGCACCATGGAAGGGGAACTGGGGGTCCTGGCCTATGGAAAGTTGAAAGTGAGTCAGCAGTGCCCTGGCAGCCAGGAGGGCCAAAAGTGTCCTGGAGGGCATCAGGCACAGCATCACCAGCCAGGCAAGGGAGGGGATTGTCCTGCCCTGCTCTGCTCTGCAGTGGGGCAACCTCACCTCGAGTGCTGGTGAAAGATATTAAACTATTGGAGAGTGTCAAAGGAGGGTCATGATGATGGTGAAGGGCCTTGAGGTGAAGTCATATGAGGAGCAGCTAAGGGCACTTATCTGTTCAGCCTGGAGGAGACTGAGGGAAGGCCTCACTGCAGTTACAACTTCCTCGTGAGTGGCAAAAGGGGGAGGCACTGATCTCTTCTCTGTGGTGATCAGTGGCAGGACCTGAGGGATTGGACTGAAGTTGTGTCAGGGGAGGTTTAGTTTGGATGTCAGGAAAAGGTTCTTCACCCAGAGGGTGGTTGGGCACTGGAACAGGTTCCCCAGGGCCACAGAACCAAACCCGACAGAGTTCAAGAAGTATTTGGACAATATTCAGGTACATGGTGGGATTCTTGTCCTGTGCAGGATTGAGTTGGACTCAATGATCTTTTTAAGGGCCTTCCAACCCAACATATTCTGTGATTTTGTGTTCTAGAGTTCCAAAGGTGCTGAGCCCAGGAAACTATTTAGGTTTTCAAAATGTTTTTACTCTCTGGTGGGTGTTGGTCCTCTAGCAAACACCTTGTACTTGTTTTGGCTGGGACAGAGTTAATTTTCTTCATATTGGCTGGTATGGGGCTGTGTTTTGGATTAGTGCTGAAACAGTGTTGTAACACAGGGATATTTTTGTTATCATTGAGCGGTGCTTGCACAGCACCAAGTCATTTTCTGCCTCTCACACCACCCCACCAGCAAGGATTTGTGACAGCTTACCCCAACCCACCGAAGGGATATTCCACATCATATGGAGTCATGCTCAGCAGATAAAGCTGGGGGAAGAAGAAGGAACTGGGCTACTCCTGATGGAGCCCTGCTGTTCTGGAGATGGCTGAACACCTGCCCATCCATAGGAAGTGGTGAAGGAATTCCTTGTTTTGTTTTGCACTTTTTAAAATCCAAAAATGACAAATGTTTGACTTTCTTTGGGCAGCTTTTCCACTGGGTCAGCAGACAGTTTAATGTGCCTAACATCCCCAAAAATCAGACTGTGTGGAGCAGCTCTCAATCAAACCCTAAGTAGTCACTGAGATGGAATTCCCAGTAGGCTCAAAACCATCCTCTCCACACCCCTGTGAAACAGGCTGGAGAGGAAAATAACTGCTGGGTGCTCACCTCACACAAAGCTGTTGAGGTTGCCAGCTGCTTTACAGTAGACTCCACCTGAAGAGACTTCTTTTGACTCCTGGAAGATGTTGATTTGAAGCACAGCTTTGTGTTTGGCCCGTACAAGAGGTTGTTCCAACTGCAACAAGTCCGCAATTTAGAAAGACAGCTCTGACCAGCTGTAACTCTCCGTGGTTCTCTAGTCGCTCTTTAGCCATCCTCCTCCTGTGGTGGCATTTTCCTGGCTCTGAAAAACAACATTATGTTCCAGTATATTTCCTGTCTGAGAAAATGCCACCCCACTTGCCAGTTTTGCTGCCCTCCAGCTGGCCATGTTTCTCCACGCCTGTCACTGTCTACTGTTGTACGAGAACGGCCAGATTTGAAGAGGAGGGAGAACCATTTGGCATTAGCTTCCACTCCAACTCCCCATTTTTCTGATAAGCAGGTCTGTGAGAACAGCCTTTTGCTCCCCTCTAATGTGCGACGCGTAAAGGACCACAAGACTGAGAAGACAGAGACGGAAAAAGCCTTAGCAATGGAATTTCATTATGCACGTGCTCAAAGTGAAGCTGATGAGAGCTGGAGCACCTTTTTCTGGGCTTTTGTGAGTTGGAACCTTGGCCTGGTGAGTTCTTTCTCACTTCTTTACGGTTTCACAACCCTTAATTTAGTACCTTCCCTGAAGTCCCTGAGTGAGTGGTTTTTTAGAAACTAAACAGTTGCTCTGGAGTTGAACTCTGGAGCTGTACAAAGAGGAAAACCCCTTCGCTCTCTACTTTGCATTCAGCACGATGATTTCCCATACACACTCCTTTGTTTATAGCCCTTCAGCTAATTCATGACCCATATGATTCTGTTCCTATCTAAGGCAATTATAATAATTCTTAGAACAGGGTATCATGACACACTGATTAAATGCTTCTCTTCAGCTGAAAAAGCCACACTTTGCCTTCCCTACTAATTTCATAATTCTGGCAAAGAAAGCAATCAAGATTTTCTGGCAAGATTGAAGCTTTACAGATTGACATGAATGTTTCCAGCAGTCCTGTTATCCTGTTACATATAGGGCCAACCTGAATCCGATATAAATGTTTTGCATGGATAGCATGTAGCTGTGCAAAACACACTGGAGTGCCTTAGGAGAGGAATCAGCCCTCAAGTGGAAATGTTCACTTCTAGTGGTAGCAGAAGGTTGGTTTCACCACATGCCATCTGCACAGCTTGGATGAGTGCACTGGAGGATAAAAAAGTTGAAACTAATCCTCCATCCATGCTTTCTCTCTGGCTCACCTGTCCCAGAGAGAGGATCAGCAATGCCCATGATTCTTGCAGGTGTCAGAAATTGAGGTTCAATGAGAGTGGCAACATCACCACTGGCAAAGGGCAAAAGTGACAACCAATTTACTAGGTACAGGGGGAAAGAAAATGTCCTCTCTCTTCAGGAACTGGAGAGGAATCATTAATCATTAATGAAATCATTAGTGAAATGTGTAAAAATATCACTGCACCCAAGAAATTTCTTTTCCACCTCTCCTTGGCCCACAGCAGACGGCTGGGTACTGTCGGAGGAAGTGCCTGCTTGCAGCAGTGGCCTGGCTGGTACCAGACCCAAATGTGGACAGGTTCTTCCTCCCCGGGCTGACACCAGGAAATGTTGATGTTGGGTGTCAGCTGCATTTAGAAACACAGAACTCGATGCAGTGCCATCAGAATATTTGGCCTCCACACTGGTCTTATGCACTGAGGTCATGCTGCCGCTGAATCTTCATGCTGCCATCAAAGCTACATCGCTGTCCATTTCTGAGTCTAAATTTATGCAAATGTTTTATGTATTTCCTACAATCCTTCCCCACATTGATAGTTCTGTCCTGCAAACTTCGGTTCACTGACCTTCAGTTGAATCAATTCAATTTTTTAAATTGATCTATTAAGCACATCAGGTCATGGAAGTGAATTTCACTTAAAACCAAAACACAACCAGCATGTTGGAACATGCCACGTAAAGTAAGTAATAGTGTAGTCAGCTTCTAAGTCCGTACATTCCGCAGTCTCTGGTATTTATCTGATTCCAGCATCTGGAAGAAAATATTATTGACATTAATGACTTAACCTACCTTTAAATATATTACTAATTTATAGTAAGAAAACAGTAGATCATGAACAGATCTCAAATAACTTCGAAATGCAAAAAACAAAGTAAGGTATACATTTATAAGTAATCCAAAATGAAGCAGTTGTTTATAATTCTTCCAAATTTTGTATTTCCATTATAGTACTTTAGAAGACATGACCCAGGTGTGAACTATGCCAAAAACCTAATGAGACCTCCCTTAAATTTTTATTTATGAACTTAAAAGGGATGAAAACCAAATTCTTAGCTTTGAAGATCCTCAAGCTTTGCTGTATTTCCAATGGAGATTTAAATTTTGTAGCAGCATACAAAATTAAATGAGAAAGTAATCTGCTAGTGACCTGCTCTGTTTCATCTATTTAACTTTTTATCTACCTCAGAAAGAAAGCTCAATTAGTTTATACATATATATTATATATATATTTATAGTAGTGAAGATGGCAGAATACCTTGTATTTCCATAAAAGTAAAGGAAGTATTCTCATTATTTAAAAATTAATGTCACGTTTTAAAGTGCATTTCTATCCTCAGCAAGACTAAATAGCCATTGTTCAATTTTTGATAGTAAAACTAGTTTTATAGAGGAAAAGAGGTTTTTCACTGCAAATGACCCTTTCTGCTCACAACAGTGCTATGAAACTGCCTAAATACAATTATTCATGGACTTCGGGCAGCAGTAAAAATTCTGGACATAGAAGTAAGGGGGATTTATTAATCCTAACCCCAGCATTTTAAACTGACAGAGGGTGTTTGCTATCAGAAAAGGCTGACTTTTAAGCAATATCAGGCAAAGTCAGGGAAGTGAACATCAAATTAACTCACTGAGCACAGATCCTGGTGGAGCAGCATCGCATCACGAGACAGCACCGCACTCTGACTTCTCCAGAACAAAGCTAAAATCCAGTGGGTGCATCCATCACCTCTGGAGGCGTGTGGATGGGCACTCAGCCACTGTGCTGCTTTGCTCCTGCTTGGCTCAGGACTTGGGCTCTCAGGTGCCTCCAGACTGCTGCTTTTCCCAAGCAGACCCACAAAGCTGCTCATGTTCCCTGTGCAACTGCTGCTTTATGCAGGCTTTAAATATGCAGATCTGTAGCTTCCCTCTGTGAGAATTTTCTAGCCCTTCAAAGGAAAATCTTTTCCACTCCTCTCTTTCTCTTTGTCCCACATGGTCTGTAGTCCGGCTTCATCACTTACTGACCCTCGGGAGATAAGAGATAAGCAGAGATGACAGATATTTTTGCTTAGCACTTTTCTTCCCTCCCTCGCTCTCTCCTGCCTCTCCTGTCTTCCATGTACAAGGTGAGAGTCTGGATCTGCTGAAATTCATTGTACTGTGAAGTTCATTGAACTTTGAATTTTACACTCATGGAAATCAACGCAGCCAAGGTGTCTTACTGGGATAAGCTGCCTGGGATGCACCTACTGTTATTAGTTATTCCTGACTGACACCTTAGGTTTTAAATTCTATATTTTTCAAGTCCTGTACTGCCTAGTGTGTAACTCTGAAGTTTCGTGTGGCCTGTTAGCTGCTGTTCTCTCATGCTGGTTAGACATAACAAACCTCTCTAGGTTTCCACCTCAAGGACACCAAAATGTGTAAATAAAAAGCCTCTGAACAGGAGGGTAAACTTGGGGTAATTGCATCATTAACTGAGGTTATAGTTGGAGAATTAACCCTGATATGCAAATAGACCAAACTTATAAAAGTGTGAAGAACTTGTGACGCGAGGTCCATCTTGGGTGTAGCCTTTGGCCTGCCCAGGGTGTACCTTTGAAGGCCCTTCAAATAAAGACCTACCTTTATTCCCTTATTCTTGTCTAGCCTCTGTTTTTAGGTGGCCATCTCAGGCATCATGACACGTATTCCTTTTATTGCAAAGTCCCTGCACAATGGGAACATGAATTACATAAAAATGGGCAAACCTGAAATACAAATTAACCTTCACTATCATATCAACCATCATTAAAGCCTAAAAATTTAATGTGGTCTATTGGCAAAATTGAATTTTACTTGTAGTGTATTTGTCATGATTTTAAATTTCCTCTGCATGCACCATGCCTGTTTGAATATATTTCTAATTCTCTCACTAAAATGTTGGGAGATAGTCTCCAGAACCATCTAAATGGAACATATTTAAATAATAAATTTAAATAGTAAATTGTCTGATAAATGGAAAGGGCAATCTTCAATAAGGACAAGATAAGTTTCCACCTCCCTCCTTCACTGAGAATGGAAGACTCCTTGGATACATCAGCTCCAGGGTCACATGTTTAGAAATATGCACAAGGCACTAAGGTAAAGAAGCCATTTGTGGCCTCTGTCTGCCCTCAGCGTACTGTGGGAAGCCCGCCACTACCTGTGCCTCTCACTGATGTGAGTGTGAATCATCGTATCTGAAATGCCAGACCTCTTCCTGCATACAAGAATTGGGACCCCCAGAGAGCTGTTCAGTATAATCCAGGGTAGCACTGCAATAATTAATGAGCCAAATCCTCCATTAGTTTCCAATTTCTTTGCTTTGAACCTAGCAAAATTCTTAGGGTCTGATTTTGCCTGTGTAAATCTGATAAGATCTGTAATAAGTTCTTGATGACTTTGTATTTTCATATTCAGCCACTTGATTTAAGATTTAGAAATCTGTCTAAATTCTTGGAGTGGTAGTGGGTTAGGATGAGAAATTATTTCTTTAAAATAGAGGAAAAAAATAAGTTTGAAAATATGGATGCCTGCAAGATGTTTGTTTGGTTTGGTTTTTTTGTTTCTTGGCCTCTGAGTTCCAGAGATTTTTTTCATTGAAAAAGCCATGGTGCAATAGACTGGATGTTTTATGAGCATAACAAAATCTTAACCACTGGCAGAAATTCCATTTATTGAGCAAAATATAAAGATGTATTCAATTGTCTACTGCCATAGTTCTCAGAGAACTGAGAAATAGGAGCAAAATATAATTAATCTTTTGTGCTGCAGTATAAAATAGGCTATGCAATTTAATTTTTATTTTGTTTATTTTCTTTTCCTCTTTTTTTTTTTCTTTAAAGTGTAAATTTGTACATCACCTAAATAAATGTAAAGTCTATTTACAAGATGGGTTTTATCAGCTGGTGGGGTTATTGATATTTCATTATTGCGGGACTTACAACCTGCAACATGCTTTATCATTCTGTTTCAGTAAATCAGAGCAAGTTATTTCTGGAAAAATCCCTTTGTGGACCAAAGGAGGAAAGCACCTCTCTGCTTCTACCTCTGTGTCGCTGTCACGTTGGATATGCATAAAGAAAACGACACAGAGTCCAGGCTTATGAACAAGTGGAAGCACTTTAATAATTTTCTAACTACTTTTATAGGACAGATCGCAAAAGTGTGTTGAATGGCAATAGGTAATTGGTTCCTCGGCCATCCACACCTTGAGGGGATTGGCCAAGTCCTAAGATACCTATTCCAAAATATTTTCAAAGTTAAAACCATAACAATCCTGCAAAACAGCCTGCGGGTGCAAGAAGTTTGCAAAACTGTGACCTTGTCTAAAATAGTTTACATAGGAAAGACAGTCTTCTCACAGAATATTGAGAAAAGGCTGAAGAATTTCTCCGCTTCTAGCTTTTTAGCATCCACACCTCTGTATTTTCCATCCTGATCTTCTGGCAGGTGAGGTTTGCTCTCTGAGAAGCCTGTCAGTGCTAATTCAGCCGGACAGATGGCTGCAGTGCTGTGTGAAACATTCCCTTTTCCCTGGTTTTTCTAGTCCTTGCTGGCTGAAAATTTGAGGACGCTGTGACAGGATGACCATGCCAAGAGATTGGGAGCTTATGCATGTACAGCTAAATCTGATTGCCAGCAAACCCATACGAAATAAGTGAAGGCAGAGACAGAACAGCTCTTTTGCATAGGGCTGTGACAGCTATGCAGAGAGCTGTGCTTGATGTAAAAGGACTTTCTGGGAGTTAAATGGCACAGTGGACCAGATGAACACTGCTCACCTAATTGTATCCCCTGCACACTTGGAGATAAATCCTACAGATTGCAGCTGGAAACTCCTTTTCAGAATTTAGCATCTCCATGTTGGGAACCAACAGGATTAAACCAAAGGATAATTGCATTAGAGTTACTCTTTAGTTATTTAATATTTTTTCAACAAATTTATGGGGGATGGATAAAATTTAGTGAATACCCACTATGATAAATCAAAGAGATCACTCAGAAGAAGGTATACAATTAAGAATAATATCTGAGCCAAGAGTATCTGGAATGTATTAAAAAGTACTGCTGATATTCTATCCCATCTCCATTGCCTGGCCTCTTAATCCATAGCCCCATATTTTTATTGATTTTATAGGGGACATAATTGGTTCTGTAATAAAGGGTAACAGTATAAGCTCTTGCTGCCCCGAATTGCCAGAAAACAGGTAAGTAGCAACCCAGTTGGACCTCTCAGCAACAGACCAGCCAAAGCTGCCTGGAAAAGGTCAGAAGAACAGCAAACACCACCCTGAGTCACACAAAAGATGGCATTAAGAGCAGCACGGGATTGTGACTTGGGGATGAAAAGCTACCGTAGGCAGAGGGGGCTGTGAATGAGTGGGAAACCTACACCCTGGAGCAAAACCAGCCAGGAGAATATTTACGGGAGATATCCTCTCTGCAGAGCAGGATGAGGATCTGATGCTGGGAAGCATTTAGATGCACGTGTGTGTGTGTACAACTGTGTATTAGGACAGAGGAAGTGAACAAGAAGTCATTATGACTATGGATGAAAAAAAGGATCAGATTTTAGGGTACTGAGAGCACATAGGTATATCTTTCCAGCTGTAGTGGTTGTATACATTTACTGTTTCTTTGTGCCTATACAAGGCACTGTCTGCTACCAGAAATGTCCGCTCAAGAGGCTAAGAGAAGGTAGGAATAACACAACTGGGGTGAAGAGGGAGGGGGAGAGCAGGTGCACTTAGTGCTCCTCAACTTCCATCTCTGTTCAGCTGAACACAGCAGCAGTAGGATGTGGCTGAATGCACGTCCGTGGAGATGACAATGACAAAGCTAAATCGATCACACGGGCAAATACCAGTGTATTTATGAGAACTACCTTATACACAGATCCTACAGTGATTTAATTATTGCTCCAGCTTTAGGGACCAGTCACTCAGAAGGGAACACTGCTGCTGCAGAATGCAGTAATTTCTGTAACAGGCTATCATTTGTCCTTTTAATGCTGTCTGAGAAGCTCATCTTTAGTCAACATTTGAGCACGAAAACAGCTGTGGTAACTGTGTGGTTTATATTGGCAAGCAGTCACTTCTTAATGCTGATGAGGGTAGAGGTTAAAATTGAAACATCTATTCCAATTCCAACCATCTATTAGAAGACGTAATTTATTGCCCCTATATGCTGTGAAATTTGGCTTGGCAGAAATTACAAAAAAAGTCAAGAACTGCTGCAAAGATGAAGAACTGCCAACTCTCCTATCAGGAGAGAAGTGTCATTTGTGGAAAATACACCTACCAGAAGATATAGTAAAATTGATGAAAATGTTACTTAAGCTGACAGTTCTACCTGGAACTGTCCATGCCAGAAATGGCATACCAGGAAAAAAAATCCCCAGAAGAGGATACTTTAGTAGAAAGGACAAAAAGAAATGGCAGAGCTGCTTTCAGTTGTGCTTCTCGTATGTCTCTGCTATGAAAAACCAAAACCATTTAATTTTCATAATTGCACATGCAGAGCACAGAGAGGCACCTTTAGGGAGAAGGGGGAGAAGCATCCTACATTCCCAGTGTACCAGTGGGGTACATGCTGATGACATCTAAGGAGGGGGAGCTGTCCAGAAACTTCTCCATGCTTCTCTTCCCCAGAAGTGGGTCTGCACCTGAAAAATCCTTACAAGAATAAAAAGCCTCAAGTTAGGAACAGGTCAGCAGAGCCATCTCAACACTCACTCTCACATCTTCCTACCTGCAAACACTATTGTCCTCGTTAAATCATTGTACGTCTTGTTATCCACAGGACCCTAAAGGCAAGTCAAACAGGAACACTGAAACTAAAGTGGTCTTTCTCATCACTAATTTTATCTTCAGTTCTGAGTGTCACCGTTTACATACACTTTTTTGTTGTTTTTGGTGAGTGTTTCACAGCTGTTAATAAACTTTAATTCTACTCACGTGAGAAAAGGGGCCCCTATTAGTCTCATTTTTTTTTCTTTAGACAATTGAAACTGATTATCTATTAATTTTAGTTTTCAGTATGAGATACATAACCTGACTTTTCAGGAGACTTGGCATTGCTAAGCCCTTTGTGTATAGGTTCATATAGCATCCTGAGGTAGGCCCAGGGTTAGAAATGTAGTTGCACACTGCTGTCAGCATGACATGGACCATTAATATTTAAGATCTGTATCCCACTAATTTCTCTGTACATTGATATTAGAATTATGCATCCCACCAACCCCAGCTGCAAAAGTGAGTGCTCAACACTTTGCAAAGCTGATATCCACACTGCAAACTGACCAGCTGGAAAATGAGAAGGTCTCAACTGGTCAAGGCTTGTAAAAATGCTCCTTGGAGTAATGCACTGAACATCATGCAGAAACACTTAGGACGGATATTGTTCATTCCCTTCCTGAAGTCTGCTCTGTTTATTATACTCCTTTCAACAGATGCAGAAACGTTGTCCATATTTCGTAGACATAACTGCATATCACATTGTTACTCAGGAGATCTATTCTGCACAATTTAAAGGGGAAACTACCTATGGAAAAAGATTCTGTCTGAGCTATTGAAACATATGGGCAATGAGTGAATTAAGGTTGCATGAGCAAACTTAATTGTAGCATTCTCTCACTTGCATCCTTGATTCTCCAGCTGCTCTCAAACCTTGGCTGAGATAATTTCTTTTTTGTTCTTCCTTTAATCCCTTTGTTCCCTTGGGGTACTCAGTAAGGGAGGATTATGCTGACACCCAACCATGTCCTCCTAAAAGCTTACACATGATCAGCAGCAAGCGGCCTCGATCACCCCCTTACCCCCAGTGACACATCAGTGAAATGTTGTGCTGGTGTGGACTCTGCCAGGAGTTGGATCATGGATGAAGGCACCTTGGCTGTCACAGTCATCATTTCTATCTTCTTTTAATACTCATGCATCCCACATGTCAACTGATTGGGAAAAGCTTGGTGCCCAGTCAATTTGTTTACATCCTATGTGGAATATATGCTGATGTGGGAAGTACTGCCCTTTTGAGGACAGCAAACAGCAGTGGCCTTTAAAATGCAAAAGATTTTCTCGTGTGCTATGGCCTGCCTCTGCGGCAGGGCAGCTGAGCTTCCTGTTAATAAATCCCTTGAGGTGAATTAGAGTGAAATAACACTGATTGACTGGTGTATATATGAGGCAGATTAGTTTTAAAACAGTGTGATTGCAATGGAGAGGAGGTAGCAGCTGGTTTGGTTCTTTTCTAGAAAAGTAAAAGAATACCAGGAAAAAAATATATAAGTTAAAAAAAGAAAGAGTAGGAAAGGACGGAGATAGTGGAGGGGAAGAATATTATCAACCAAGAGTAAAGAGACAAGACTTGATCATTTCAGTTTTGGTGTCTGTGGTTGAACCAATGGTCACAGTCTTCATTTGTTGGGGCTGAACACCCATGGAAAAAAGAGATCATCAGGTTGTATATATTAAAATTACCATGGGAACATCTAGATGCCTCCCCAGGAAGGAGATTCTTCATGTCTTGTACAACTCAACGGGACATGTGCAGTCTTCTGGTGGAGAGTTCCCAAAAGAGTTGGGGGGTGCTTTGGGGTCCTTGGTGGTCCATAGTCCCCTCTAGAGATATGACCACGGTAGGACCCTCCTTCTCTGCAGCTGTGTCTTATGGGGAAAAGGGGAAGTTGGCCTCAAAAAAGCATTACCCCACCTCTGTAGGATCTGCTTCTTACTGGACATTCCCCTGGATTGGTATGAAACATCTTATTTAAGACAGTTCCTAAGTGTCCTGGATGCAATCAAACCCGGAGAAACCTGGATAATGGTTAGGATGCCACACTTGTGAAACTGCTTTCCCAGAATCCAGGGTAAGGCACAAACTAGCTTAAAGTTGATTAGCTTTTTCCTCCCACCCTCTCACCGGCCCAAGTATCTACCACACTGACCAGCAAATTCAGAGGACAATAATGACAACAAAACCTGGGATGTGCTAAAAAATACACACAGAACTGTGATTTTGTGAAGAATAATAGAATATGCCCCATACAATGAATTGCTAGAGATCTTGGCCTCAGATTTCATTTTGAGAAAAGACACAAAAAGCCTCTTAAAATGTACACAACTTGTTAGAAGGAGAGAGATGGATACCAAAGTTTCAGCAGAGATAAAAGACATTTAGCACAGAAACTCACCTGAGGGAGAGGAGAATTGAGCAATATTTGCAGACAAATTTAACCAGATGCAGGAGTTAGTAATACTTGTAGTTCTTTGGATTGAAAATAAGCCAGGAATTGGTAAATTGTTTGAAAAGAATACAATTTTTAACTGGAGTGCAGTGGCAACTTTTTAAAATAGGTGCAAGTAAGTAGCTTGTAAAGACATGCTGTTGTTTCATTTTGGTCAGATTCTGTGCCTTCAGTTAATCTGACAGATGTGTTCAAGAAAACTGCTGCATATTTCAGTACAGGAAGCAAGAGGTGTTCATTCTGTAAAGAAAGTATGAAGGTTTACCAACCACTAAACAAAATCTTTAAATGAAGACTTTTTAGGTTTTTGGTTTCTGTTGTTAAAGAAAGCTATGATAACAACAAGATGTGATGAGTAAAACAAAATCCAGGCTAATTAGAAATATTCAGAAACTTTCATGCTAGTGTAAAAAAATCCTCAAAACCTGAACAGGACTGTTTTTATTCCTGAGTCACAGCTGATCTCACCCCGTGAAAATGTTACAAATCTTGCATGTGAAGAATTATCATGGCCTGAGAATTTCCAGATGTTTTCCTGGTCTTCATCAGTTATTTTCAAAATCCAGAAATGACTTGTTTACTGGGTTGCAAAACTCTCTTTGTCTGTACTGTGCACATCTCTAGCACTGACCAGCACAATACTAGGAGACATTAGACAAAATTGCAATAGGGCCAAGAGATGACAGGTTTCTGGGGAATTTCAGCATTTCTTTTCTGAAGCAGATGACTGGCAGGCGATTTCTGGCCCCATCTCCATCTACATCAAGAAAAGAAGCATAGACACTTTCAGTTCTCCACAGATTTGAGCTCTCCAGAACTCACACGGCCCTTAGATTTATTACCCCTTGCTATCAGTGGAGCAATTACTATTGAATTCCCACTGGGTTGAGACAGAGTGGCCAATAACTTTAGGAAAATTTTTGTTGGGCTTTTTTTTCTCTTCCCTATCACTGGCATGGACCATATTTGGGGGTGGTTTCTGAAGGAGTGCAAGGAATTGCCTGTCAAGGTCTGTGAGGGACTTTTACTGCAGCCTTGAAAAGGCCAGGAGGAGTGGAGGACAGCAGCTGTGTCAGAGCAGAGAGCACCACTGAAACGTGGCTGATTTGTGTGCTGCTAGAAGTGGAAGAATTTTTAGGAAGCAGAATTTCTTTTGCAGCATTTTCCTGACACTGTATTAGGAAAAGGGAACAGGAAAGGAAAAGGGATTACAACCAGGAAGGAAATTCTGAGCAAACCTGTTCTGATGCAATGGGGTCTTTAATGAACAGGGCAATTAGTGATTTAAGCTGATACTCAGTCAAAAGTTTTATTTTCAGCTCAGTGGCCCCTAGAAACAGGCACTGGAACTGACTCAGGAGAATCACTACTCCTTGTAGCACTTTGAGAGGACACAGGGCAGCCTAAATTTTCCCTACTCTGCATTTGAGGTTTGGTAATATGTTTTGGTAGGGTTAGAGGCTAGCAACAGATTGTGCTGTTTCTGCTGTAATGTTTTTTCTAACTGAGCACAGAAGAAAGTTCAGTAAAAAAAAAATCCAGCTAAAAGGAAATAATGAACTATACCAAAAGATAAGTCATTGTAGCATTGACTTTAAAAAGAGAGGAAGGTGGAGATTTCTCTGCAGTAGAATCAGATTACCAAAGCAGTAAAATGAGGAATTAGGAACAAAATAGATAAGAGTTGAAGAGACTATTAAAAGATTACAGTCGAGAAATGGATAGAATAGAACAATGACTACTCAACCTATATTTCACACTCCTAAAGCAAACTAGGCAAATATGCAAGAAACCTTTCATGGATGTACCCAGTATTAGACTACTCAATGAAATAAAATTCCAAAAAAAATATTAATCTGATAGAAAACACTTTGCACTCCAGGAACAAAATTTCTAAATATAGTCTTTGGACTAGGAATGAGAGAATTTTGGATACTTCAAGAAAACAAGTGTGTACTCACAATGTCCCATGGACAGGGGCAGTCATTAGTCATTGATATATGTATGTACACACGCTCCTATCCACATATAAATGTGTGCTGTTTTTTGCAGCATTCAAAAAATATTAATTTGCACAAAGCCTTTATTAAAAAAAAATCATTCCCTCGATTTTATTATGTGCCCTGTGATACAGAACATTTTTTCTAAAGCCCAGGTTATGGGGTCAAATGCTGCATAAAATAACAGCAGAAAAGGAAGAAGAAAAGATTAACCCTCTTGGCTATAAGCAAAAAGTTGAAAGCATGAAAGGGATGCAGAATAAAAGCTCAGAATGTCAAAATGATCCTCCTTAAATACAACTATCTCATCACTTCAGTTCTAATATGATTATTTTTGCAGGGCTTGCCCTACTTTTTTTTTTTTTTTTTACTTTTAGGATTAGTTATAGTGCAATGTGTTCACCCTTAGAGCCATTTTGATGACATAAAATGCAAATGAGATTAAAGTGCTTTTGTGTTTGCCTCTCTGTGACCCACTGAGGGCTCGACAGAGAGGTGACTGTTTCAATTCTGCTCTAGACACTTCCTGAGTTTGCAGGTACTTGTTTCTCCTGGAGAGCAGGGAACAGGAAAAGGATGATGCTCAAGCCAGCGTAGGCTGAGCCATCTTTCCGACTGGAGGGCTTTGGGAAACATCAGTGTCTCCAGGCACAGTATGTGTTGTCACACTGGCTGTAACCACAGACAATCTATACCCACCACACCCAGCATATTCTTACTAGATACTGACTAAAATACAGTCATTAAAGCAAAATTTTGTATTTTACCCTTTCAGGTTATGGCATTTATTTGTGAATTCTATTAATTCTTTTTTTTCTTTGGTGAAATTTTAGCATTGCCACCATTTTTCCAAATGGATTCAAGAAAGGATTTTGAGATATCCCTGATGATAAGCACATTTGGGGCACCAGCATTGCACGCCATGCCCAAGGTCATGAGTTCTATTCATGAGCTGTACAACCTCACCATGGAACCAGAGAATCACAGAATATCCTGAGCTGGGAGGGACCCACACGGATCTTTGAAGTCCAACTCTCAGCCCTGCACAAGACAGCCCCAAGAATCACAACATGTCTGGCACTTTTGAGAGTATTTTTTTAAAAAGGGAACATTTTGCTAGTGCTTATTAAAACATAACCCAGTCTGAGATCCCAACTTTCAGAAGGAACAAACCCTCCACTGGCATAAATTAATGACACATATTTGAAATCAATTTCTCTCTGATGTATTGACTAGGACTAGCCTGCTGATTTCTCCTGCTATACCAGAATTATCGTGAATTATGACAGAGTATCTCTTGTGGAAATGGTCCAGAGTTCACGTTTTTCTGTGCAATGCAAGAACACCTACCAGGACTGGAAAATTTCAAAACCATTGTAACAGTAATACTAAAGCACTAGCTATAAAATGTAGGAAAAAACAAGGAATAATTAAAGACTTTAAGAAAGAAGAGAAGGAATTCTTCAAATAAATTGAAATGTGAAGGAATCCTGCAAATATGAAATCTGCTTAACTGCATGTTTTATTTGAAATACCATTAAGGTGAAATGCACATTACTTACAGAAAGCCCTGTTACTTTCCTTGCTACTGCACTGGGGAGGGAGCAAGGAGTGGGTTCAGAGAGCTCTTAGATAGAGTATCTTAATGGATCAGGGTCTAATTGCTAAGCCCCTGGGCTAAACCATCGTTTTTGAAGCTGACACCTCCAGATGCTGAATAAGCAAAGCGTTCCAGCAGGCACAAAGCCTGGAAAGGGATATTTAAAAACTCTACAAAGATTCTATGAGCCATTCTTCAGGGAATATGGAGATCATGGATCTTGACTCCCATCCCCAAAGACTCAGTTCATTATAGGCTGTACCAGTAACGTGTCTTAGATGTGGCAAATCGTCAGACTACTCTCCCTGTCTCCTGGTGAATCACTGATTAACTTCTAGGCATTTACTTTCTGTCCAAGAGTGTACTTCATTCTTAACCTCTCTCCTTAACCCAGGAAATTATTTCAGGCTTGTTATTCAACAAAACAGTTTAGTGCTTCCTTCACTTTAATGAATCATTTTTATTAAAAATATGCATATCAATTGCTTGCTAAAGAGAGAGCAAGGCTTTGACACGTGCTTAGGGCCAGTCATGTCTGCAGCCTCGACGAGCTCATGGGATGCGGTGGCCAGTGAATATACCTTTATGTTAAGGTGACCAAAAGGCGTTTCCCAGGGTGCAGGGTTCTGTTAAGTTAACCTATTCCAGTTTGAATTCCCCAGTTGGCTGCTGGCCTTGGCCCCTCGTCACTCCCCCGGGGCTCTCCCATTGGTCCCCGCTCCCTGATCCCGCCTTTTCACCGGCCCTGGGAAAAACCCAAAGTTAGCCATTGTTCTCCTATTTGCCCCTGCAACCCTCGACAGTGAAGATGCAATAAATGCTCCTGCCGGAATGCAAGCAAATACCCTTCCTGATTCTTTGGTACTGACTTAATACTGAACCTGCCCAGGCTTCTGTGGGAGCACGCGGGACCCCACAGAGCCAGGAAGGAACGGTATTGATGGGAGAGAATGGATATGCCCTGGTTGGTTGGAGTAGGTGTAGAGCTGAGTTATCCTACTACTTCTGGTAAACCCCCTGGCAAAGCTGTGTGGGCTTATGGGCTCATATCCCAGGTCATCAGACTGCCCATTCTACAGTACAAGGGCACTGAACATGTGCTGGACATAACTCAATTGAGTTTGGTAAAATCAGCTGGAGTTCCGTAAAATCCTAATTACGGCCCATCCCCAAGCATGGTAGATGTTATTTTCCATAGCCTCCTGCTCCCACTCTCCCCACTGTCCCCTCCCTGCCTGCTGAGCTCTGCACAGGCCTTACAGAGATAATGTCAAGCTGAGAGAGAGGAACTAACCTGAATTACACAGGGCATGTTGCACATATGTGCACGTATATAAGCATGTGCATTTTCAGATATGAGTTTGAAAATCACAGAATCACAGAATTATTTGGATTGGAAGGGACCTTAAAGATCATCTCATTGCCACCCCACTGCCATAGGCAGAGACACCTTCCACTAGACCAAGTTGCTCAGATCCCAATCCAAACTGGCCTTGAACACTTCCAGGGATGGGGCAGCCACAGCTTCTCTGGAAAACCTGTTCAGAGCCTCACCAGCCTCACAGGGAAGAATTTTTTCCTAATATCTGATCTAAGCCTACTCTCTGTCAGTTTGAAGCCATTCCCCCTTGTCCTGTCACTCCAGGCCCTTGTAAATAGTCTCTCTCCATCTTTCCTGTGGGCTCCCTTCAGGTACTGAAAGGCCACAATTAGGTCACTCCAAAGCCTTCTCTTCTCCAGGCTGAACAATCCCAGTTCTCTCAGCCTTCTCTCAAAGGAGAGCTGCTCCATCCCTCTGATCAACTTGATGGCCTCCTCTGGACTGGCTCCAACAGGTCCATGATTTTCCTGTGCCAAGAACCCAGTCCCCAGTTCAGAAGGGAGGATGGCCTGGCTGAGAGCCCTGTTACCACAACTAATATCCTGTACCTACTCTAACCAAATGAGGACTTTAGGGGACAGCATGGCTCACAATACGTAGGTTAGGGAGTAATGCGAAAGCATGGGAAAATCAAGGACACTGAGAGACCCAAGAGAAGGATGGAGATGAGATGTTTCTCTGGAAGTGCACTGAGGAGATGAAACAAGAGAAGGTGGCTGCAGCAGAGAACAAGGGCTAAGAGATTTTGAAATGGCTTGATCCTTCTCTGGGAGAAGCTGTACAGCTTAGCACGCACAGGGTGAGCGGGTGTCCTATAATTTTTTTTAAAGGAAAAAACAACACCACTTCTCCATTACTGCCAACTGTTACATTTTAATGCAATAAATACACTGGAAAGCAGCTCTAGACAAGGCAGTTATAGTATAGAGATTCCACCTCTCCAAATGTGCTGGGATGCTTGGTTTTTTTGTTATTAATGAATTTTATTAGATTTTACAGCCTTATCAGAATGGAAATCAAAGAATTAAGTCAGATGTTACTGTTCCTCCAGCGTATTCTTACTGTAAATAATTTCTTCATTGATAATTAATTTTCAGTAGCAAGTCTTGGGCATCGTGACACTATTTATTAAAAATGCAAATATTAATATTGGTAAATTAGTCTGTACTGTTTAAATATTAAGACTTTTTTTTTCTATGAAAACACTAAAAGACTAAACACTATATGGATTTTGTAATGCTAAATATAAAAGATAAACAGAAAAAGAGACACACGTGTTTTTCCATAGTTGTATTAAAACCTCACAGTAAATCTTGAAAAGTAAGCCAAAGCTTTTGTGAATGTAATACACTGTCTTTGCAAGTGCTTTAATTTGGGATAAATCCTGCACTGCTACAGAGCATTACCAAAAAGGGAATCAGTAAGAGCCCAGGAAGGAACTGGAACAGTTTCTCTAAAACACTGATCAGGCAGGAATGAGGAGCAAGAGCTTCAAGCGAGCAGCAGAGATATCAAATTAATAATTTCTTGTTCTCATCTTAGAAAAAAACAGCAGCACTTCAACACCTCATCAACCTCCCTGGGTAT
This sequence comes from Struthidea cinerea, assembly GCA_013397865.1. Classification (NCBI taxonomy): domain Eukaryota; kingdom Metazoa; phylum Chordata; class Aves; order Passeriformes; family Corcoracidae; genus Struthidea; species Struthidea cinerea. The sequence goes on from VZTI01005527.1 coordinate 46,123, forward strand.
TTTCAAAATATTTTGGGTTTACCCAGAGCGTCTTAACTGCTCTTCTCATGTTTCCCCTTCTCTTTTGCTATGTAAACCAAAATAAAATACTCTTCCAGGAAGAAGCCAAGTCTCCTGCCAGCACTGACACTCATCTATTTAAATTTTGACAAGCTCAATGTAAGTGGGCCCCATATATTACGAAGTTATCTGATATCATTCCTTCAAAGGTCTGTTAAGGTGATCTAGCTCAAAATAATTGTACATTTTCAGAATATGCTGATTCTAGCTGTGCCAAACATCACAATCAAATAGAGAACCATAACAGACTTAAATACAGCATTAAACCCAATTCCCAGAAAGAGGGATCCAGAAGTTCTTTTGTTCTTTCAGTCTCAATAAATGAGACATGTATTTCCTGTTGATGGTCATTGTTAGGTGCTTTGCAAAAATCCCATCTTCTTCTACAGAGGAAAACACTCTCTCAAAATGGTTTACGTAGTAACAGAGACTCATTTTATGGAAAAGGCTGACAGTCACTATATGGTGTTTGGGTTCAGAAGACCAGGATTTGAGACATTCAAATGAGAAACTTTAAGCTGTAATAAATACCTGTGTTCTTTATGAACACCAGATGCCATAGATTAAAAAAAACACCATGGATTCATCGGTGTAAAAATTTTTTGGGCACCTAAGCTGCAAGGTCCTGTTCCTTGCTCTCACACTGGTGTCCTTGGTGGGCTTAAAGAGATCACTTCAACCTCAAAGAGATTGTGTGCGTCTATGACAGACCTTTATTTTTACAGCTGTACTGTGAAGTAACTATGACTGCTGCCTTTGTAAAGCATTTTGATATCTAATGTTACAGAAAGAGGTGACTCAGGTTCCCAATTTCCTAGTGCTGTTCTGTGTGGGGATCCGTGAACATGCCTTTGTGTAGGGGCGGCCCGAAGCATTCCCCTGGGATGCTTTGTTCCTTGGTATGGTCTGTCTCGGTTTGAATCTCCTGGCTGGCTGTAAGCCTCGTCACTCCCCTGGCATTCTCCCATTGGTCCCCATTCCCCAATCCCACCTTTCTCCCTGGCCCCGGGTAAAACGGGGACCCTCGGGATCGGGTTTCAGATTTGCTTTGGGAGTTCGGCTGTACAACATGGAATAAACCATCCAGCAGGATGATAAGCGAATCTCCTTCCTGCCTCTTTGCCACCTGACAGTATTACTGAATATGCCCCAGGTTCTGTGGGCTTGCGGCACCCCACGGAACTGGGCATAATACTGTATTAGTTCTGTACCTTCAAAATGCTGTGGGCTGAAGACTCCAGTGTGGAGCACAGAAGCAGCAGAGGAAGCTTCTGGGTAAGAATGGAAGAACGCAGTCCACAGCAGCTGCTTTCTGTAACAGAATTACAGACACAAGCACAGAGCGTTTATCTTGTTCCTATTACCGTCCACACAGCAGCATGTGGAAAGAATACTTGTGTTTTTATCTACAGATAATGCCTTGACCATTTGCTCCAGGCTTTCATTGGAGGTACTATACATCAGGGACTTCATCTCCAGCCCTGTTTTGTCTTAAGAAGCATTAAGGGGAGGTGATGAGGAGCAGAGAGGTTTCTGATGGGCCACTAGGGAAAGGAGTTACTGAGTGAAAATGTCAAGGTAGAAATTCTTGGCACTGTAATCAAGACAGGCTCTCAGGACTTTTTAAAATATGTCTTTAAATCTACTTACAGTCTGGCTGAAACCAGATTTACAGTCTATTTTTGCAGCTGCCAGTCTCCACTTAGAAAAGCTTTAGTGTTGGATATGGATAGTGCACTTCAAAAGGTAGACAGAAACCTTTGAAGTGCACATAGACTGATGTGAAGGGTAGCTCGAAAGTATAGGTTTCCTCTGACAACAAAGGTATTTAGAAACGTTAGGATCCCAAAGGTGCTCAGGATTTCATCTGTCTAGGTGGCCAAAGCCTTAGATTTTACATCTGTGTTTATGTATTTAGAAAGTGCATTTTCCATATTTACCTTGTTTCTGTATGTGCATAGGTGAGGGAAAGAAGCCATCTATTTGTATTGTGACATTTTTCCATTTAAGAATTTTTGAACAATATCTTTGAACTTATGGGAACACACTTGTAAAATATCTGTATGGGCCAGCTCCTGAATCAGCATAAATCAATTGTCATTAGCAAAGCACATCTTTTAACATTCAAATTTTGAAAATGTGCCAAATCTGGCATTTCATTATCTTCTTTTGAATAACTTTTTAGAATGTTTATAGCATTTAGCACACACACTGAACCTTAAATTGTCAATGGAGTGGGTTATTTTGTGAAATATTTATGTATAATAATCCTTCTGAAAAGGATGAAAAGATCTTATTCAAATTACCCATTGACAAAACCCACTTCTTGTATTTATAGAGGGGCTTCTTTTCACTTAGGTCAAATAACTATCACAAAAATAAATTCAGGTACAAGCAAATCCCCTTGCCTATAACAACTGATGGTAAAATTTTATTTCAAGAGTATTTATCTAGAGCTGTATGAAGGCAACTAACTGAATAGATTTAAGCACTGTTGATACTGCAGAACAGTTCTGTACTGTTGCTATTGTATTTCTACTAAAAATGAGACTTGCATTTTTCAGTTTTTTGCTGAGTTCTAGAAACACGTTTACTATACAGGTTTGAGAAAAAAAGGCAAGAAAAGCATTTTTACTGGAGGCCTGCAGAAGGTTTATTGCAAAAAGATGAAATTTGGGCAAACGTTTTGAAACAATTTCACCCAGCTTAGCTACAATAGTGTAATTATCAGGTGATTTACTAAGAATCTGCTGAAGTACACACAACCTCCTGTTTAAATGTTGCTTTGGTGTAAGTCTGCTGTTAATTGTCAATTGACCCATAGCTTCTTTGTAACATCTTTTAGTGTAAGAATGCCACTTTTACTAATAACTGGAAGTTCATAGAAAACAATATTTAAGTGTGCCTATAATACAAGAAAAGAGGCTTTTTATTTTTACTCCAAAGTGTGGCATTCAAAAGGAAAGATACTTTGACCCTTGAAATAACCTCATATATTTTTAAGGAAGCACCACAAGTGCCCTTCTACTGGCTTTATTCCCTGGATTAAGAAAAGGAAGTTAAGTACACATGTAGAAAACAAACAAATTTTAAGTTGAATTGATTTTAGAAAGTAAGCAAATATATGGGAGGCTTTTTTTTTTTTCCTTTCAGCCAACCACTTTTTGCTTCCAATATAACCAGATAAGGGAAAAAGAAATGTAAGGAAGCTCATGCATGGAGCTAGATCCACCAAAGCAGGAGGACAGTTTTGCACTGGTTTGCTGGGTCAAAGCTGACCTTAAAACTAGAGCAGCTGGCAGCTGCTGGTTTTGTGCTGCATTTCAGCAATCTTTGAGCAGTTGCTGCAGTAGTTTGTGCACCTCCTTCCCCTGCCATCAGCACAGGGGCTGGTGGCCAGGGCCACTTTACTCCTGGCTGGTCTCCAGCTGCTAAAGCAGCTGGCCCCTTGAGGCTGCTGGCAATCAGTGAAAATCAAATCAGCCCTGTGTTGTGAACTGGTGCTGGAGTGAACTGATGCTGGGAAAGCACAGAGTTGGTATATTGTTCCTTCTTGGCCAGAAATGTAGATCAGCATTTTCAGACGACTGCTTTCTGTCTCAAAAGGTGTTTCAGTCTGCTTTAGTGCTTTAGAAATGTCACATTTAGACACGTACATTTAGTCTTGTTATAATGAAACTGGGGAGATTAAAAACTTGTGAGAAAAAACAGGCCAAAGCTTTGGTCAGCTTGATTCCATTAAAATTGTTCTGAATCAAAATTTAACCTAAGGACATACAAAGGCAGCCATATTTACACGGCAGGATGAAACACATTCTGGAACAAGTTTTGTAGGGGGAGGCAAAGGAGAATGTAGCCGTGCATACACATCCTTGCTCTAGTGCTGGTCAAGTTTGGTTCTTTTTCACATGAACAGTAATAGAATAGATATGAGGCCCTAGTGTCAGACCACAGAAACAGGGCTTTGTCTCATAAAGCCAATTCTGAATTGACTTTCACTTACCTGGAAAGTCTGTCAGAATCCAGCTGAGTGGCAGAGCTGATCACAACCTGATTAATAGGTAGGAATTCCAGACTTGTCTCGCTGTCTCCCAGGTCACTTGACAGATGAGAGATTCCTTTTTTGTCTTGTGTGGTTTTTTTCCCCCAGCCAGACTTGAAGGATAGAGAAAGAGAAAAAGAGTGTTTTGTATCAGTCCTCTAACTCCACCCATTCCTATTGTACTGAGCCCTGCTGCTCACTCTGCTCTGTGGCAGCTATTGTTGGTTCCCTGCCCTATCTCTTTAAATCTAAGTCAACATTTCCAGAGAAAATGCTGCTTAATATCTTCAAAGAGTTATTGCTTCTGTCTTTGCCTGTGCATGGTACAGCAGAGTAGAGAATAAAGAACAGACACAAAGTGACCCGACCCCCATATTTGTATGGAAGACTATAAAGGGATGCTTGTCCAAGAAACTGCTGTTTCTTTGGCAAGCATGCTGATGCCAGGAATACATGTGAATATTAAAATCCCCAGAGAGACCGGGCTCTTTCTAAGGAACAGTTTTCCATATCAGGTTTCAGGTGGTGAGAACCTGGTTCTTTGCCTCATGTGTTAACTGGGAGTGCAAAATCACTGTGAATTGATTTAGTGGTCTGTCAGCAAATATAACTAGAGCAACACCAGTTTCACTGCACCTCCACGACGTTTCACTTTCCATCTTCTGACCTTCCAAAGTATTGCTTCCCTGGCCCTTGCTGCTATGAGAGTCATCTTCAGCATTCCCAATTCTTCCTCTCCAGTTAAAGTTTCTCAGTTGAGGTAAGCAGGTATCCCACACATGGTGCTCTATTTTTGAGGATTGGTTGGTGTGATGAAGTATTGCAATGTGAAACAGTAGTTTCTTTATAACTGGTGAAGTTAAAAGGTAATTGCAGGTACTTCTCCCTGATTGCATTCCTCTAGAAACAGCCTGTCTTTGTGTGACTGGTTAGACTTCTCTAGAAAGGCAAACCAAAAGGCCTTATAACCAAGATGCCATGCGCAGAAGAACTAACACAGGTCACTGGGCCCAAATGGAAAATTCTTGTTAAGGTAGTCACAAAGCAGTCCTGTGCACCTTGCCTAGGCAGACCCAATGCCTGGAGCTGCTGACTTCTGCTGAGCCACTCAGTGACTGAGAGGGGACCCCATCCATGTCTGTCAATGTCTGTCAGGGAGGAGTCAGAGCATGGCCCAGGCTCTGCTCGGTGGTGCCCAGCAATGGGACAAGAGGCAATGGGAGAAACTGATGCCCAGGAAGTTCCACCTGAGCATGAGGAAGAACTTCTTCCCTGTGCAGTGACCGAGCACTGGAGCAGATCACCCAGAGAGGGTGTGGAGTCTCCCTCACTGGAGATATTCCTGAACCAACTGGATGCAATCCTGTGCCATGTGCTCTGGGATGACGCTGCTTGAGCAGGGGGATTGGACCAGATGACCCACTGCGGTCCCTTTCAATGTGACCCATTGTGGGATTATGTGATCATCATAGCAGGTGGCTGTGGCATCTTTGGTTTGTGCACAGGCTCTACCTTTTCAATTCTATCCCGTGTTTGAAAAAAATAAAGGGCTCAATTCTGTCCTCTCACACTTCCCATTACACATGTGATGTCTCAGTGACCTTCCACAAGGTTTCCCCAGTTTCTTCTCCAGCCACCAGTAACTAAATTCCCAAACATATTTTATTAATTCACCATCCTTCAATACTGTCCATCTTGCCCTAGCAACCAGTGCCACCTTTTCTGATCTGGGCCACAAGACTCTCATTCTGACCATTCGCTGCTGATTTAGAAGTTGGCCTTTGTGCAAGCATGGGTGACAGCTTTGCCACTTGCATCTTGTTTCCTACATACTGGCATGGTACACCTCTTTGCAATGAAGCAAATGTTATTGTCACAGAATTCAACAGTTTTTTTCCCTTTGAGAGACTGCTGTTCTTGTTAACATGCTTTACCTGCTGGAATTAAAACACTACAAGCAGAAACAGGGCCTTGGTAGCTCTGCAGAAATGGGGAAATTCTCCCTGTCTCAGCATTTAGCACAGGACAAAGAGAAATACAGTATTTGGATGGGATTCCTAATTAGTTACCTGCACAATCCAATAGCTTTAATAAATTTCTACTTCTCAGCATCACATCTACCTTATTCACAGATGTATCGCATTGGGAATCTTCCAACAGTTAAATTGGAAGGCACGAGAAAGGGAAAGAGAGAGAAAACTCTCAGCCTCATCACACCCCTGCCCAGAAAATTCAATACAAACATTACATTTGGACTGCCTTGCCTTGACTGCTGATTGATTGCTAAATTCACTACTGGCATCTCTACCTAAACACATGCAGGGAAGACTCTGGCCCTCTATTTTGAAGGTTCACCCAACTGTGCATCCATAAAATTGGAACAGCAGCAGTAATTTGGCTTCCTCTGGCTCTTTCAGTTTCTTTCTGGGTAAACCCCAACTGCCTTTTAGAGAGATTTGCTGCCACTAATTTTTTTTAGCAGACCATCTGTCTCATTTTGTATTCTAGAACATTCTTCCCCTTTTCTTGTCATGCTTCCAGCAGAGTGAGAAGTTAGTTGGACTGCTCGTGCTGTAGATAGTTACCAGACTGCTGTTCTGCTGCTGGTGAAGCAGAAAAAAGGCCCCCCTGTCTACGCTCCCTTTCCCTGGGCAGGAAATCCTCCACTCCTCTCAGCAGGGAAGGGTCTTGGCACATTCATGGTTCCCCCAACAATTCTCTTACACTGAAGACATTGCAAACCCCTCCTGTAAAGCCTTAGGACCAGACTGGAAATAGCACAGGTAGGCAAAAGGGGCCAGGGGCTTTTTCTCCCCCCTGCCCAGGGAGAGTGTAGCTCTTACTGTTGTCATGCCCCGTTAGCTGAACCACATCAAGAACAGCGTTTGCTCTTAGAATTATGGAATCATGCAATGGCCTGGGTTGAAAGGGACCTTATGGTTCCAACCTTTATGGTTCCAATCCCCTGCCATGGGCAGGGACAGCTTCCACTAGACCAGGTTGCTCAGATCTCTATCCAACCTGACCTTGGACACTTGCAGGGATGGGGCATCCACAGCTTCTCTGGGAAACCTGTGCCAGTGCATCACCATCCTCCCAGCAAGGAAATTCTTTATAATATCTGATCTAAACCCACTCTCTGTCAGTTTGAAGCCATTCCCCATTGTCCTGTTACTCCATGCTCTTGTACATAGCCTTTCTCCATCTGTCCTGTGGACTCCCTTCAGGAGCTGGAAGGCCGCAATTAGGTTACCATGAAGCTTTTTCTTTTCCAGGCTGTTCATTGAACACCAGGAATACCAGGGATACAACAAAATATTCTCTGAAATGTGAAGCACAGCTGGACAGATTTTAAACAGTGCTCTATGCTGCCCCTTCAAGCCACAGGCATCATCAAAACAGAAGATAGTCAGAAAATAATTTTGTTTCTCTATATATCTGGTCCTGACACTCATATGTTCAACTGTTTTCAGCTACAGTGGGTAGGAAAACTGCTTATTATACAAACCCTGTGGATTCTGCATTTCATGTCAAAAAATTGAAACATACCATATTTGAGAGAAGTGAAAACATGAAAGAACTTACTACTGAGATAAGACTATGTGGCATGGTTTGCTGTGAGTCCTTCAAAGAAATCTGGAAATACTAATAATCCTCATTTGGTTTCAGATACCCAGGTTGTTGCCGTTTCCCTGAGAGGTTTGTACAGCCATTGGAGAGAAGGACTTTCTGGAATACGAATAATCTATTTAAGGAATCCACCTTAGAGTAAGGTGAAGTACACCCTAGAAGTGTGTATTTTCTGCAATTGCACAGTCTAAATCACGAACACTGTTATAGATATCTTTGCTGCAGTGTTCTCATTTGACCAGATAAGTCCCCCCCTAATGAAACTGTTGAAGAGTTCAGGAATAATCACCTAGGAAGCCATTAGAATTTGGCAAGAAAAGGAAGGCACACTGATGCTAATGGCAGTGATTAGTGCTCTAATTCATCTGGCAACAGGATTATCACATCTGCGATATTTACTTGTGAGACAGAGTTCCATCACCAGGTCACCACTCTCTGACACTGGCCCTGACTTCTGAACTCCAACCTCATAGAATCATGGAATGGCCTGAGTTGGAAGGGACCTTAAAGATCCTCTTGTTCCAACCTTTCTGCTGTGGACAGGGAGAACTTCCCCTAGACCAGGCTGCGCAGAGCCCCATCCAACCTCCTGTTGAAAATATCCAGGGATGGGGCATCCACAACTTCTCCGGGCAACCTGTTGCAACGTCTCACCACTTTTACTGAAAATATTTTTTCCTAACATCTAATCTAACCCTACTCTCAGTCAGTTTGAATCCATTCCCTCCAGTCCTGTCACTATTTGCTCTTACTCACTAAGGAAATTCTGAGCCCACCTGGCCTGTCCAGAGCCTCACGAGGCTTTGGAAAACCACAGAAAACAGGACAGAAGACAGCTACAAATAAAGGAGGCATGTGGCAGCAAGGATAAAAATGAGTCCTACAGAGGACTGTAGAAAACTCTACACACAGCCAATGTCAGGCCTGTGTGCCTCCTATGAATAAAGATGCCAAAACAAGAACTATAGTTCATTGCTTTACAAATGTTTGCAAACATGGTGTAGGATGCACAGACAACAGCTGAGGGATTCTTTGCAGGAGCAATGGAAAGTTCTGCTAGGCAGTTTAGCCTGGAGAAAAGGAGGCCCAAGGGAGACCTTATCACTCTCTACAACTCCCTGACAGGAGGGTATAGCCGGGTTGGGCTCTTCTCCCAGGCAGCAAGTGGCAGGAAAAGAGGAAATGGCCTCAAGTTGCACCAGGGGAGGTTCAGGTTGGACATCAGGAGGAATTTTTTCACAGAAAGGGTTGTTAAACATTGGAGCTGTCAGGGAAATATGGGACTCATCACCCCTGGAGGTGTTCAAGACTGGACGTGGCACTTAGTGTTACGGTCTAGTTGACAAGGTGATGATTGGTCAAATTTTTGACTTGATAATCTTGGACCCTTTTCCAATCTAAATGATTATATGACTCTGTGATCATAGGAATATTAAAATAAAAAAAGTGAAGCATTCACTGATTTATGCTGAGCACAGAAAAAGGCATATGGTGCCAAAAGCGATACTAAGTGATGCTTACAAATAATTTATTTTTATTGCAGGGTTGCAAGATAAAACAAACATTGTCTTGTTTCTCTGAAATATAGGCAAGGGGACAAAAATCCTGGAGAGGCATTAAATTGGAATCACTGTGAGAGAAGCTGAACATTACCAGGTTCAAGCGTATCTGCCTGCTCCTTCTGATCAGAAGGTGCTCTTCTGGAAGGGAAGTTTATACTTTTCAGGACACAGGTGAATTTTCAAAAGACTAATACCAGAGAAACTATTACAAGTTCATAATTTATGCCTTTATAAATCTTCTGCTTAATTTTACTTTTTCTGAGAAAGATGACGTCAAAAGAGAGTAGTTCCTAATGCTGGGATTGGGCCATATAAACTCCAATCCCAAGGAACCTTCAACTTAATCTATCCTGTATTTCCACACTACTAACAGAGGAAAAATTACTGGGGAGTAATCTTGTTCTGTTTTTGCTGCCTAAATTATAGCCAGGGCTCTGAAACCAGAGCACAAGTCGAGTTACTTTTTTTCAATCTTTTTGGAAAGCACCTTTTCAAGGAACTATCATTTGGGCTTTTTTATTTCACTGAGGGAGTTAACAACTTGATAGGATGGATTGAACATGATGAATACAGAAATAACCTGCTTTCCTGTCTGGAAAATGTAGTGAAAACATAGCAACTGGTAGCTTTAAAAATGTGAATGATACTGAGATGCCAGTTCTAAAACTATCAGACCCATAACTGAATAAACATGTTTAAATACTGCGTAGCGGAAATTAGATACCACAGGAGAGAAATGAAGCCAGCAAGTTATTTCTCTGGGATGTAGCTAACCATACTACCTTAAAAGCATTGATGTGTAAAACTGTTCAGCATTCGTGGGTTTTAAGTCTTAATAGACATCTTGGGGCTTTAACTCTGCTGAGGTTCTCTAGCAGAAAGCACGGAATTAAACTGGCTGAAAACAATCCAGGGGGTGTAGATGCTGAAAAGTCTCAGCAGAGGAATTTTCCAGCTTTCGGCGGCATTCTTTGAGAGCTCTGTGTTTCTCATGAAAGCTATGAAAAACACTGCTACAGGTTTTTGTAGACTAGTTCTTTATCTGTGCACCTGGGGTCTGTTTTTCAGAGTTGCTATTGTACACAGTGAAATAACATTTTGAAGTAGGTGTTGTGAGCTTTGGCCAATAGGACAGGGGGTGGCTGGTCAAAGAACCAATAGCCTCCTGTCATCTTTGGGAACCAAGATATGTAAACCGATTTATAAGTAATTAAATAGCCACTTTTCTCCTGAACTGGATCATGTTGTTTCTCGCCATTCTCGGTACAACAGCGACAAGGGGGCAGTTTGGAGTCAATGCCTTAACAAAATAGGGCTAACATTACGGATTGGTGGCTTGTATTTCAGTGGGTGTGAGCAAAACCAAAATGCCACTTGTCCAAAGAAAGGAGGTGGTTTTGGCCTTCGTCCATTTATAAAAAAACTGTATAACTTCATCTGTGACAGGCCAGCCTTAGCTGAAACTTCCCATAAACTGATTAGTGCCATGGTCTAGAGGCACCTGGCAGACTGAAAGTACAGAGATAATTTTTGCTTCAGCTACAAATGGATGCAAATTGAATGTTAAACTGGAAGAGTCACTGGGGACTTGCAGAGTGAAAAATAGATAAGAGAAACTAAAATAAAAGTGTCTGATAGGATTTTTCATTTCTGAGAGCCAACAGTACTTCATGATGGGCAACAAAGGAACAGATGTGTAGTAATAGGTTGCTTCATGGTTGCAAGACATTAATCTCTTGGCTGGACACACTAGTGAGGAGCTGGCAGCATTTCTTGTGAAGTTAAGAAAGAAGAGTCAAAAGCAGCATTGAATCAAAGTGGCCACAAGAACTGGGACAGCCAGAGGCAATGAACTGGTCATCATAGCTAATGGTCTAGCCAGAGCTCTGGGCACTGGTAGGTGCAACCAGCACACACCCCATCAACTGCCTGAACACCACAGGGAGCTTTTTGACAGCATTACATGGAAAGGTGTTCCATGGAAGCGTGACTAACTTTGGGCTTGGAAAAACGGGGCTAGTCTCCAGTCTGCAAAGACTAAGCTTCTCCTACAGAAAATGTGTGTCAGTGAAGCTGCAGCTCTTTGGCTGAGCACTGGACTTAGGGTGCAGAGCTGAGCTCACAGAGGTCCACGCACTCATAGCACGGGACAACTCAGGATAGCATAAACCCGGACACATCTGCCCACAGCTGTAGCCACAGGTGACTGTCTGTGACCCAGCTCATGCATGGGTTCGTAGGCCTTTTTTCAACATGGCTAAAATATAATTAAAATAACAACATTAAAATGCATTTAGCGAACAGCAAAACATAAAGGCAAAACCCTCTCATAATAGTAAATTATCATAGATTGGTTTGGAATTTAAAGATCATCTAATTCCAACCCATGATAAATACTTGAAAACAAGTATTTGTTTTCATAGGTTTGTTGTTTTCTTCCAAGTTAAATGTGGCCATGGGGACATAATTGCCAATATACAGATATGTATTTTATTAAGGTGTTATTAGTTTAAATCTGACCACTTTTTATCAAATTTATAACCACACAGATATAGTTCACATTTTATTTACAGAAACATATTGATTTTGCTGGTTCCTAAAAGGCACTTGGAAGACATGGTAATGGATTGGGAGCTGCTTTTTCTTTCAGATCAATTAGCATGAATTTCATGGACTGTATAAAATGGACACATTTACAGAGCTCAGCATATTCCTACGGCTTCTCCTGCAGCAGCAGCAGCAGCACCCGAGCCACTTAGCACTAGTGACACAGTTGCTGGAAATGCTCATAAAGAAGTGAACCATCAAGCACAGGCTTTTGGCAGGCTCTGACACAGTCTAACTGAATTAATTCTGCTGATTATACCCCCTGCAGTATTTACTCGATGAAATACAAGCGGCGAGAGCTGCTGCACGTATCCCTCTTCCGAAGGCGGCGCTCACCGGAATCGGTGCCCAGCTTTAGCCATTGCCATAGGTCAGCCAGCACTGCAGAGGTGGGGATTCATTTGCCTAATTGTTCTTCCTCCTTTTCTCCAGCCTTACTTATATTCTGTGCAAAACCTGGCTGAATTATTCTTGTGAAGTACTGGCTAAGAAGTTTATATCCCTTTTTTCATTGTAGTTTACCAGATTTTCCAACCAGATTGGTTCACACAAATCAATTGCATCTTTTGTTTGTTCATTGAATATGATTAGTTATATCCAGTTATCCAGATATCAGTTAATATCCATGACCTTTATGATGACTTTGTGTTACTTTGTGTCTTGTGATTGATCGTTAAAATTGCATCATAAAATTTTGGATGCTTGGCTAACAGACTTTAATAAACTTCTGACCAAAATTATAAAAAATTAGATTTTTACAATTTAATTACTCAACTTGAGGGCTGCTAAACACTTTTAAACATTGATCACAGCAAAACTTTTGGCAATTGGGTATTTTCAGAACTTTCTGATATTCTCAGATTTTTTAATGACATTAAAAATACAAGAATTATGTTTCTCTTCATAAAAAAAAGGAAAATAAACCTGCCAGTGCTAAAAATTCTCATTCAGAAAGGAAACCCTGCTGCTTCATGCAAATTGTGGTTCATTCTGCTGCCTGTTCTATGAAGTGATCACCTCAAACTGTATCTCTTTTCATGCACTATGAACAGGACTTGAACATCAGCTCAGCAAATGGTAAGACTCCAATATTTGATAGGAAACAAGAGATAGACATGGAGTCCAGCACAAAAAAGGAAAAAGGCAATGTTGGGAAAACAAACAGGAACAGTTAAAGCAGAATTTTCCAAAATAAATTCAGTATTTACATTTTAACATTTCCTAAACTGTCAATATTTTATTATTAGTTTCTATTTTTGAGCAGCTCTGAGACTGATATTGGTAGCATATTTTGCTTTCATAATTCTTTGACTGGCATTTGGCAAATGAGGTGATTTAATTTTAACAGTGCTTATTGATTACAAGTCAGACCTGAGAACAAAAAAGAAGATTTAAGCCTGCCTGGATACGTATAAATTTCTTGCAATAGAGGCTGACAGACTAATGTTGTGCTGCCACACCTGTGTGTTTTTTCATTCACTTGGACAATCTTCAGGTGCTTCTTGCTGGGGCATTTAAGCCACATCCACAACCTTCTAAGGGTAGCACACAATTTCTCATCCCACTGGTCTGCTGCTTCAATCTGTGTTGGCACCTGACAACTGCACAAACACAGGTATGAACACAGAATCATGGAATCACAGAGCCATGGAATGGGCCTGGGCTGGAAGGGATCTTAAAGATCACCACGCTGCTGGAGCAGCAGAAAACAGACAGGGACGCACTATCTACGCTCCCTTTCCCTGGGCAGGAAATCCTCCACTCCTCTCAGCAGGGAAGGGTCTTGGCACATTCATGGTTCCCCCAACAATTCTCTTACACTGAAGACATTGCAAACCCCTCCTGTAAAGCCTTAGGACCAGACTGGAAATAGCACAGGTAGGCAAAAGGGGCCAGGGGCTTTTTCTCCCCCCTGCCCAGGGAGAGTGTAGCTCTTACTGTTGTCATGCCCGGTTAGCTGAACCACATCAAGAACAGCGTATTTGCTGCAGATGTCTTAGAATTATGGAATCATGCAATGGCCTGGGTTGAAAGGGACCTTATGGGTCATCTGGTTCCAACCCCCTGCCATGGGCAGGGACACCTTCCTCTAGACCAGGTTGCTCAGGGCTCCACCCAACCTGACCTTGAACACTTGCAGGGATGGGGCATCCACAGCTTCTCTGGGAAACCTGTGCCAGTTCCTCACCAGCCTCACAGGGAAGAATTTTTTCCTAATAGCTGATGTAAACCTACTTTCTGTTGGTTTGAAGCCATTGCCCCTTGTCCTGTCGCTCCAGGTCCTTCTAAATAGTCTTTCTCCATTTTGACTTGTGGGTTCCCTTCAGGGCCACAATCAGGTCACCCTGAAGCTTTCTCTTTTCCAGGCTCAACAATCCCAATTCTCTCAGCCTTTCCTCGTAGGAGAGGTGCTCCAGTCCTTTGTTCCTCTTGGTGGCTTGTAAGTTTAATATATTTAAATATTTATGACATATTGTTTAATTACTGTTATTTTACAGGTTTGATTTATCTTTTCTGAGAAACAACAGAGTGGAAAATTTTGGTAATCTATTGTTCTAACATTTTTTGTCTATAAAAGAGATTTAAAGATTGCTCATATGTCAAAGTGATGTTTTATTCATTATTTTTTAACATTTTCAAATTGCGTTATATACAGGCCCATTTAGTCTTTATTTCATCAGATCAAGAGGATGAGTGCTTTTGAAGAGAAGATAGTCCTAAAATGTGCTTGTTCGTCCCAATTATATTCATGTGCATTTGGCTTTTCAAATTGTGTGAGAACAATATGCAGAATTGTTGCTATCTAACTTCAAACAAATTTTATAGAATTAAGAGATAATTTATTAGCATTCTGAGATACTAACAATCTCTGACATATCACTTTTTAAGGTACATCTACCACAATTCTGCTGAGCATAACTAAGATTTTCGAGGGTGTGAATTTGGAAAAAAAGATTTTAAATCCAAATTTTACTTTATCCTGTAAAACACCTGAAGGTGTTTTCCTTTCCTTCTTCCTCTCCCTCATCTCAGTCACATGATCTTAGCAATCCACTTTTGCAAGTCTTTCTCAAGAAATATTCTCAGCCTGAGCAAAATGAGCTACACATTAGAGTAATGGTGTGATGGGTAGCATTGAATTAGAAATTTAGGAGGTTGAGATGAATTTATTTCCTTAGAATTTCTCAAAGCTTAGCACACCTAAACTCGAGAGGCTTTTTACGCTTACTTTTTGTGACTGGTCTCTCCCCTTGCTTTGCCCAAGCAGTGCAGTATGCCTGCTAATGTTGGTACTGAAATAGCTGTCAAATAAACATTTCTCTGCTGAAATTCTGTTGATTAGTTTGGCAAAAATACTTCCTTTATATGGAAATACACTGTGAATACTTTGTCTGAGACAAGTCAAACAAGAATTGTACTTTTTGCCAATTGACTGGTGAAGAAAAAGCTTCAGATTTAAGTAGGAGAGACCTTTGTGTCTAGTTTGCTATTTCATCTACTTTAATTTCACTGACTTACAAGTCACGCTTTTTGAAGGACTTGTGGTTTGTTTAGTTTTTTCAAACCAGATTTGATATTTTAAAAGGCACCAGGTATGTCTGAAAAAAGACATTCTTACGGAGGGTGGCATTAAAAAGTCAGTAAATTTAGTTTCCTTTATAGTGTCATGTTTCTTCACAGTGAGCAATATTATGAGGTTTTATACTGAAGTTTTTTTGAGGAAGGAAAAGAAAAATTTTGAAAAAACCTTGATCTTTTGTCTTATGGACTTATAGACAAGATAGCAGGTGTCTAACAAAAGGTCCAAGTAAAATGCTGGAAGTGCAACTGGACAGCATGCTATATGTAGTAATGTCTTTTCTATAATTGTAATAATATTGGAGAACAATAATGAGTTTCATATACTAATTTTATTCTTGTCCAAAAGCAAAGCTCCTCTGATAATAAATTAGCAAAAGCTCACTGCAGTTAAAAAATAACTGGGTATTACAGGATTTGCTGGTTTTTTTCTTCTATTCTACTCTCTTACATTATTTCAGTTGGTATGATAGAGGATTAGCAGAAGAATTCCTAAGAAAACACTTAAGCTTTCTCTATCTACTTAAAGTTTCACAATGCTGAATTTTTAAGGAGATTATATCATATTAGCGGAATAAATATTATTCAGATTTATATTGTAATTTAACTAGTTTATGCATGGGGGAAATATCTAATATTAAAATACTGAAAGCTGATTCTTATGATGGCAGTGGGGCAGAGAGAAGGAAGGAAAGCTATTGCTTATAATGACTTAAAGTAAACTTCTTGGATGTTTAGATATTCCTTGTCCTGGTCCTTGTATTATGATTAAGTTAAGTCTCTCTGAAGTGGTTCTTTGGAAGAACATTTAAAGTGGAGTTAATTTGTCACACCAATTGCCACACAATGTCTTGCAAGTGGTTTTTTTTTTTTTTTGCTTTTAAATTCTGTCCAAATTTGCACGTGGGTGCAATAATGATAGCTAAAAAGGAAAGTAGCTTAGTGAGAACAGCAAATCAGAGTATTTTTTGCCCTTGAAATTTAGAGAAATCACAGTACTTATTCACTTCCCCTATAACGTTTCTTCCAGAACTGATTGGTGCATGTTTATGGGTCTATCATTAATGTACTGCTCTAATTTATGTCCCCCATCTTCTCTCCCATTTTGCACCACAGGTTTGCTTAGGAGAGTTATAAAATTGATATTTGGATTGTTTTGAGGTGCTGAGTTAACCCACTCTGAAGAGCCTCTGGATCCCATGATTCAACTTTGGATAGCACAGCCCAGCTGTCAAGCTTAGACTGACAGCTTAATTTGCTGATTTAAGGTCAACTGCTTCTTAACCTGCAGAAACCCCCCGCCCAAGATTTTTGTTACTTCACTCCATTTATATTGTTCAGTGTCAACCTGTTCTGCTTGACACAGGCCAACCCAAGCCCTGCTCAGTGACTACGGAATTGTCCCTACTGATGAAAACTGAGACGTTTTTGTCAGGTGAAAGGATCTCTTTGTTTGTTACGTATTTGGGCAGAAAAAAATCATGCCTTCTTTGTAGGTGCTGCTCTCCTCTCAGTGCTTTGCTTGGTTAGAAAGTGCTGGAATGCACACAGGTTTATTTTTATAAGCTTCATTCCTTGCTGGCTATTCCCACACTGTGGACCAAAAACATTTGTAGCCCCATCTTGCTGGAAGCCAGAGAAGTCAACCCGTGTGATTCCTGATGATCCAGGAAGTGAGGCAGAAAGCACACACTTTTTCCTGCCTGCACTCCTTGATGGGTTGCTGCATCTCAGGAGAGTGTGTGTACATATAAAACTCCTTTTGTTTTGCAGCCTTGCTTTCAGCTCTTCCTGTTCTCTGACTTGTGACTTGAAGCAGGCACTGGCTAGAAAACAGAACTCTTCCTCTGCTATGAATTTACCTATAATTCTATCCAAAATAAGAGATTCAAAATACTCTGTCATCCTGGTTTCCACCCAAATACCTGTGATCTCAAGCTGAACTTCAAAGTACTTCCAGGGGTCCAAAGAAGCATATATCATGCATTTTATTTTCATCTAATATCTGTGCCAATTCCTCCCAGCTCCTAAACAGAGCAGGAAACAAAAGGAGCATGAGAAGGTGGAAAGAGATATCTGGAGAGAACCTCTCTCCACCAAAGGGCTCTGGCAGCCCAAGCACTCAGAACCATTGGCGAAAAACTGCAGCCGGATTTTCACTGTCAGATCCTGAACTCAAAGACCTGGGCCCAGATTTTCAGAAGTATTCAATAACTCTGAAAGTGCTAGAGAGGGCCTGGATTTCTACAAAGTGCTGAGTGCTATTCCTCTGAAAATCAATTGCCTCTACAGCGCTTCAAGCCAGGCACATAAAACATAAGAACTCCAAATCACTAGTTGGTCTTTAAAAGTCTTGGCTCTGAAGCCTGCCAAGTCAGCACCTTCTTTGCCTACTTGTAAAGGCAGCCAAAGAAAGGAAATAGATGAGCCATCAGCTCTGAGCATAATTTCTACTGATTCAGTTCTTAGTTCATGAGTTAGCTGGAAGGAAAAAAGGGAAGCATATGAAGAGAATGTTTTAGTTCTCATAAGACGATATCCAAATGCCTTTAAAACAATAAATAAAGCACTTGTTAGCAGAGTAGTTACCCTTTCTGTACACTTAGAGGGAAAATGAATTAATTAAATTTTAATTACTAAACACATAAAATTAGTATATTAATTAAGTGGTTTCCACTTGCAGTAAATGATGCATCAGCATTTTTTTCTATATCTTATTTCACTGATGACAGCCAGTAATGGGCGTTCAGGCTCAATGCGGGCTTCAAGCACTAGGAGCAGCAGGTTGGGAGAAGCAGCCAAGAAATCTTTAGACATTAAAAAGCAGAGCTCTGCCACTAATTATATTAAAAGTCAAGTCTGCAATTGCAAGTAGATGGTCCAGGCAGCAAAGTGATCGTGGCAAAATCACAACCCAAGACACTGGGTACTGAGACTCTGCTACAAGCCAGAACATAATCCCAGTCCCTCTTGGACTAAAGCAGGTGCACAAAATCGAAATTGTAGTGTCTAGCTGACAGGGGTTTGATGGAGGATTAGCTTGCTCAGGCTCAGAGAGAACAAGGAAGTGATACAAGCTGGAAGCAAAACCTGGAAGCAAAACCCAAAGGACCCGCTGCTTTGCGTGTTGGAACATTCCCACCTCTGCACAGACAGATTTCTTGGTAACAGCTTTTTCTGGTTTGCCAGAGGATGGTGGATTTCTCTGGTTACATTGTAACTGGAGTGCACAAAGGAGATTTGTCTCTCTCTAATGTGCAGTACAACCACTTTTAAAAACTTTCATGTATGTACCCATCAGAGAAGTTTTACTTTGGCAAGGAATCTTGCTTTTGTTTTTTTTTCCCATACACCTTTTTTCTTTATCTGCAGCCCAAGTAAAGCCTTAAAAGATGTTCTCCAGTAAACTCACTAGCTGACACTGAACTCTAAAATCAAGTGGAATTCTTTCCCAACTTCTCTCCACAAAGACTTGGAGTTACCCAGGCAGAGTGGAAGCAAACTTCTGACCACACAGAAATGTGTCAGTTCAATTGCTATGCCTCAGCCTGGAGAACATCAGAACACCACAGAGCTCCCTCAGCTTCTGCTTGGTCCTGACATGCTGCTCCAAATCACAGTTTCAATCCCTACATCTCTAGAGAGTTTGGGTTTTCAACCTTTCATTTTGTGTCCAGTCTGTCTGTCAGAGTTACCAGGAACCTCAGAAATGAGCCAGTCTTTTTTCTGTGCTTGAGTGCTGACACAGGAACACTTGAATTTCTTTATTCTTCCTTGCTGTTTCACCAGAATTTAATATCGCTGGGGAATTCTGGCCTGAGAGTGTCCAACTCTTCCTCACTTGTCCACAAGTAGAGTCTGGCTACCTTATGCAGGCAAATGGGTCTGCTGGGCAGACACTGGTTCAGACACTTGGGACTGAAATCCGCAGCAACAGGATGACTGAGTAAGGAGACGTCTAATTAAATTAAACAGTAATGCTTGGAAGAAGGAGTATTTGAACTCCAATTCCATTTGAGGGGCATGTGACTTGGAGCTCCTGGGTCATAAATACATCTGCAGCTGGTGACAGCACTTACAGTGACTATTTTTTAGAAAAAATCTTAGTCATTGGCATATTTGTTCCTTTGCCAGAGGTAATTTAAACCACAGATTGCAGGAGAGTAGTGTGGACAATACCAAAGGAGTAGCTCTGTGGGGTCACTCTGTCAGTTGTTGCTGTCTATTGATCTGCTGTCTGGTTTGCCGGTTGACTTTTTTTGTTGCACAGTCCGAAATCTGATAACAAATTTTCTGTAAACAGGAAAAAAATCAAAACTAATCATAACTGCAGCTGCATGGTACAAACAGCTCCTGCGAGGTGGCAGGCAACTGGGTTCTGGCTATCATTACTCTGGTGGGGGGGATGTTTGTACAGAAACAGAAATCAGATTTTTTGAATATTGCCCAGGGATGTAAATTAGACCACAGTAAAATGTAAATTCTGTATTCCCCTTGTTCCTTCAACAGCTCATCCAACAATGGTCCCAGCACGTTTTTCTTTTCTCTGCTCTGTGACTACTTCTTAAAGTAATTCAGACAGTGAAAATCTAGACTGACTGAGCTAATAGCTTTCTCTCTCTCTGCATTCTGCAGTCTGACATGTGCCAGAAACCCCTCAATTAAATATAAAAGCTGAACTATATAATTATGTTGAAACAACAAAGCACATTTTATGTGGATAGGGAGATCAATTTACTTGAATGGTAAACACAAATTTTATCTTTAGCTCATGGTCTTGATTTTATAAAATGTAATTTTGGAACGAAAGGACATTTCCTTAGTTTTCTTAAAAAACCCCAAAAGTTTCAAAGCTTATTTTTTTTTTCCAGAAAAGAAGGCAAAATGACTTCACGCTGGTAGCTTTTAATAAGATAAAAAAAAATAAAATCTATGGACGAACCAATGGATCCAATATACGTCACGAGGTTTGTAATCAGCTTTCTCAGGAAGGGGAAATCCAAACATGAAGTTAGTGATCTGCAGAAGCTCAAAAAAAAAAGCAGTAGCATGATGTGATCCAATCTCCAGTGCACACGATAACCAGTGCACCAGGACAGGCTGGGCTCTGCCTCAGAAAATCCTGTGGGTGATCACCTGCTCCTCGTGGCAATGGCCCATCCTGACTCACACCTTGTCCTTAGATCAAAACCCGTGTCCACATGGCCTGCTGGGGTGTGTAGCTGTGTATGGGTTCTCAGAGCAGGTGGCACAAACCTGAACACTTGGTCACATGCCAAATTTACTTCCAGTCCTGCAATACCTGCAGCAACAGGTGATGAACACGTGGCTGCCCTCAGCAAAGTTCCCAGGTACCTGTGCACTGCTGAGGTTTTTGCTTTTTGGAGTTTGCTAATACCGTATTTAGCCCGGTTCTGTGGGATCCCGCAAGCCCACTGAACCTGAGGCATTTTCGGTAATACAGTCAGGTGGCAAAGAGGCAGGCAGGAGATTCGCTTTTCATCCTGCTGGATGGTTTATCCCATGCTCACAGCCGAACTCCAAATCTGAAACCCGATCCCGAGGGTCCCCGTTTTACCTGGGGCCAGGGGGAAAGGTGGGATTAGGGAATGGGGACCAATGGGAGAATGCCAGGGGAGTGACGAGGCTGGCAGCCAACCGGGAGATTCAAACCAGGACAGACCATACCAAGGAACAAAGCATCCCAGGGGGAATGCTTCGGGCCGCCCCTACACAAAGGCATATTCACTGATACCCACAGTTTGCCACTCCAAAAAGTCCCCAAGGCTTTAAAGTATCCAGTGCACTGCCAGGGCTGCTCCAGAGCTCTCACCCTATGCTCAGCGTAGCTTCTGAGGTGCTCTTGCAGCCTGCTCAGTGCATCACATCAGGCACTGTTTTACCTCTCTTTCCTCTTGTAGTTGAAATATGTGCTCAGTAAGACACTGACAAGGATATGCTGCTAGGTTGCCCTCCTGCTTTCCCCTACACCTTCCAGAAAACTGAGAAATATGTGTAAGGCCTCTGAAAAAAACCCCACCATTATGCACTGGATAGGAATCAGACCTTTTATAGACACAAAGCTTCTACATTGCACTTGTATCAGTGTAGCTGTAAAAGTCTGAAAGGATTCCAGCTGATGGTAGAGATGAAAGTACAACAGCTGGGGCAACCGATACACCTGCTGCCATGTGAACACCTCATCATCACACCACACTTTGCTGCATGTTTTTGCTGACATAAGAGGGATAATAATAAAACAGAGCTTCTGCTAACATCCAACTCACTAGAAATGAGGCTGCACTCCTGAGGGGAAACTGGATTTGAAAGGAAATCTGGGAACAGGCCAAAGATATGTTAAGGTAATGTATTGTGAGAAGAAAGTGGTCATCTTTCTAACACACTCACTAGCCTATTCTGTCATATCCAGAAAAGGTGAAGAGACTTGTCCATCTCTAATCAATACCATACCTCTCACTGGCTTGAATGGATTGGACTATATTTAGAATTTCTGTATATAGTGTACAGGGCCCACACTATCTTTTTTCAGAAACACCCCTATACCAACAAGCAACATGTCAATTGAAAGCACAGGAGACGTGATAAACCTCTTTGTCTGATGTGCCCGGCGAGGTTCCAGGTGAATAATACACTAAATATGGTGCTGCTTTGTTCTCAGGAGTCTGTGACCACAAAGGTCCTGGGGGGAAGAAGAACATTATCAGCTTAACAAGTGATGCTTATCTCTGATGAAGCTGCCACTAGAATTTTTAGGTCACATTTTCAGTGCTTTTCCTTTTAGATGAAGCACAAAGTATTAAAATACACATAAAAGAGTTGTTTCCATGCCTCACTTTAAGCAATGGGCAAATTCTGCTCCTCTTTTCCTGGAATTCCTGTGTTTCTAACCTAGTCTATACCTGGTCCTTGCTTGCTTTTTCTTGTCATTGGGACCCAATGGAGAAATCAAATGGAACTGACCACTAAATCCCTGAAATGGTCTTCCAGAAGAAAGAGCTTCTTGAAGAGACTGTACACAGAGTGTGACCATCACTGCTGGGAAAAATGAGCTAGAATTAGGGAGTGTTGCCTTAATGCTGTAAAAAAGGGGCATCAGCTGCTCTCAGTGCTCTTCACCAACTGAAGTATGCCAGGGAATTCCCAGAGAAATCGAGATGTGAATTCTCCAGTAGGATATAGATTGACATTGCTCAGCTGATTTGAATCTGCAGATAAGAAGGGGAACCAACATCCTGCAGATGTGCACATGGGTAGGTGTTTCATTCTTTCTTCCTGCCTCTGAGAGGTGCAGCAAGTCCTGTGCTTTCCCTGGTGGGCTCACAGGAACTATCAAGGAGAATGTAGTGCCTTAGAATCTACTTTCAGTGCATTCAATTCCTTTCTCACTTGGGAAACCCAAGTCACTGGCACAGGTGAGTGTCTTTCAGGAGGTAAGATATCCTCAAGCATCTTAACTTCTCCTGCAGGCAACATTTTCCAACCAGTTATCAATTTCTTCCTTCAAGACTGGAAATCACTGGCAGTATACGAAGGTTCGGCCAGTCCAACAGTTTCTGAGAAGTCATTCACTAAGTATTCCACTGTTCCTGCAGGATTACCTCCTATAATACAAGATGCAGAGCAGGTCCAACAGCCTTAAACACATTTCAGTTCAATGATGTCTCACCCTCAGCATGAATCTGTGGTGGGCATCATTCTTGTGGAATGCAACTACAATTTTATTCCTAGCCCGTGCAAGGAGTTAGGGCTTTGTGGGCCCGCAGAGAAGATAAATGTGATCTATTCAAATAGTAGTGGAAATAAACCCCTGTTGATAAATTACAGGAGCCTTCAGACATGATTGTCCCAAACTAGTGAACAAATTGACTTACAGCAATTTAGATAACAACGTCCACCTGGCCACATGACCATGGTCTGCGTCACTAGGGGAGGTCATGTTTCATCCTGAAGGTTATGTTAAGCTCTTTCATAATAAAAATACAGTGTCTTCATTGCATGAAAACCATAAATGTGCTGCTGTTTCTCCTCAGTTTCCACGAATCACCAGCCCACCACACTGCATACAGAATGATCTCTTATATTGCCTCCTCAGAGAATGAAGCCAAAACATGGTCTATCATATTCTGGATCTAATATTCATTTGTTTGAAGTGAATTGCCTGGCTTGTATCAATTCCAGCATTTCCATGTTTATCACCCATAGTAAGACCCAAACTTTGGCACCAGCTGAAATGCAAGCTGGAATCTGAAATCTGAACTAATCTAACTCAGGAAAGCCCAGTATTTCTATGTACTTTTTGTAGTTTCTATGTGTTTTTAATGTTTTTTTTCTGTGTTTTGCCCATTTTAATCTTGAACCCATCTACAATTTTAAAAAACAAGTTCTTCAAAGACAAAGCCATCCACAAATATACCAGTCACTGGACAAAGATTATCTCCTTTCATTCTGAACACACTGAAACTAAAAATGGGTTCATAGCAATGCTCCTATACCTGATGAAGCTTTCTAAATATGACTCGGTCCCTCTATAATCTAAATTTCTTTTTCTTCCTTGCCACACCTGCCAGTATCATGGGTTTATTTGTAATATATTTTAAAAGTTCCTTCCTCAGGGGATTCTTTCTTTTTAGAGGCTCAATTCCTTTTTTTTTTTAGAGGACTATGATTGGATGGAAACACCTGAGCAGAGAGTGAAACACTGAACATCTTTAATGTCATTGCAGCCACAAGAACGATACTTCAGTCACCTATGTGACTCACTGCTTTTTGTAAAGGCATGAATGATTTGAATATACAGTTGGCGGAGCTTTAAACTGATCAGCTTGTGGGGTACATATGTATACCGGAGAAAAATTACCCTTTGGAATAGTATGACTGAAAGGGAAGGAGCGAAACTGTACCAATTTACATACGATGAATACCTGATTTATGCACAGTACTTGGATCAAAACCAGCTTTGATTTTCAGCCCAGACAGGAAATTGATTTGCATCAGTTTTACATATGTTGGAATTTGACTCTACTTGTTTTCTGCTGGAAAATTTCAATGCTCATTCACCACGATGCTGCACTAGGTATACTTACTAACAATGTTGCAAAGTGTTTTTAAATGCTACAAATACAAAAAGCTAATGTTTTATAGGAGATCCCATAATGCAAAGTGCATCCCTGAATCTAGCCCTTTCAGCTATTTTGTTTGTTTGTCTTACTTTGACTGCATTATTCCTGTATTAAACCCCAAAAATTTTAGTAAAAGTGAAATGCTGTGAGAATGTTTTCAGATTCTAATTTGATAACAGATGTTCAAACAAATATTTTCAAATCCATAAAATTGTATTAAACAGCATCTTCTTTTTAGTTACATTTTTAATACAGTGCAAAATTTGTTTTGGTACCTGAAAGTGTTGCCAATAGTACTCTGAACTTAAAACCCCACAGTCTTTTCTGTGTTCCTAAAACCCCACAGTCTTTGAGTTTCCAGTTCTGTAGTGATCGATCAATAAACCTCTTGTTTGAGGCAGCAATGACTTCTAAATAAATGTGTGCACAATGTAGCCCTGATAGCTAGATTCAGCTGAATAACTTTTATGATAACATATTCCCATCTTCTTGGATTCTGCATTCTGGGTGTAGTAGAGCCACAACTCTCTCTCTGTGAAATTTAAACTAAAAGAAAACTGAGAAGTTAGGCCTCTCCAGTTTTCCACTAAACCCTACTTGCTTTCTTCCATTTACTTAGTGTCTGCAAAGTGACTAAAAGCGGTCATTTAAAACTAACAGGCACAGCACTGCCAGCTGCCAACGATGAGGCATTTTCCCAGTGTTGTTATCTGAGTTTCAGGAGAAAAAGAAGATATTTTTGTGCCTATTTTCCTCTAGTACAATATACTGCAATTTTTTTGAGTCTGGGAACTGCAGCATACATCTTTGTTTCTTAAGTTCCTCAAATTAATTTAAAAAGCAATTTTCCGGGTTTAGATGGGACTATACTATCACTTCCTCTCTGAAAGGACTGATTTTCATTTATATCTATCTTAACCTCACTACTGACCCAGATATTAGATGATGCTTTGTGAAAAGATCGTTCTGTATTAACTTGTTGCAGGAAACTTCTGGGAATCTGGTGCTCAGAACTGTGCTGTGTGAGACCTGGAATGGGATGAATGTTGGAAGTCCTGTGTTCTTAAAATACAGTGATGGGAACAGGACTCTGAGCCAGAGCTTTGGCCACTTATAGCAATCACTGCAGAAATGCATAAGATATGTATTCATGTTCTCAGAGATTCTGCAGTCTTTCTTTGTAGTCCCTCCTTTTCTGTATTTCCCCTTTGGTTTCTTTCCCTGCCTCTCTCTGCACTGTGGCAGCTTCTCTCCCCGAATCATCGCTGACTCCTGCCAGGGAAGGAACAATCAGCTCCTGCTGGGAGGAATCATCTCAGCCAGGGCACAAGGAAGGGACTGGGGGGAAGAGGCAGAGTTCCCCCTGTTCCCAAACACTCCCCTTCATGTGCACGCAGCAAGCAGAACAACAACACGGGCTCTGTCCAACACAGATGTATGGCTCTGCAGTTCCAAATGATATTCCTTGCCTGCCCTCTCTGCTGAGACCTCTGCAAACCGGTTTTCTTTCAAATACATATTCATCAATATTTAACAGCCAGGCTACTGCCAAAGCAAACCTTGAAATAAAGTTTAGCCAGATGATCCAATTGCCTTAAGTTAGCAGTGAGCTCAAATACACAGCTGTTCAGAAACTAAAAGGTATTTTCAGCAAGGCTGTAATTTAGGCAGCATTATCTTAAGGGATTTCTAAGCTCATGAGAAGCATGATTTGTGTTCATAGCGCAAGGGATTTGCATAGATAACACATAAATCTATTAGGAAGCACCAATAGCTGCAGCACTCACAGCCAGTCGTGCACTGCTGTAGAAGCTGGGTAGCAGGGACCACAGTATTCATATTTTGACTGGTGAGGGGTGACTTCATGGGGAGAGGTGGAAAAAGTATAAATCAGTCAGTTATTCTATGATCTGCTTGAAGAAATTAGGGTACCAAGACATGATAAAATTTCTTTTCTTCATTTTCAGCTAGCAAGGTTTAGTTCAATCTCTTGCAAGTTTGTGTGGTAATTAAGTTGAAGTAGAGCCTGGCACATCTAGCTGGCAGAAACAGATTATTTGTTTGGAAGACGTATTCACAAAATCAATATGAATCCATTTGTGAAAGTGGAGTAATTTAGAGAAATACCCGCTATCCTCATTTCAGTTCTGCCTGTTTACTGAAAACAGTGTGAAAAGAATTGGAAAGGCAATGTACACTTAAACACCTACATTTAAGGACTTGCCAGACAAAAGATTGTGTAGTTATTATGCAAATTTTTTCCTGGATCCAATAACTTTTCTGTTTGATACCATAAAAATTTTCAAGGAGTTTAAGCAAAAATACTTCTTGTGGAATCCTGTCATAAATCTTTCAATGAGTCAAAGTTTATTCTTTAAACTTACATTCCTCCAATTTTAGCTCTCTTTTTGGGGGACAACTGACTTCAAGTCTGATACCTAGTTAATCCTAGAAGTTTTCAGAATGGTGACTTTTATATTAAAAAAACTCTTTGCAAGAGCCATGAATTTACAAATTCAAATTAGCATTGTGCGAGGTTTCATTGATATATATAAATATGCTCTTGCACTAGGCATGGTCCTTGCCTAGACAGGTCCAGCCCCATATTCTGTAGGGCACACAAGGATAAAGGCACAGCTACTCCATCATAAAAAATTATTTCTGAATACGAGCACCTGGGAAAATCTGGCCATGCGGGGCATTAGGTGAAGTCCTCCTGACCACACAAAACCTGGAGCTTTCAGTTGGCTTAACATCAGCTTGAAGACAACTGGCATTTGGTCTACTACAATTAGTAGGTAAAAGTATGGGGTAAAGGGTCTGGAGCACTAGTGTGGTGAGGAGCAGCTGTGGGAGCTGGGGGTGTGTCGCTGGAGAAAATGAGGCTCAGGGACAATGTTATCACTCTCTACAAGTACCACACAGGAGGCTGGAGCCAGCACAAGAGGAAACAGCCTCCAGTTGCACCAGGGAAGGTTTAGATTGGATGTTAGCAAAAAATGTCTTCATTGAAAGGGTTGTCAAGCATCTGAACAGACTGCCCAGGGAATTTGTGGAGTCACCAGCCATGGATGTATTTAGATGTGTAATGTGACACTGAGGGAGATGGTTTAGTGGTGGACTTGGCAGTGCTGGGTTAATGGTTTGACTCAATCTTAGAGCTCTTTTCCAATCTAATTGATTTTATGATTTTGATTCAAAGCCCTCAGGTATTTTTTGTTAACCATGGCTTAACAATTGCTTCACAATAACTAGTTGTTGTTATTGTGTTGTTTCACAATAACTAGTCTTCAGCTGTGAAATCATCTTAAGAAGCCTCTATTTTGAGGGGTTTTTTTGCCTTGTTTTGCTCTCCCTTCCCTCGTTGTGCACCTGGACAAGGGATGAGGCATTGAGTGGCCATCATATAAATGCAGCTGATTAACTGACCTGAGCATTGAATCAAAAGTAACCTGTCCTGCCAAGTCAGTAATTTTTCACAGAGTTCTGTGAATCAGTTCATTCTGTGGACCTTAAAATCTACAGTGGGACAACCCACAGCACAGAAGAACACACAGCCAAGGTGTGGATATGTCCCTTTGCCCCAGCAGGCACTTTGGCAGCACAGCAAGAAATGACCTGCCATGGTCATAACGCAGACGTCCAGCAACTGTGGGAGAACTCTGTTTTAAGGAGTTCTTCAACCAGCCCATGTTTGGCTCTATGGGCAGATTACCCCATTAAGGTTCAGTTGGGGTATCAGGAATCCACCAGGAATAATGTAAAGGCTTAGTAATTGCCTCATATACAGACAGCTTACTTTCCCTGTAGCAGCATAACCCTCCTGAGCTGGTTTTTTTTTGACTGCATACCTCCCATGGTTTTGAAATACATTCCCTAATCAAGTAGGTGTTTGAGCTATGAATGTTAGCTGGCTGCTACAACACCTGTGCCAGAGGTTGTGAACAATTCCAGGGATGGAGCAGCCACAGCTTCTCTGGGAAACCTATTCCAGTGTCTCACCAACCTCTAAGTAAAGGTTTTCTCACTAACAACCGATCTAAGCCTACTCTCTTTCAGTTTGAAGCCATTCCCCCTTGTCCTGTCACTACCTGCTCTTGTAAGTAGTCCATGAAAGAAGTTTTCAGCTGCTTTTTATTTTTGGACAGTTTAAATAAGGCAAGTGGAGCATGTAATGAAAGACCATAGGGAAGGAGTTAATGTTCACACATTTTATATGAACTCACATAAATGACCACATCAGGAATGAACCAGCTTTTAGTTTTTGAAGTTCAAAAGTTTCAAACTATTCTGAAGTGTACTGCCTCTATTCAAGTGAGCATAGAAACTTGGAAGCAAGGATATAAGGGACAACAAATCTTCTTGGATCTCTTTCAGCTACATACACTTTGTGTGGCACTTCAGGACTCAGGACAACCTGGCCCTTGACAAAGTCACACACTGATCTGAAGACTCAGAAGTTTTCCTAACTGCTTCTACAACTGCATGTAAAGCAATGGTAATAAGCTGTACATTTGTTCAAGTTCTTATCCCATATGGGCAGTAAATGAGGCCATTCTTTCAGCCCCATCAGTAAGAGACAAATGATGTGGAAAGTAATTTCTTGTGTGCCCTTCAAGAGTTGCCTGAGCTGTGACCTCTTCTCTTGCTATTCTATCTTGCAACTTGTAAATAAACCAAGGCTTTCCTAAGCAAATAACTTTGCAGCACATTCTGCGCATTCTCCTTAACTTATCCCTCTGTGGAGCAAGTGCCTGGAATGGGATGTTTCAATTGAGAAAATCACAGAGTGGAGCTGAACATCTCTGCTCTGAAATAGTGTTTTTTACCTTCCTTCTTCATGTGGATGTGATTGAACCTGTGGAACTTCACTTTATCTGAAAAAGGTTTTGGCTTAGTCCTATTAACATTACCTTGACATCCCATGTTTCTTCATTGTTGATATACTCTAGTCCTTTACCTAAAAACAGTAATCAATATGATTCTGAAAAATTATTTTGATCTAGCTTTAGTATTCATAAAGCATCTCTGGTAATGCAGCTGATCACAAATTATTCAGCTGTTGATCACAGGTAACTGTAAGACAGTCCCTGCCACAGGAATCAAGCTTCAGTTTTCAGCTTACACACACCTGACTTTTCCATGAGATAGTCCTCTGATTTTTCTAATAATTATATATATGTCCTAGAGCAAAACAAACAACCATCCCACTAGGGTTAAGGACTAAAGCTGACTTTTTTCTTTGACAAAAGATGTCTTCCAGGATCAAATGGATTCCTCAGCAGTGCACAGATTTAGAAAAATCTAAACTGAATTTTGACAAGGTAAAAACAGTGGAATTAAATCCAGGATGGTTTTGACCAAATATTTCATTTTCATATTCTTTAGCTCTTTCAGAGCTCCACTCAGTAGTGCAAAGATGAGTGGAGTAGCTACTCAATAGAGCCCAAGATATTGCCTAATTTTGCATTTGATGCTCTGCTCTCCTATTGCTCTGTGAGGCACATGCGGGCTACTCTCTCATCTTTCTGTGACTCAGCTTCTCCCTCCACCATCTCCATTTTGAAAAGATCACCTCCTTTTTATGGATATTCTACATGTATGCACCTTGAATTTTGACCTTCATTCCTGCCTGATTGCTTTTAATCTGTTTTATCACAGAAGTACAACTAATTCATTGTTAGAGTGACTTTTTACTCACTCATAAAGAACAGTATTATGAGTGATACCTGGGTTCCTCAGTGGATTTTTAGAGAGATTTCTATGAAATAAGACTCAAAAGTAAAGTAATTCTACTTTTGTTATTAATTCAGTTAATTATTAATGTTATTAATAATTAACATTAATAATTAATGTTATTAATTAATTTTGTTATACTTCTTGTATATTAAAACAAGAGTTGCTGCTACATAAAAATACTACCAATTGAAAATGAGCCCATTATTTATTCAGAAATTAGCAAAAACTAAGTCATTAGTGCTCCAAAGCTACAAATGAAACTCAAGATAAATGAAGGGATATAATTTAAATCTCATGGATTATTTGAGTAGGATTACTGGAATTTTAAGAAAAATTCCTCTCCCATTATGCAGAAAGCCACTCTGAGCTACATAATGCAGTTGAATGGATGTGATGAGAATTGGATGTGATGGGCTTGTGGATGAGGAAGGTGTGATTAAAAGAAGAAGGAAGGCAGGATCTTGCCTGGGGGAAGAGGCAATAGATTACCATGTGGTTTAGATGGTATAAAGTGGTTGATAAGAAGTCTAGATGAGTAAAAATATCTGCCAGGGAAAAAGAAGAAATTAAAATTGTAGGAGTTCTAGCTCATCTTTACCTTACATAGATGCTTTTCAAATCAATTAATTATCAGCAAAATAGTTCGCAGAGATCTTTTATGAAAAATTGCAGATGAAGCCTCTTTTTCTTGTGCTGAGGGCATTTATACAGAGAATGTAATTTCTGTTGGCCACTCAGAGAGGAACTAAATGAGCAGGGTTCCTTCAGTTTTCTTTGCTAAAGTAAAATGGATGACTATCTTGCATTCTGCTTTCAAGCAGAAACATAGCAATAAACGCACCTGAAAAATAATGACGTTACCTTAGACTACTGCAAAAATATATCCTGATTAACTCATGGCTTAAATGTAAAAAAATCTACTTCTACTGTAAATAAAATTGATGTATCAAAATAGATAAAGACTGAAAATTAATACCAAGAAATACCTTGGAATGAGTTGATCACAAGATTCCATGAAATCTAAATGGATCTGCATGTTTAACACAGATTTAGCCAATGTGTTACTGGAATTGTTTGCAATAACCATACTTTTGCTTCCAAATGTTAAGCTTGGCCAGTGTTTACTTAATTCATCCCATAGCTACACTATTTTCACCTGTGGCTTCCTTAGCTAAAAGGCAAAGATTCTATAATAGTACAGCGAGACTAAAAATCTAATCCTTGGTTTCCAAACTTGGGCATCTGTTATCAAGCATAAAGCCAAGTGAACTTATAATATATGAACACCATAAGGTTTCTAAAGATGTGTTTAAATCTGTAATTACAGTTCAGCTTTACTAAGCTGAAGAGCTGAAAAAGAAGGCCGTGGACTTTATACTTCCGAAGATTTACAGGGACATCTATACTGAGCAAAGAAGAGCTCAGAAAACCTATAAATTGATACCAAATGGGACAGGGATAATCATCTAGTGCAGACTGATGCTATCCAGAGGCACATGCTTCCCTAAGCATCCTGCCATATTGCTGTGGTCTTGGATGGACTGAACGCCTATGGCTCACTGCTCCACTGATCCAGCTATATTGCTTCTGGCTCTGCTGGGGGATGGAAATGATCCCACCTCCTGTCATTTTAATTTCTGTCAAATTGCCAGCCTCTTCTTCAGTGCATGGAATTGTTATCCCCATCTCTGCTGAAAGACAGTGAAGCTAGGACTTGTGGGAATCAGCAGAAACATTTAGGAAGACCAGGATACAGAAATTCTTATAATTGATATGTGAGATGATTCCCTGAACATATTAAGTAAATGGTGCAAAAGTAAGCAATATGGGTATTTATCATATTTATGCTAGGGCTCATAGAACTTATTCAGTCAGGAAGTCAAGAATTTGTTCACTTTTTAAAGAGTATATTCTGTTTCTGCTTAAGTCATTAGCATAGAACATTCTATTCTAATCACCTTTGGCAGAATGCAAATAAAACATGCAGTTTCCTATTCCCTCTCTCAAGTTCCACCAATACCGATTTGCTAATTCACTCTGGCAGAATACCAGGTGTCCCATTGTGTAAAAATGCTTTTAGTCATAAGGTGAACGAAAAGTTCAATTTCCCATTACTATTTTTCCCATCATTTGTTTGTAGTATCATGTTTTGCTTTATGCTGCTCTTTCCCACAGCAATAGCCCATCTGCAATGCATAACATAAAGGACAGGCAAGGTGTTTCATTAGAGTGTGCCTTAGAATATCCTTGCTTAGGAAACAGAAACGCCCTATTTTATCGGTTTCTGTACTGATACTGATTGCTTCCTTACCGGATACAATTAATGGAAGTTACAATCCCCTGTATCCCTCTTACCGGTCTTATGACGTCTGAAAGGTTCCTCGATTTTACAATAAAAGGTACAGTGATTATACTCCCTTCCAAATGCTCAGATAGCCACTTCTTGTCACAAGATCACACAATCTCTGGTGGAGAGTCATGATTTCCGTTGTATGAATCTTCTGTGTGCTTCCCTGTCCCCCTCCAGGCCAGCTTCCCCTCTTATAAACAGCGTTGTTACAATAACAATGTTGTTACAATAGCAGTGTTTTTACCAGGCGATGTTAATGATATTTACCAGGTTCACTAACAACAGTAGTTAACAGGTTAACCAGGCTTTGAGACACAACTTTTGAAAAATTTTGTAATAAAACTCTTCAGTGGACAAGCTCTCCCAAAGTCAAGCACAGACAAAATTTCCTTCTGTCTCATCTCACTGTGTTCAACCACACTGTGTGAAGGAAGGAGATGGATTTTAAATGACAAACTTCAACACATTTTTTTGAGACAGAGATGCCCAAGGCTTTAGTTAACACATTCATTCACTTTGCAATTTATCAGACTGAAAAGAATGGCTTGGGCTCTCAAGCTGAGCTCGTTGCATCTGTAGGAAAGAAGGGATGTGAAGATAGAATACGAGGTGCCATTTGTCCCACTTCTGTAATCTCTGGCCCTTCTACAAGTATGGTAGGAATCACAAAAGACCAAAATCTTATTGCACACTCCCATATAATTATAGAGTGGCAATATCTAAGATATCTGCCATCATCAAAGGTTTTATGAATACAGCAATAGGAATTACATTCAGTGGAAGTATTTCATATTCCTAGGAAGTGAACCTTGATCTTTTATGGCACATGGGACACAAATGCCCTGACCATGTTTTTTGACCCAAACACGTGTGAAAACTTCTTACAGTGCATTCATAGGTTGAAGAACAGTGGAGGAACAGGGCCACTGCTTGTAATTATGCAGATGCTGCCTGGACCTCTGCAACTGGAAAAGTGTTTTCAAAGCTGCAATGTCATTTACAGTGCAAGGAGACCTCACTACCCAGGTTTCCATTAGAAGGGAATGCTAGGTGGATAGTCATGGGAAGGACAAGCACAGTCTTCCCAGGCTGCATGATCCAGGAACCAGGGTGTCTAGATCTATCACACACCTGCCCTACAGAAAACATGAATCATCCTTCTTCTTGATGTATTCCAATGCACAGTTCACCTCTTCCTTTCATTAACTGGGAAGAAAAAACCCAGCAAAATAAACTATGCTGTCACTTCTCTGTTTCCAATACTTTTTGTTTGTTTTTAGGCCCCTGGATTGCTAAAGCTTCCTTTCCATTTCTCTATGATTTCTTAGACAGAAATGCCAATAGAAAACTGTGCTAATTTTTAAAGAAGCTTTATTGATCTCTGCTTAGGCAAGTCTAGGAAACTATTTAGGAGTCGGCTGGGAATGGTGAAGAATGTCATCAGAGTGGCTCTTTTGGCCTGCTCTTAACTGCCCACCCACCAACCCTGCCAACATAAGGAGAAAAAGGGAGACAGAGAACACACTGCAAAGGTTCCTCATCCAAGTCATATCTGCTCTGCAAAGACAGCAACTTGCCTTTTCTCTTGTTCAGTGTGAAGCATTTTGCTAAGTGTATTTCAACATGACAAGTATCTCAAGAGACTCAAAACGCACATCATCATCTTGCTCTGTGAATCCAACTACCTTACTCTTGCTTCTGTAAGTGTGGATGGAATGATGTTTCCAGCATTTTTCCCTGTGGAAAGAAGACAAAAGACATATTAGAAGTCTGAGGGACATTACAGGCAAGCTGCAAGCTGAGAAACGTGTATCAAAATGACTCAGGTTAGTAGTCACTCCAGGCAGCAGCATTCCCATGGACTGTCAGGAATTAAATGCAAGAAAAACATGATCAGGAAAGAGTTCTGGTCTTACACCATATGTTATTGTAACACACTCATTAGAAAGGCTGTTTAATACTAGAAAATTTGTTTGAATTTACATAATTTATTATCTTTATTGTTATAAACATTATTACTAATATTGTATTGCATATTGTCTATCTGACTTGGCTTGCTTATCCTTAATAATTAGCAAAGTGACCTGGCTTTTACTTCATAAAGACCAGGCACCAAAGAGCATTGACAGTCAATTTCTGAAGTGACCGAGTAACAAAATTGCACAGCAAGTGTATACACTGAAATAGTGATGATTTTTACAGCTTGCAAATCACACAGGCAAAAAAAACCCCACAACCAAAAACAAAACAAAAAGGTAAAAACAGAAAAAGAGGCTAACAAACCATCAGTTTTTCCATCAGCTGAGGATGAGGAACTCAGATTTGACCTACAACTTGTCTAAATTTACAGACTTTGTCCTATAACTAAAATTTTGCAAGCATAAAGTGATAAATGGATTCGGTACAGTGTCATAAATTGTCTTTCAGGTAAGAGGTCAAAGAACCAGGATGATTATCTCAAAACAACTTAGTTAACGAAAAGTGTTTGTCATTAACTGAGGCCACTCCTTATTTGGAGCAGCAAACAATGTGTTTCAGAGGCCAACAGTTGAAAGAAACTGCCTGAACAATTAAAAGCACTTAAATGTCCCTTGGGGCCAGTCAGAGTTCATTACATTTTTGTTTCAGATGTTGTTTACTTTGGCATGTTAAGCTATCCAGAATATTCCAGCAGCTTGAATGTATGCCTTAGCAACCTTAACATCTTGGTTCTTGTCTGATCCACAGGGAGGCTGATGGAACTGCATATGATAGTGCTCCAGAAATGGCCCCATTTCTGCACCAAATGCTGCCAAAAAGAGCAGCAAACATCTACTCAGTCTTCGAGTACTGATATCTTACACAGTTCTGGATGAAGTAATTACTATTCCATTGGAGAGAATAAAGGCTACTATGCCAAATCCAGCTAACACTTTCATTTATAATATATTCTTGCAACCTGCTCTTGACAGTGACATTACCCTCCACAGTTTACTGCAGAGCTTCAGTATGTGAAAAGTACACCAACCCTGTTTGAAACATTCTGCTGTTCATGTGGAAATCCATTTCAGAGTCAAAATCACCCTTTTCCAAGCTGGATTTATACTATACAAGACAGAATTATACCCCTACGCCATCCCACTGAGCAGGTGCTGTCCTGTTGTGTGGCTTCAGCACGTCCTCCCAGGCTCAGACCTTGCCTAGAGCAAAAACCATGTAAATGATTCCATCCATGGTAGATATGCAGAAACAAATCTCACCTCCTGCATTTAAGAAATTGTATTTTCTGCAGTCTTCACAGCTCATCAGTATTAATACACTATTGTGGCTGTCATGTCATGTATTGGTTTTTTCAGTCAATATCATGACTCGTTTGTTAGGTAGGCTCAGTTCATAATTTTGGAAGCCTGATACTGCAAAAACCTACTGTGGGATTAGGATAAATTTACAGCACCTGTGGGGAAAAAAAAAATAGGTCTTTAAGACTTCTGATGTTAGGTCCAATATTGCTCATCACTAAAGATTTTCCCTGCATAAAGGAGAAAAGACTCACCTGATTGAGCAAAGAGCAGATCAGTGTGACTGAGGAGGGGAATGAATGTGCCAGAGAAATTCAGGTACTGTGAAGCAAATGAGCAAATCAGTGCAGAATGGAGGACTGGAGCAAAACAGCCACCCTGTACCTTGGAGAACAGGTGGCTCTTTAGAAAGAATGAAAAAAGACATAAATTATCTTCAGGAAGGAAGGAATGTATGGAACAGGTGTACCTGCAACACAAAATACCTAAGAAGAATTGTAAGCAGAGTAAAAGCTGGAAAGGCCTATGAACTGAGAGACAAGAAACACCATATTTGCACGGGAGACTAACAGCTAATAACAGAACTGTTAACAGAAAAGTTATGAATAGAAAAGGTTTAGGGGGAGAGAAGTTTGACAGTGAGTTTAGTTGGAACACAGAGAACCAAAGTTTGGTGATTAGAATAACTACTTCTTGTGGAAGATTTCACTTTGTGTGTATAAATACAAAGAAAAACCTACCAGTCAGATCTCAGACAGGACATTTTAACACAGTGCCCACATCAATATACACAGAAATAACTGGAAGTAATGTCTAACACCTATTAATTTACCTAAGAAATTAAAAATCATCCCTACATATGAAAGATCTATACCATTTATCCTGGGACAACACAGAATTAAAAAGGCCTCTCCTCTTGTCAGTAAAATTGATGCTAACTAAGCATCATTTAACAAATCACCAAACTAATGCTGAAGTGAAAAAACTCTCCTCCATTTTAATTTCAATGAAAACAGGATTGAGGAAAGAAAACCTGCAAACGGAAAAACTGATAATTGCCAGGGAAAGAATTACCATCACAATGCTTCTGAAACAACCTTGTGAAAAAAGTACGTTTAAAGCATAGAAGCCAAGATATTTAGCTCATGGAAGCAATGCTGATTTACACCACCTGAGAATTCGCACTGTCCACAAGACAACAATCAGACTCTTTTTTCCAAACACTGAATAGTTCTTTCTACAGTACTGTTATATTATAATATGACTAGGAAATGCTGCAAATGGATCTAATTATTATTATAATCTTAACAATATAATCTTGAAGTCCTTGTCAAATGTTATTTCCAAGACATAGAGAGATGTCCTACAGGCAGAAGAATTAAAATAAATAGATTAAATAATTTCCTACTGGCGAGATATCCTAAAAACCTAATAGGTTTAGATTCTGGATTGGATTCTGTAGCAAAGATATTTGATTTGCTTGTCAAAATTTAAAGATCTTACAGTGCTCCATCAATCACTATGTACAAGATAGGTTAATTAGAAAACCTAAACTTAACAACTACAATGCAGACAAAATTTTGGCAATGTATATTAACTAGAGGTCAAGTAGGACTGTGCCTTAAGTCTAAAGTTTTACATCTAGTTAGTACTAGTCCATGTGCTCCACTGTTTCAGATACACAGTCGTAATTCTGTTTTTTAAAAAATGGTGGCTTCCAGATTCAGTGAACACTGAAATCTTCCAAAATTTGGATGACTGGTTTTTATTTGTGGCTGCTTGAGTGCTAAGTACTGAAACCAAGGCAGGCAAAATAAGTGAATCTATGTCTGCACTGATAGGATTTTTCCAACCCTCTCAGCTTGCTGCTTTTAGAAAACTATCCCAATATTTCTTTATCAAAAATCCACTCCCTCTGTAAGAAAAGGTTCATAATTGCTTCAGCTGTCAAGGGATCTTATGGTTTGGAGTATATCACTCTGGAAATAAGGCCAGTCATTTAATTTGACCTTTGTGATATTTGAATAGTTTCCAGAGGACTTCCAGACAACAACGGTTGGAAGCCTCTTGGAAGTAACTCTTGCTGATAAGGGGAATCAAGTTATTAAAAATGAAAAAAAAATTATCATATTTATTATAAATATTATAAATATATTTAGCATAAATATTATCAAGCAGGTCAGTAGTATTCCAGTATGAGCCAATGTCCCTTACCTTACATTATGTTGATAGTGCTGCCATCTGTTACACTTAAAAGCTTCCAAGACGAAAGAGAAGTAGTATTTTATTAGCAAATACTTTCTGCTAGTGTACCATCTTCACCTCTGCTTGTGAGTCCTG
Source organism: Struthidea cinerea (assembly GCA_013397865.1). Classification (NCBI taxonomy): domain Eukaryota; kingdom Metazoa; phylum Chordata; class Aves; order Passeriformes; family Corcoracidae; genus Struthidea; species Struthidea cinerea. The sequence goes on from VZTI01005527.1 coordinate 84,450, forward strand.
TAAAAAATCACCTTTGACACCCTTTATCTTGCATATGTTTTTTTAGAGTCTTTGATGGTGCTAAAGAGATGGTGATTCCTGAGGAATCTGCTCTCTTCCCTGCCAGAGCACCTCTCACTGTGAGGGGGAAGAGAAGGAAAACGCCCGCTCCTCTCTGTGCCATTGGGAGAGAGATAGGGTCACAAACAGATGAAGAGTGGCTGTGGGAGCTGTGAAGTTGGGCTCTGTCAGCTGTGAAGTCTTGCACAACCACCACAGATCTTGTCAGAGTGAGGATAATGTGACCTCTTATCAACAGTGATTTAACACTTCTGTGCATCCTAGACGTTTTTTGCAGCTCTGTAGAGCACTAACTGCAAAACCTACACCTGCTCAGTGCTCAAAACCCTGCTGCCCAGAGGCAGATCAATCTTTGGGCATGAACCATCACATCTGAGGCTCTGAAGACAGATCTTGAGTTTGTAAACGACCAGATAAAATTCCAGGCCATGAGCTCCCCTGAGCAACCAGCAAACCAAAAGCGAGAAGAAGCTGTCTCTGTTCCTCTCCATAGCTCCGAGTCAGTGTTATGGTCACTCATATTGCTAGGAATGAGTAACACTACAGATGAGCTTTGCTGTCAGTGACAGTACCTGAACCCTGAGCCTTGCAGTGCCGAGGTTTAGTTCCCCACTCTGCCACAAACCACTGTTAAGTCACTGTTTCTGTTCCTTGGGTGGTAAGTTATGCAGAAGTTTTCCTGTTTCTCAAGCATTTAACAAGGATATTGCCCTGGAGTCAGTGAGAAAGTCAGGTATTTGAGGTTTTGAAGAGAAATATGGCTTGCTGCAGTACACATGAAAAGAGAACAGGCAGCAAGTTATGTCTGAAGAGTCCTTAATCTACAAATTAACTGAAGGACAAGGTTTTTTTAATTATTCATCATACAAGGGGAAAAGGTAATCACTTGTGCGCTTTCTGGTGCAATTTTTTAAACAAATTCATTTTTAGTTATAGTAATTAGCATCTAACATAAATTAGCTGTATTGTCTGTATATCTCGGGGTGATTTATGACAATAGTCTCTTCCCTGATCCTCTGCTTTATGCCCAGAAATTTATCTTGCTGTATCTTTGAGGTGGGTCCGGGGCAGGGGGGAGCCTTGGGCTCGTTGGCGCGCTGTGCCAAAGCCTCGCTGCCCAGGCGTCCGGGGTGCGGTGCGGTCTGGGTTTTGCTCGGCCAGCTCGGTGTTGTGAGCCCAGGCAAGAAGTCTCTCCCTCCCCTGGCCTAGGAGGAGCTGCAGCAGCAATCCTTCGGCAATTCTTCGAGGTGAACTGGACAGCTTGTTTAGTCCCAGAGCAGAGAAATCCCCCTGTGGGAGAGGGGTCGGTCGGGACCGGCGGGAGACCGCTCTGTCTCGGCCCCAAACCCGGAGAGCCCGGGAGACAAAGCACACCAAGCCCACCTGCTTCATCTGTAAGTGCTAAAAAGCTAGAAGCGGAGAAATTCTTCAGCCTTTTCTCAATATTCTGTGAGAAGACTGCCTTTCCTATGTAAACTATTTTAAACAAGGTCACAGTTTCATAAACTTCTTGCACCCGCAGGCTGTTTTGCAAGATTGTTATGGCTTTGACTTTGAAAATATTTTGGAATAGGTATCTTAGAACTTGGCCAATCCTCTCAAGGGGTGGATGGCCGAGGAACTGATTACCTATTGCCATTCAACACACTTTTGTGATCTATCCTATAAAAGTAGTTAGAAAATTATTAAAGCGCTTCTGCTTCCACTTGTTCATAAGCCTGGACTCTGTGTCGTTTTCTTTGTGCATCTCGGATGTAACAGCGACACTTCATCTGCTGTGGAGAGGAGGACAATGCCAGAGAGTCTCCAGGTTTTCTTCTGGTTGCCCGAACTGCTGTGTGAAGTTCCTGTCTGTTTGGTTTTTTGTTTTGGTTTGGTTTGGTTTTTTTCCTGAGAGAGAAGCCCCCGCTATCTTCTACGGCATGGCGTGAGCCGGTATTTTTGCCCTGGCATTTTAGGTTTTTGTTCCAGTGTGTCTGTGGGGGTAAGGTCTGGCAGTTTAATATCTAG
>VZTI01005527.1:86658-111728 GCA_013397865.1 Struthidea cinerea
TGTTTTGTGTTTATTTTTTTTTTGTTTGGTTTGGTTTTTTTTTTTTTTTTTTTTTTTTTTTCCCCACTTTCTTCCACCAGTGTCCATTTCGTATTGGTGGAAAGGGATTGCGGGAACCGTTTTAGAGGAGCCCACTCATTCCAGAGTGTCTTCTCCTAATTTTGTCTCTAAACTGAGACACTGGGGTAAATACTCTTACACTCCAAATACTGTTATGGGAAAAGGCAGTATGCCATTTATTGCTTGTCCAATTAGCATTTTCACAGTCAAATAATCCAAATTGTTTAATGCAGAAAAGGCCTTACTAATAATACTGTCACAGTCACTACATGTACAAAACCACCTTCCTAGTATTGCCCCCTTGCTTGTGGTGGTGTCCTAAACCTCAGTGTCTTCATTCCACAGCTTCTCCCCTCAGCTTTCTCCCTACCTCCTGCTCCCGGGAAGGAGCGAAAGCTGCCCCACAGTCCCCCAGTATTGCCCTGGAGCTGCCAGCCACTTCCCTGGCAGCATTCCCAGAGCAGGAGCTGAGCAATAGGCACTCTGGGAACCCAGTTCAGCCCTTCTCAGGCCCAGAGCAATCCAGACACCTCTAGGACCCACCCCTGGGACATCTCCCAGCAGCGACAAGTGTAAAACACTTCCTGGGTGACAGTATAATATTTTTAATTTTAAGAAAATGAAGGGCAGCTATGCTGAGGGTGACTATTCTGTACTTAATTTTGCACTAAGAAAATCTGACAAAACTGATGGAAAACAGTTTTTTAAAATAATATAGTCTGTTGAAATAATTGACTTCCTTCTAATTCCTTTTTTGAGAAAATGAACATTACGCATATTCTCATAATGTATTTCATAAAAGATGAGTGATTTATGAAAGACCTGCCTGTGATGAAGAATTAAAAACATGCAGCCACAGATTCAGATCTTAATTGTATTCTTTGTGTTTCCTAGTAATTAGATAATAAATCTTTCATCTTTTAGTGGTATAGGCTAATGTTAACAGAAAAATCATTTGGTTTTCAATAAAGAGGTCAGCTACTCTTCTGCTTCATTTCACCACATCCCGCCCCACACAAAATTGATAGCAAATATTTCTCACTTTTCTGCAGGCCTCCATCAGCAATCTCTCTAATTCCAATATTCAAATCTGAAAAGGGGGCATTACTTATACTTGAAAAGAACTCACCAAATAAACAATTTCTCTGGTATTAAAGATTCATCAGCTATACAATAATTTGGTCTGAGAACTATTAATTTCTTTTCTGTATTGTAAATTTAAACCTTATTTTGTCTGAGTGAGCCATTTTCATTGACTTGACCATGAGACACCTGTTAAAGTTAGCTCAACCCAGGGCCTGTGGCACTTCAGTAGCAGGGACAAAATCATATTTACGGGGCAACAGACTGCATTCATCATTCTGACATCAGTGGGGTGCAGCCTGAGAGGTGCAGCCTTCCCAAGACAAGGGAATGCAGCTCTACGGAAACCAAGGGGCACCAGGAGAGGCTCTGTGCCACAGTGCAGCACTGAGGCATGGCAGAGACATTGTTGTAGAAATGCTCTCACGTGCAAAAATTAAAATATTTCTCCTCCTGTCTCGAGGTTCCTGGCAGCTATACTGTTAGATGTGCCTGCCACTCAGCATCCCACTACTTTTCCCTAACAAAACAAAAAACCCCCACTGATACAAACACTGGCTCCATCCAAGGGAAATAGTAGCAAACTATTCTTTCTTCTTTGAATTAAAACCCCTCCTTTTGTTTAAATCTTTGAGCTGCTTTGCTTAGTCTAGGAGAATTCAATAGCTATTTGCATACCATTGATTTCCTTCTAAAGCTAAAGTCATCAGACCTTTGGATCACAGCCAGTTTTTCCAAACCTAGATGGATAGAAACCACTGTGTAATTTTTAATGGTAGCTAGATACCAACTCTGAGATTTTCTTCAGTTGTTGGATTGTCAGAATAAATGCTGAACAAACACTCATGTCTCGTATCATTATATTTATTGTTCTGAATTGCTGGTCGATATTTGCTTGCACATTAACTAATAACACTGACTGTTTCACTGCCCATACAATATTATAGTTAATAGCAATTGTGATGCCTCACACCACAATAAAAATTGGCTTCAAAAAAATCAATAGATTCCTTGTTTTGTATCAGGGAAGAGAGACAAACAATAAATCATACATTTCGAGTTGATCATTTAGTCTGACAACATGGTATTCAGGATTTCTTTGAATGATAGTTATGATTCTCTGTAGAGTCAAATTCTAAACTGAAATGCACCTCTGAGTGCCTTTGCTGTTTCTCTTTGGGGACAAGTCATTGCAATAATGTCTCAACAGATTTTCTGAGGCAAAGTGTATAATACAAGTTTGGAGTTCATCAGTTTTGCCTGGATGATGTCATTTGTGGATTGTTAAGTGAGAGCAACATGAATTTGACTCATGGTACAACATGAATAGGATATCTTACCCTGGTTTGAGACAAATGGAATATACATATAGAATAAAAGAAGAGAGATTTACCTAAATGAACATCCCTGAGTTTCAAGTATAAGCGTTCTGAGATTCTCTCAGAGAGAGGACACTCACGAAGGAAAAAAGACATCCACCATTGCAAATAAGCAAGCAGATATGGCATTCAGGCTATGACAATAATCTCACATAAACACAGCAAAATGGAGTGGCTTTTTGGAGGCTGTTTAGACTGAAAAATATTGCTGCTTTTAAGGGAAGAGTTCTCTCAGTTTTATCATAATGATCTGAAACAGGGTTTTTTAGATAATTCAAACCCTTGTTTTTTTCAGAGCAGGTATATTAAGGATCCAGTATCAATGATGTTTTAGCATGATAAATTATCTTCATTCATACTCATGGCAGAATAATCTCTTATCTTGTTCTGTCTGAACAAATAATGGCTCACTGTAAGACTAAAGCATTGGTTACATTGTGCAGAGGTTTAATACATCAAAAATTCAGCATGGATAATTGCAGAATATTCATGATTAGTAATCCCCTCAGAACCTCCTCATCAAGGACAGTGTCTCTCCTGCCTATGCATGGTTTTTTCTGCATTGGTGCTTTGCTTTAAACTCACTCTCTTTATTCCAGAAATATCTGCTCCAGAATCATGTGCTGGAGTTTTGTACCAGCAAATAATAACTTGAAGGATAAATCTAGACCTGAAATACTACAGTCTCTGCTTTGCTGCGTGGTTTTTTTTTTTTTTTTTTTGTTTTTTTTTTTTTTTTTTTTGTTTGTTTGTTTGTTTGTTTGGTGTTGTTTTTTTTTTTATTTTTTATTTATGCAATTTGCATACGATTTTTTCCTACATGGCCCTAAAATATTTGAAGGAACATCAGAGACAACGTGTGATGAACTGACCACAGCCCTCATTCCCTTGTGCTGTGCAGGGGGAAGAGGTAGAGAATCAGGAAAAAGTTAAGCCTGGGAAGGGTGGAGGGCTGCTTGAAAGGTGTTTTTAAGCCTTGAATTTACTCCTTATTGTCCTACTGTGATTTGATTGATAAAAAATGAAACTAATTTCCCTAAGGCAAAACAGCTTTGCCCCTGTTGGTAACTGGTGAGTGACACTCCCTCTCCTTAGCTTGACCCACAAGCATTTTACTGTATTTTCTCTTCCCTGTCCAACTGAAAAGGGGAGGGATAGAGTGGCTTTGGTGGGCACCTGATGTCCAGCCAGGGTCAAATCCCCACCACTAGTTACATTATTCAGCCTTCTTTTTTCTTCATTTTTCTTTCAGATAGAAGACCGTGGGCATCTTGAGGTATCAAAGTAATTTAAGAGAAATTACACATACAGTACCATTAAAAAAGCATGTATAAAAAACATGCTCAAAATCAAAGCACTAATAAAATTGAACAATTCAGGTCAAAGGACTATAATGCTTTTATTGTAAATGTCAAGATGTTACTGGTAAAAACAAGCATCATGGCAGGATGCAGATGAGGGGAAGGAATTGAATGACAGAGGTAATTTTGATGGAGAAATTTTAAAATACAAGAATCAGGACAATGGATAAATGAGGTGTTAAAGTAGTGCTTGTGTAAGTGTCTTAGGTGAATTGGAGATTTATATGCAGAGAGAAGGAGACAAAAAATGGACACCTGGATATGGAGATAACACAAGGGAAGAAGTAGGAATTATGTAGGAGAATGAAGTGCTAGGATACTGAGAAAGGGTAAAGGATCTGACAAATGGAATGAACAGAGACACGACAGGTCCCTTTTCTGCCTGTGGATTTCCTGTGCCTGCACACTGGTCCCAGCTTTGTGGCAATTGTTGATGCTGTTGTCGAAGGCAATGGATTACATTAACTTGAGGGTAGCAATAAAACAGATTCTCATCGCTGGTAAAACAGCTTTTGGTGAAGGCTTGAATGGCTTCGCTGCACCAGTTTCTAATTGTCTCATTGCTACCACTTAGCCAACATTTCGAACATTTTGTCTCATCATTATTTCTTTAATATCATTGCCAGGCTCACTAATTGGATGCTTTGAATACGTCTTTGCCTTCAGGTCATTTTGTCACACATTTACATTCTTCTTTACAACTGATGAAAACAAGCAGAATTTTTAATTTTCACTCCTTTCATGGCATTTCTTTTGCACTGGTGTCAAATAAATAACTTCATCATTTTGAATTACAGACAGTGTGGCTCATGATTTCTTACTAATTTTCTTAACAAAAAATATTGAATTGTCAATTGCAATTGCTCAAACTGTAATCAGATAAAATCTGCTTTATTTTGCTATCTCGTCCTCTCACAAACACAAATAAAACTGGGAAATAACTTTCAGGAAAACAAGTGTGGACCTCTCCTATTACTTCTTACTAAATAGACCCTGAAATAAAAGCCACTTCCCTGATGATATTCTCCAGACTTTTTACTTTATCCCCATGGTCCTGAATCTGGAAGTACTAGGAAACAGCTGTGCTATCAAAGCATTCCTGTGCAGAGGTCTCAAACACATCAAAAATACCAAACTGGAACTCAATGTTGAGGAAAATTATTCTGAGCAAGTACACCTCAAGCAACAGTTAAAACTGCATTTTTTTAATAGAAATGGAGGCATATTCCTATTTTAAAGGATGCAAAAAATTACTGAGAAGTCAGCAAGCTGGGAAGAGAGTGGGTGGTAGCAAGTCCCTAGGAAGGCACTGCATACTACGAGTAGCAACTGGACTTAAATGGAATGAAAATAAATAAAAATTTAAAAAAACCTACAGAATGTATTCAGGTATTAAGGACATCAATTTTGTTTTAATGATATTAATTTTTGCCATAGGCTTCTGGTGATGGTGATTAGCAGCAATGCCTTTTACCCTGATGTGCAGGAAAATGTGTGTGTGTTTCTGGAGGGCAAACTGTACGGGGTTAAGGAATCTGGCTTCAAGGAGCCAAATAGATATTGTTTTTCTTAATTCATGATGTCCAAAGCATTAAGTAACCAGAAAAAAAAAAAGAACTGAAATCAAATCAATTTTTTGAGACTGTATCAGTGCATTTGCCACATGTCAAATCTATCCTTATGTTATTTCTGCCATATTCTAGAGAAATATGCAATTTGAAATTAGTAAAACCAAATCAAGATCACAGAAAAGGAGGATTTAATGGAATTCACCTATTAACAGATGATTCAGCCAGTGATTTCTTGTAACTGAGCATCTCAAAACCGGTATTTAAGTTCACAGTTTGGAAAGGACCTGTGGAGGTCTGTAATTCATCCTTCTACTCAAAGCAATGTCAGCTACAAGGTCATACGGGTGGCTCAGAGCTTTGTCCAGGTTGGTCTTGAAAACCTCAGGGATGGGGTCTGTGAAGTCTCTCTGGACAACCTGCTCAATTGTCTACTTGTCCTCAGGTGTCAGGTACAGATCAAACAGGACAGATCCCAGGATCTGTCATCCTCATCAATATTCCACTTGTTGATGGCCTGTGGTTTGGGTAGGATGAATTGCATCACTCTCTCGGCTGAACCATCAAGTCAGTTTTGGATGACCATCTGGGCCATAAAACTTGGATTTGAACACAAAAATATTGTGGAGGAAAGTGTCAAAAGCTTTGATAAAGTCAAGGTAAATGGTATTTTATTGAGCACCTCTGCTATGAGGAAAGGCTGACAGAATTGGGATTGTTCAGCCTGGAAAAGAGAAGGCTTTGGGGTGACCTAATTGTGGCCTTCCAGTACCTGAAGGCAACTGACAAGGAGGATGGAGAGAAACTATTTACAAGGTCCTGGAGTGACAGGACAGGGGGGAATATATTCAAACTGACAGAGAGTAGGTTCAGATTAGATTTTAGGAAACAACTCTTCCCCGTGACATTGGTGAGGCCCTGGCACAGGTTTCCCAGAGGAACTGTGGCTGCCTCACCCCTTTAAGTGCTCAAGGCCAGGTTGGATGGGGCTCTGAGCAACCTGGTCTAGAGGAAGGTGTCCCTGCCCATGGCAGTGTGTTGGAACTAAATGATCTTTGAGGTCCCTTCCAACCCAGGCCATTCTATGATTCTGTATCTGCTACACAGCCTGAATTCACAGACCAAGGTGTTTTACCTTAGAAGGTAATCAGACTGGTTAGGCATGATTTACTTACCCTTCGTACATCCACGATTGTTCCCCATCACTGCTTTCTGCTCTATATACAGGAAAATACATTCCAAAGTAGGTTCCTTCATGGGACAGAGGTGCAGCTGACCAGCCTGCAGTTCCCTGGGTGGATTACTCGACCATTTTTTGAAATGAATGTGACATTTACCTTGCCCCGTTCATCAGAGGTGTCCCCGTGGTTTCCACACCCTTTCAAATATGACAGTGGCTTTGCAAGCACCCTGACCATTTCTGTCCTGACCTTTGGAGGATTCCATGGACTTGTGCTGGTCACGTTACCCCTGAATTCATCTTCACCCACTGCTGTTTCACAGCTGCACAACAACCATTTTATTGCACTAATCTCCCTGGATTTCAATGGGACACATGCAATAATTCATACTTTAACACTCTTGTATTTCCTGCATCTTCTTCTTGCAGCATTGCTGGCCATAAATCCCCCTAATCACTGAGCTGTGAGTAGACAAGGGGAGGATTTAACTACACATGCTATGAGAAAGCTGATAAACTTTTTTAAATAGTAGAATTTATGGAGAAAAAAGCATTAAAATATCCTTCACAACAAAATGGTGTTTTTAAGCAGAGTTTCAGAGAGCAAGCATTTCCAAATTTCAAGCATTCCTACTAAAAAACACGTGCACACAAACACTGGAGTAAATGAAAAAGAAGAGAAATAACTGTTCAGTACAGTTCTATGATAGGAGAACAATATAAGCAATTTAACACCAAATTAGCTACTAGGAGAACCCAGTAGTTAATTCCTTAGAGGCCAAACGAGAGGGGAAATGTAGCAATTATTCTATAGAGTCATCTTAAAATAGATCTGAAAGGAATTACTAGTGTCTAAAGTGATTTTTTTTTAATTTTTGTGTAAAGAAATGTTGTGTAAGAAATGATATTTCTCAGCACACTGAGATGTATTATAGAGCCTTAAAGAAAGCTACCACAGAATAAGAATCCTTTTACACCACTTAGCACAACAAGCACACTTCAAGCTGGCAACCTTCAGAGCCCTCTGACAGTCACTACTCCTTCAGAATCTGGAGCTAAGTTAGGAAATTGTTCAGATAGCACAATGATCCAAATATTTCCACTCTGCGCAACACTTCAGAGGGTGCATTTTTGTCTAGAATAAAGGTTAAAAATATTAATTATTATACAAAGTGAAAAAGGTTTCCTTTAATGCCTTGTTAAATTTAATATTTTTACAACCTTCCTGACACATTAATCTGTGTGATTTATTATGGTAGGGAAGACAAAGTCTAAGAATGGAATGAAGTCCCAACAGCAAATTCGTGCTAAGTCCACTGCTATCATACAAAGATAAGAGTTTTTCCTAAGGAGTCTGTCTACAGTGAGATAGGTTTGCTTTAAAATTTAATATCAGCTTTTATGACTGAAAGAAAAAAACTGAAATAAAACATGAGCATAAGTGAAAGAAATTATACAAAAATTACTATAATTATGAACATCAAAGTTATTTATCAAAACTCCATCTTCTTTATGCTAATTATTTTCCCAACAGATTATTCTGAAAAGGATGAAGCCATCTCAGTCATGAAAGAAAACTAGTGTTTTCCTGTTCCCTGATAATTAGTCATTCATATTTAGATAGCCTTCATTCACTGCTGCACAGGTGCCTCAACCTTTGCCACACAACGTCGAGCTGTATTTAAAGAAATACTCTTTGAATACTTCTATAGGAATAATAGAAAACTGTATTAACAGCTTAATCACCCTGCTGTCTCCAAACAAGAGATCTGTCATGTGAAATTCATCTTTTTTTTTTTTGTCAGAAACATGCACAAAACAGTTCTGACACTAAAATATGACAACGTTGTATCAGCAAGCCTGCTTCAGCAGCCCTGCTAATTTAGCACCCTATTCAGCAGATATTTAATTTCCGTGGCTGTTGGCCATGAAGTTTCAGTGAACTTCTATGGGTTGGCACCTGCAAAGCTTAATTCCAATTCCATAAACATAAATTCCTGCCTCCCTCATTGCAGATACGTTAACTGCTGACTCTGGCTACGACTCTCCAGCATGTCCTCTTCCCATAACTATATATAGCAGTCAGCATTACATGTCCATCAGAATGATGAACCTATGTTTGGATAGACCACAAGTAATGACATATTAGTGGGAGGAAAATCAATTAAGAATAATGGAAATACAGGTGTGCTCAGAGGTGTTAAAACTGAAAAGGCTCCCTGATCAATGTATTCCCATCTGAAAAGGTTATTTACTTAAGGCTACAGTGAGTGGATACTAGAAAAAAAATCCTTTACTGTGAGGATGTCCCATCCCTGGAAGTGTTCAAGGCCAGGTGTGACAGCGCTCTGAGAAACCTGGTCTAGGAAAGTGTCCCTGCCCATGGTAGGGGGGTGGAACTAACTAATCTTTAAGGTTCCTTCCAACCCAGGCCATTTTGTGATTATGATTGTCCCATGAGCCAGGATCTGCTAAAGGAGAGGTGCTGCTAGGGTGCTACACTGCCTCAGTAATAATGAACTTTACTCTTCCACTGACGCTGATTGGTGCATCAAGAGTGGTTTAGGCTAGACAGGGAGTTTACAACAGATTCAACAAGGGAAGAATGTTTCTGGGTGCCAGGATGTCTGGTTGTGCCACCTCAGCCACAAAACTCAAAATCTCAAATCTGAGTGATTTTAATCAGAAATAGCTGAACAGCACAATTCAAACTGTCATAAAATATCCTATTCATAAGATAGAAATATCATTATTTTCACTATTTTGTCCAGCTCAGGATGAAAAGGTAATGAAATAACCAGTGAGATAGCAGTCTATTTCAATAAGTTTCTTACTTAAACAAGCATCATCCACTAGTAGAAAATTGTCAACTATCATCACCAATGACAACTGATAATTGTCATCACTACTTTCAGTAAAAAAAAAAAAAGCATTAGCTGTATTGCTGCAAATACATAATGTGAATGAGCAGATCAGGCCAATTTGCAAGGCTATGGGAAGAGTTACATGAGATTATTACCAGATCACATGGACTGATTTACAGCGGTGCTCCCAGTTCAATGCTGCCAGTTCTTTGCCATTTTGAAGGCCATTAAAAAATGTTAAAATAATAAAATAAATATAATTAGTTTGTTGCTGGAATGCATAGAAAGAATTTCTACTATTTATTTAATCTGCATTCTTAGATTTTGTTAGGTCTGTTCAACGATGTGTGCATAGTACAAGCTTTATGGTAGCAGAGATATCTAAATGAGCTTGAAAACAAACTGTTATGAAACCTAGAAACTACCTCACTAAAGCAGGGAATTTGGCATGGCCTGATTAACCATGTAGAAACCAAAAAATTAGACTGATCAATTTATGCATCCAAACTTTCATAGAGAAACATCACTGCAAATACCTCTATTTCAGGTGACACAAGATGGCACCCTTCTGGGTGGTCAGAGAAGCCTCAAATTAACAAAACTTCCTCAGCCTTAAAGCCAGGATAAAGAGCTGCATGAATTACTGCCTTTACTGGTAAATATTAAAAGAGATGAGCGATTTATGTGCTGATACTAAATTGATCTGGTTTGATCTCCTTAAAGAAAAACTACAGTTTTTGAATATATTTATTTTTATTATTCTGTTAAACACCAGGACCATTTGCATTTGATTCCAAAAGTTATTGTCACAGAAGATCTACACTTTCTTCTTGACCATCACTCCAGTGTCACATGCCTGGCTGCTGGAAGTTAAATGGCCAGCAGAACAGAAGTAGAAGTTCAGAGAGCTGCACACCAGGGATGTTGAATCTATATTGGCCTCTAGAAGTTGTTTGTCTCTCCATTTTGGCCAGGCCATATTGCCTTGCCAAAAGCTGTTTTTCCATCCGAAACCTCTCACTGACTAGTTCTGTGGTGGTTCGACCTTGGCTGGCTGCCAGGTACCCACCAAAGCCATTCTATTCCTCCCCTCATCAACTGCACGCAGGAGAGAATGAGGACTTAATAAATTTTTGGGTCTAGATAAAGGACAGGGAGAGAACACTCACCAGTTAATGTCATGGGCAAAACAGACTCGACTTGGGGAAACCAATTTAATTTATTACCAATCAAATCAGAGTAGGGTAATTGGGAATAAAAGCAAATCTTAAAAAAGCACCTTCCTCCCATCCCCTGCCGTCTTCACAGAGTCAGCTTCACTCCCGATTTTCTCTACCTCCTCCCCCACAGTGGCACAGGAGGCTGGATAATGGGGCCAGTGCTCCGTTCATCACAGGTTGTCTCTGCTGCTGCTTCCTCCATAGGGGGAGGATTCCTCACAGTCCTTCTCTGCTCCAGTGCCGAGTCCCTCCCATGTGAGACAGTCCTCCATGAACTTCTCCAGCTACAGTCCTTCCCATGGGCTCCAGTGCTTCATGAAGGGCTCCCCTGTGGGTTTCCCATGGGGTCACAAGTCCTGCCAACAAACCTGCTCCAACATGGGCTTCCCATGGAGTCACAGCCTGTTTTGTGGATCCACCTGCTCTAGAGAGGGGCCCTCATGGGCTGCAAGCGTAACTCTCCTCTATCATGGACCTCCATAGGCTGCAGGTGGATCTCTACCATGGTCCTCCTCTACTGACTTCAGGGGGCTTGCACAGCAGACTTCTCAAACAGTGAGGGAAGGTAGGAATTAAACAAGCCCAGTGTGCAAGGTATGGAGAGAGCTATCAAGTTTAAAACAGAAAATTCAAGACACTTCATGGATTTGATGAATAATATAGGTATCATTGAAATAGATATTCCCAGATAAAATGGAATTTGAGGTTATTATTCTAAATCACTAATGGCTAGAAATTGAAAACTGTAACATTATTATTATATTAACTTTAATTGGCAATCCAATTTTCCCCAAACCTGCCAATCTTCTTGCCTATGCACAGTAGCTTGCCTTTATTTCAGATCTCAGCAAGAAAGCTCTAACTGCCCTTGCACTGGTTAGCCTGGAAGAATATCGTAGGACTCTGTGATCCCCATAATGGTTAATCTAGGTGGATGCCTCTGTATCACGGGTGTCATGTGACTGCTATTTAGTCAATAACTGTGCAGTCAGTTATAGTTTGTAGATGTACCTGCAGTCAAAGTGCATCAATCTTGAGTCTATGTATAGTACATTGTCTTGTTCCACTGAAATATTGTACGCACCTGTTCAGGAACGGCAGCTTCGTTAATGAGAATACTAAAGTGCATGTCCAAGGGACTCTTCAAAGCTAAGTGAGTATTCCAGTCCTGACTGCTGTCACTGACTGAGAAACCTGTATTTTGACCAAGACTCTGCCGGAATTCCAGTGGTGAACCTCACTGTGGCTAGGTTCTGAGCCGTGAACTGTGCCTTGACCATAGATCCATCTCATATGGCATCACCTTGGGGTTCCCAGCGTCAGAAATAAGATTTTATAACTGCTATCACCTTTTCTGGGCTACTAATGAATATTTATCTGCATTGTGAGTGCATTTCTTACGGGATGTGAAAAGAAGTGGCACCTCCTCAGGGCAAAACATCTCTTGAGCTTCTCCCTGTGCACACAAGAGCAGACCTCTGCTTCTGCGCTAGTAACCTGAAGTAACAGAAATGTGTTGCAATTTTTTCCAGCCCTCCTGCACAGCATGATGGACTCTGACAGTGAATTGCATCTCCATAGCACACTTCTGAGCAGCACCCACAGTAATAGGAAACTGTGGCAAGGAGCACAGTGGGATATTTTTGGAATCGGGAAAACCCCTCCATTTTCCGTAGGGCAATAAAATATACTACTGCTTGCACGTTAGTGAAAAATTCACAACCAGGCCTTCAGCCTTTCTTTTTTTTTTTTAACTACTGGAAAATGGACAGCATACTGAAGCTCCATTTTAACTGGTTTTCCTCATTAATTTGGCCTCATTTCACAAATGCAGACTGCTTGTGCCAAGCTTTTATACACTGCTTTTACTTTCTCTCTCCAGTGTGCCAATAAAAGTGTTTTTCATCTGAAGTCTTATATTTATTACTTTTGGTGTCACTTAAAGGAATAAATCTATCATGGAGCAGAGTGCAAGTCAATAAAGTAAAATACACGTATCAGAAAAACTTTTTACCAGCTAAGGTAGCTAGTATGTTACAGAAAATAGAATTTTTTGAAATATACTGTAAGGTAATATTCTTAACTGTAGCTGTAAATTCTGCAGTGAACCAATAAAAGTTTGCTTTTATGCCCTAATAAATGTCAGGTTTAAATATCTTAGGATGCCTTAGCCTGTTTTAACCTCATCCCTATAGAATTGCTCCTTTGAATTAAATGGAAAATACACTTTATCAATTTTTCCTTCAAAAATAATTTTTTTAAAAATCTGTATTGTTAGTAGGGCTTCCACAGAAAGTCTGTACTGAAGACCTCTATATCCTAATAGCTCTGGACTCACTAAAACTATATGATTACATAAAGTAATGACCTGGAGGGGAGCTATAGAAGCAAAATACATATCCACAGCCACTTAAGCTGTGTATCTTGTCCTATTCTTCTGGATGGCTCAGCAGAAGCCAGAATGATCCGTGCTCAGGCCAGAACCTTACCTTAATGGAGAGATCCTTTGACTACCTAATGCAATTGGCAGGAAGGCTTCACTCTTCTTTTTTTTTCAAATGTTTTGCTGGGAATTTGAAAAACCCAGACAGTAAAGGGATACATTTGGTGGACTTATCGCTCAGTGTGTGGGCTGAGTGTTTGGCTAGACAACCTTCAGGCTGGCTTCTGTCAAAAATTTTGACGGAACCATCAAGCTGTCCATGGGAACAAAATACCATCTGTAGTGGGCATTACGAGTGCACTAAAAAATAGGCAGATGAACAGGCATACATGTATATTTGTGAAGTAAACTGCATGGCAGTACGAAAAGCAGAAAAGGCCTTGGCTCTGTGCAAGCCCTGCTTAGCAATAACAAAAACATCTCTGTATTATCCCCTCTGTGTGCAGCACAAACCCAAAACACAGCCCCACACCAGCCTCTGTGGAGAAAATTAACTCTAGCCCAGCCAAAACCAGCACAAACTCTTAGAGTTTTCTTTAAGATAAGGAATGGTATGCAAGACTTGGGTATTGCAAATAGCTTCTCTCAGACAGGCCATATGGTCCTGCCACACCACACTGATTTCAGGATTCTGGGTACGCTGTGAATCGGTAACTTTTGGATTAAATTTGCTCAGTTCACATGCAAAACAGTGTTTTGTTTGTATTTTATTACTAGCAGTTCTGTCAGAGCACACTTAAATCTGAAAGCCAAGCTACTTTTTCTTCCCAGCTCATGCATTTTCCAGTAGAAATTAGGTCTCTGGTGGCCTAATTTCACCCCTGCTCAAACTGGTACTAGTCTTGTCCTTAATAAGGGCTTCAATCTGTGCAATTTTACAGAAGGTGTAAGAGATGAGGAGTTTACACATATAAAGGCAAATATGTTATGGCAAAAGAACTGACAACCAGATGTAAACCATGCTCTTTTTGGATTAGCACAGCAGCATGAAAGAAAGAAGAAACCACATACCTGGCAACATTTGCTCCCTTTAGATGTGCAACAGGAACACTCAGATAAAGCAAAATCAGAAGTCTTTTTCCCCAATCATTTTTCCGACAATTTCAGAATTACACCAATTTTGTGTAGTTTGACCGCAGTCTGTGCACATTCATCAGGTTTTTTTCTTAGAGTGTTTAACACCGCACCTCTTTTAGTACTGAATGCATTTTTTTGCTGTTATAATTTCTAGTTCTTCTGAACCCTCCATTTTTTTCAGATTGAGCTTATTTGTGCAAATGGCATGCTGCACAAAGTCTGTAAGTACATTATATAATTCTTAAAAAAGCCAAAATAAAATTCTTTTCACTGGTTAGCATTATGGTAAGAGTTGAGATATTGCAGTGACTACACGTGAAAATATTGAGCATATAACTTACGGATTTTAAATACTGAGATTTTGTAACATTGAAGACAATAGGAAAACAGAACTGTTTTTACTGCCTTATCTACCAGCTGAAGAGGTTGTCAAGATTTCCAAGTGCTTGATGATGTCCAGTGACACAGCTCAAAAGACTAATTACCAGCCAACCCAAAAAGGCAGAAGAAAGGAGATGTTTTTCCCTTTGAGGAGAAATGAGGCTGACTAATTTGCAGAAGAAATTTATCAACAGAGGGTTCTGCTCCGATGTTCTGCTTTGACTATGGCAGTGAAGCACAATGCCCTAGCAAAGACAATACAGATAAACCACTACTGATAAAATAGAAGCAAAAAGATCCTCTGTGCAAGCAGATACTCATCAGCTCTTTTCTGGAATGATTTGTGCTCAGCATTATTATTTGTGCTACTCAGCTGCCCAGAAGCTCTGATCGTTATTGTTACCACCTTTGCTAGGATGATCCAGAAGGAAGTCCTGCCTGCCTCAAATCAGATGCTTCTTTTAAAAGAAAACACTGATAACTGGTATCAAGCTTATACTGTCAACTTCACTTTGTTGATTGGGATCTGAAGTACTGCTAGATACATTCCAGGATGCTGGAAAAGCTGGAAATGAAGCCCATCTCAAAGCCTGGCCACAGTGACAAAACTACCCTTTCTTATCATTGGACAGGACAAGGGGCAATGCTTTCAAGCTTAAAGAGATTAAGTTTAGATTAAATATTAGGAAAAAATTCTTTACTGTGGGGATGGCAAGGTGCTGCCACAGGTTGTGGCTGCCCCATCCCTGGAAGATTTCAAGGCCAGGCTGCATGGGGCTCTGAGCAATCTGGTCTGCTGAAAGCTGTCTCTATCCCCAGCAGAGGGGTTGGAACGAGATGATCTTTAAGGTCCCTTCCAACCCAGGCCATTTTCTGTAATCGTGTTGGGTTGAAATGAAATAGGAGCTTTGGGCAGTATCTCTGAGCAAATTTAAAACAATAAAGACAAGAGAAGGTCAAAATCGCTCTGCTGAGCACAACAAAGATGTATAACAGACCCTCAGGACCTCAGTGTGTGCTGCAGTTCCAGGGCACACTTCACTGTACGTGAAGTACAGTCTGACCCAGCACCAGCAATCGGCCATTCTGCCCTGTGCCTGGGAAGCTTCTGAAGAGCTGCAGCACAGGTCTCTGAGAAGCAGAGAGACACATTCCTACTCCTCATTTCAATGCCCAAGTACCTGGCTGTGTTCCCTTAGAAACAAACCTAAGGCTAAAAGTATTCCAGAAAAGGGCTACGTACTCTACTTATCGATCTCAGTGTAATTTTAGTTTCATAAATGATTTGTCCTTCCCACCTTCCTGCAGCTGGCTTTGTGATTAGACATTGTCATACTGTTGTCACCTGAAGTTGGCCACTGGCAAGAGTAGGGGCTCAGAAATAGTCATTCTGGGAAGAAAATGTTTGCTTGTTTTGATTTTCTTGGTAGGTGACTCCACTGCAGTGTTCAGTTTCAGGTTAAATACTTTGCTTTCATTATGAACTAGAAGTAAGGCATTACTGATCAGATCTGAAATGAAAACAAACCTCTGTATTTTTACATTTGCAAGGCTCTTACTGTAATTATTGGTCTTGAGTCTTCTCATTTACATTTCATTTTAGGACTTGCAGGTGGAAAAATTAGACTATTCCTCCAGAGGGAAAATTCTGCTTTCTGATCAAGTCCATTTAAATTGTCAAAATTAAATCCACAGCATGCAGAGAAGTCTGTGTTCCAGAAAAGCTCCTTCTTTAACTCCAGTACTTTTTTGTGACCCTTTAGTTCACCTTTGTTCTCTGCCTCTATTTCACAAAGATGACGTGAGTAATGATTATTATATTAGCTGTGGTACCATGAATGCTACAGCAGACTTACAGCATAATTCTCTTCCTCCTTAGGGAATTGATATTTTTATTGACAGCACAAGAAAACCTAGTCTGTGGCCAGAATATTTTTTTCCCTATTTCTGTTTCTTTATTTGGTGTTTTGATGCAATAAATTGATTAGATAGACTAGCCAGTAGTTTCATAATCCTGTTCTGAGCCTACCAGAATTAATTACTGTTCACATAATACTATTCAGGAAGTATGTTTTAAAAAGCAGAGTACTCATTATGATATAATTTTCAAGGATGCCATCCACATGGTGTAATTGCCAGCAGTATGGGCATGGATACTTGCATATTCCAAACGGGCAACACAGCTTGCAGGTGAGATGTCCAGAAATGCCACTTGGTGCAATGTGTGGTCCTGTGTGATGTTCTTCTCCCTCATCAGATCAAATTTCACCTGCCCTGGCTGCAAATGTCAGTGTTATGTCAGTGTTAAACAGCTACAGACAGGGTCTGGGTCCAGTGAAATGGGTAACAGCATTAACTGGCTTCACGACACCACGTGTGCTCAGTGTCCAGCCCCAACATGGTCTGGTCTTCAACACAGTCCTCTGCAAAAGACTTGAGACAGTTTTGATCCAATAATCCAATGTGGGTGAGGGTTCCCTACCTGCTGCCAGTCACAGCCTCAGTCTCCACCCCTGTACACACACCCAGTTCTCCCTTTCCAGAATGTTCCTCAGTTAATTGTCTGTCATGTTGGCTCCTCCCTGACTCCCCCCAAGTTAACACCCCTGGTTTTACCCCATTGGACTTTGTACCCTTGTTCCTCCCCTGTACCTTTATCCTATTAGTCCAAGTTGTAAACCCCTCCCTCACTTTCCTCCCTTAAAAACCTCGGACACCCCTAAAGTTCTCAGAGTTCTCGGCGTTCTCCCCCCACTCTTGCCACGCTGCAATAAACGCTGTCGTTGGTAAGAGAGAGAGCTCTCCTTCTCTTCCTCTCTTCGCCTCCGGGGTCGCCTTGCCTTACCACCGCACACCACCTGCAGCCTGAGCATCCCGGACGACGGGTCTCGGGAGACCGATTAGCCGGTCTCACCCCGCTGCCTGCGACAACCTGCGCGGAGGCGGCTGGCCGCGCGCTGCCGAGGGGCAGACGTCGCAGGGCAGTGTTCGCAGACACTGTCGCCGAGCCCGGCCGGGATCGGACCGGACGCCGCTTTAGCGGCCGCTGTCCGAGGGTCCGCGGCGACAATCCAAAGTTAATAAAAAAGGCACGTGAAAGTGTATCTATCTGGAGACCACTTTAGCAACTTGTGCTGTTTGGTAAAAGTTTCTCAGCATCCACAACAGAAGTAATTTGATAGTTGCACTTACAGACTGCAAAACTGGGCCTTATGCCCATCTTGTCGAGCCTATTTTTGATACTGCACTTTTACCTGGTTTGTCCCTCCACAAAAGAAGAGGAAAACCTCAGATTTTGTTAGTGCACAAACACAAGCAGCTTTCATCAAGAACTTACTAGCACACCCAAAACTTCTTTAGGAAGGCTAAATTTATTGTCGAGGTCAGTGGTGAAGGGTTTTCTCTCATTCTAATCTGTCTAAGCCCTAAAAGTCAGTCAGTGATGACTCAAGTCCTTTCTATTACAACAGCTTCACTGAGCTTCTCAAGTTCATCAGTGAATCAAAGGGGCATCTGAGGTACTTAATCACTATAAAATTCTGAACGTAGCATCCATGGCATTCCTATGGATGATTCCTTACTGTCCTGGCTGCATGGATTGGGCAGAGCTTAGTGCTATGTGGGCAGAGCCGAGTGGAAAAGACAAGGCTTTGGGGTGACCTAATTGCAGCTTTCCAGTACCTGAAGGGAGCCCACAGGAAAGATGGAGAGAGACTATTTACAAGGGCCTGAGGGACAGGATAAAGGGGAATAGATTCAAACTGACAGAGAGTAGGTTTAGATCAGATACTGGGAAGAAATTCTTCCCTGTGAGGGTGGTGAGGCCCTGGCACAGGCTGCCCAGAGAAGCGGTGACTGCCCCGTCCCTGGAAGTGTTCAAGGCCAGGCTGGATGAGGCTCTGAGCAACCTGGTCTGGTGGAAGATGTCCCTGCCCATGCCAGTGGGGTTGGAACAANGAAAACCTCAGATTTTGTTAGTGCACAAACACAAGCAGCTTTCATCAAGAACTTACTAGCACACCCAAAACTTCTTTAGGAAGGCTAAATTTATTGTCGAGGTCAGTGGTGAAGGGTTTTCTCTCATTCTAATCTGTCTAAGCCCTAAAAGTCAGTCAGTGATGACTCAAGTCCTTTCTATTACAACAGCTTCACTGAGCTTCTCAAGTTCATCAGTGAATCAAAGGGGCATCTGAGGTACTTAATCACTATAAAATT
This sequence comes from Struthidea cinerea, assembly GCA_013397865.1. Classification (NCBI taxonomy): domain Eukaryota; kingdom Metazoa; phylum Chordata; class Aves; order Passeriformes; family Corcoracidae; genus Struthidea; species Struthidea cinerea. The sequence goes on from VZTI01005527.1 coordinate 105,490, forward strand.
CTGAACGTAGCATCCATGGCATTCCTATGGATGATTCCTTACTGTCCTGGCTGCATGGATTGGGCAGAGCTTAGTGCTATGTGGGCAGAGCCGAGTGGAAAAGACAAGGCTTTGGGGTGACCTAATTGCAGCTTTCCAGTACCTGAAGGGAGCCCACAGGAAAGATGGAGAGAGACTATTTACAAGGGCCTGAGGGACAGGATAAAGGGGAATAGATTCAAACTGACAGAGAGTAGGTTTAGATCAGATATTGGGAAGAAATTCTTCCCTGTGAGGGTGGTGAGGCCCTGGCACAGGTTGCCCAGAGAAGCGGTGACTGCCCCATCCCTGGAAGTGTTCAAGGCCAGGCTGGATGAGGCTCTGAGCAACCTGGTCTGGTGGAAGATGTCCCTGCCCATGCCAGTGGGGTTGGAACAAGGTGTTATTTAAGGTCCCTTCTAACCACTCCATGATTCAATGGGGATTCTATGACATCAAGGTGACGTTTAGACAAGGGTATTCTTTGTCAAAATACGAAGCCTTGAAGTAAAGCAACATTTATATTCCTTTGCCACTTTTGTTTTGCACCTTGCATCTGCAGTGATACACATGAATACTGCACACCTGAAGAGCTCTATAGCTCTGAATGACTGAAACACATTAACAGCATTGGAAGGGCTGAGGCATACAAATCATTGTTAAAGGAGAAGTGGTTGCCACAGCACTGGGATAGAGCTAAATGTGATCTTCAGAGGCTATTAAGTTAATGCTGTATCATATTGAACAAAGTAAAGTTAGCCACTGATGATTCATGTCCTTTCCACCACAGCTTAATAAATGGATACAGAAGTTATATTGATTTTCATGGATGAGCAAGTAGATCTGAAATCTGAAAACTTGATGAAATATAAATTATGGAATATGGACCACATGTGATGACCTCATAACCAAGTGAGAAGTCTATCACTTGAAGAAAGTATGCTAAACTGCAAAGGGTTATCTTGACACACTATCACAATATGTTTGTTTTTTCTTTTTTTTTTTTTTTAATACAGTTCGTCAAACTTCTTGTGCCCATTAGGATTCTCTGAAGCCTTGACTTTATCTGCAGAAAGCTCTAATGTGGAATACCTAGTTTGTCATAAAGTGGAAAGTATTAACGGGAAAGCAGCAATGTGAAAAAGGCAAGTTCAATCAATAGCACAGACTGAAGAATTATGAAGAAAAAATAAGTTTTGTTGCTATTTAAATGAGAACTTGACAATCAGCTTCCGGATTAATTGTAATTAGAATCATGAGGTAAAAATTCATTTTACCAGAGATTTTCTACATAATGGTTTCCTCTGGATTTACTTTATTTAGGATTTCAACCATTGTGGTTCCACAGATTAATGCTTCCTACAAAGATTTATTCCTTTACAATCTATTTTCTTTTTCATAACACAGAAGGGAAAACTCTTGAACTTGTAACTCAAATAGATTTTAACCAAAATTAAGAACTTTTCCAAAGTAACTTCTGCCAGCTTGTACTGGAACTGTGAAAATATTTGGTTTAGTAAAGGCTGAAGATGGAAGCAGACCCTCTTGGTTATTTTTCTGTGCTCGACATGGTCAGATCAAAAGCATTAAACAGAGGAATACTGAATCATCAGAAATGTTACTGTACAGGCTATTCAGAGGTTAAGATGGTGCAAAAGGGAGTTTTGAGTCCTTGTGTTTCCTGATGTCTGCAAATTAGTTTGAAAAGTCAACGAAGAGCTTTTTGAGCCTTTTAAAATAGAGGATGTTCTCCTTAAGCTCATTGCTCACGTTTAACCTAGTTCTTTTCCATTCATCCCTTGGAGGATGGCAGTGTGGGGACACTCTAGGAAGCAGTAGTGGGGCAACAATTTTTGCCCAGTTTTTATCAGCAATGCTTTTTACCTATTAGTATTATTTTTTAAATAAAATTTTGTCCATGACCTTCTTCACATTAACTACAGAGGAATCCACCCCTCTCCCGAAGGACACATCACGTGGCTCAAAACCATGCCAGATATAGCTCCATGAGGTCATGGCAGCCTGGGAACATATGTTAGGTGTTCAGGAAGAGTTCTGTGATATCATGTCCATCAAGATCAATAAAGCCCCTAAAGAGATATTGAGTTTGTATTATTTGTGGAAAGATGATTCCAAAGTCTTGGGTCATTCAAGTCAGCAGAGCCTGCTGCGTGGACCTCAAGGCAAGAAGGGCAAGGTCTGTGACACACATGAGATGAGAAAAGGATGCTTTGAGATTTTTCAATTTTTGTTTATAACATCTGGATCAGAAAAACTAGATTGAAGGTGTTCAGATACTCAAAACTTCCAAATTGCAGTTCCTATAACAGACAGCAGAACCTCTCATTCCTAGCCTCTGTGTTTCAAGACGGAAAACAATCTTCATGTGAGTGGAAAACTAGGGAAGAACATTTAAGGAGAGACAAGAAAACCAAAATTTAAAGTAAAAAATCATTTCCACTGAGATATCCCTATAGCAAAGATGTTGCAAGTTCTCAAAGATACCTTGTAGTTATTTTAATTTCCTTAACATGCTTAGGATAATGTTAGAAATAAAGTGCCTTCCAGCATATGTAATTTATCTCATACCTTTTTCTGATGTTTTTAACAACCAGACAAGGACAATTATTTCCTGAGTTAATTCAGCACCACAACATACCCATAGCCAACTAAGACCACTAATTCTATCACAGTCCCCATGCATCTACTTGGCTGCAATTCCCTAGTCCATCTCACTAAAAACACTCTCACGCCTTGCATATTAGGCAGCTGGAACAGCCACAAACACTAAGATGTTTTGCATTTAATGATTTAATCAATTTTGCTCCCTGGTCCCTCTCTACAGAGAGGAATTGCGTGCAACAAACATTGGTGGAGTAGAAGTTGGGGCAATAAAGAGGGATAAAAGGGAGGTAAAGCAGCATCCAAAGGAAAAGATTCATGTAGTGAGAGATCATGATGTATAATGCATATCTACATGAGTGGGAAATTTACTTCTAACTTGAAGAATAACAAATATTTAAACATGAAACCAAGAAAAATCAAGGATAAAACTGGATGGTTCTGTTGGGAGTTGGATCAGTCAATCTGAGTGCAAGACAGGAGACTGGCCTCATGCAAAAATCTAGGAAGAAGGGAAAGGAGAATCTACAAAGAAAGAAGAGGAAAATAGCCTGATATTCATATTTTTTGGAAAATAATTACAAGGAGGAATAAGAAAGTAGTAGTTGTACATTTACAGGTGCAAAGACACTTTCCTACCACTCTCCTGACCCTAGCAGGTATACTCTTAATCTTTTAATTACTTGTTTAGCTTTATTTCCCTGCCAAAAAAAACAACTCAACCTAACCAAACAACCCAAACACTTAAAAAGGCACAAGTACCTACCCCTGATCACTTGGCTAAAGTTGAGCTAGGAAGATATGGCAATCTAACATTCCTGATTGTATCAGATATGCCTCTAGAACTCTTTAAATTCCAGCAAAAAGACGGATAGATGCACCAAATGACATGATCAATGTTCTTTTCAGTTTTATGCCTGAAGTAGCTTGTACAGAACATAGGAATTAGTAGGTTTTTGCATTACTTTCTGACAGATAAACTCATGCTTACAGCACTTGATTATTTTATAGATATTGTCACTCTACTTCAGTTGTGAGGGATATTATACTCTAATATATACACACATGTAGAATATGTACTAACATATATTACCATATAATACATATATATGTCTATATAATATATATTCTCTGACACTTGACACATTTTCATCTCCCTTAAACTAAATATTAAAAAAATAGTTTCCAAACTTTTCCTCCTGTTGAAGTAACCCTAATTAATCAGCAACTTCAAAAGAATGGATATTATGTCCATAATGTGAGCTTTCAAAGATGAATGAAAAGGTTTTCTGTTGCTGCTTACAGGTATAGTTTAAATTCTCATGAGCAGTTCTACTCCTCTGGTGCTTCCAAAGCTAAGCTAAAAGACACCAAAGGCTGACTCTATAGTAACTTTTAGCCATTTTTCTTCTATTTTACTGTTATTACTTATTTAATTTTATTTTGCTGATCTGTGAAAAGTAACTAGCTTTTATTGTTAGTTAACTGGTATATTTACCTCATCAAAGTCCTTGTTAGCAAGATTTTGCTAAAAAAGAAAATCCAAACACATTCAGAGATGCTGACCTTCGCTTGGGAAGATGATCCAAAAAGGTTAAGTGTAATGCTTAATTTTCTCACCTGTGGAACTGTCCACATGGTGGAAGCTTTGTTGGCAACACTAAGTCAGCAGTTTCACTACATCCATTCCCTAATATCTGAGTTGTTCTACAGATCATTTGCAAAACTGAAGGCAAGGGTTTACACCACATACAGAAGAATGGCCTGGTGACTCCAAAATAAATAACAAGCATTGAAATCAGTTTTCTGCAGCAAATTTCCTCCAAGAGGACATGAAGCAATTTCCATCCCATCTCATAGATACTACCTGTCGTTTGATGTTCAACTCTGGAGAGCTGAAGGCATTCCAAGTTTGGAAACTCATAAAGCCATGGGTCAGTTTGTGCAATAAAATGTTTGACAAGAATCATTTTAATGAGCAGATATCCTTAAGGTATGCTACTTTATTTAAAGTCAGAAGATGTATTGCACAAGCTTATTACATAGAGCTTTTGTTGTACCAAGTGCAGCCAGCACTCTTGAAGTTACAGTGTTTGTTCTTACTTAGGTTTACTTAAGACAAAGTCCCTCAGATGTTTGTTTTTGAAGTAGTATCCCGGGTAGGACATCCTCTTTCAAGGAAAATAACCTTTGTCAAATGTTCTTAAGCATCAGAATCTTCTCTTCTTCTATAAAGCTATATATTCTTTTCCAGGCTTTTACTAATCCAACTTTCCATACAGGAATTTTTATGTCTTTAATTTCTAGATTCCTTTTGATACAGATTCCATCAATTCTCTTTCCTTGAACAAAATCTTCTCCCTTTGAAAGAATTAAAGTTTTAAGTCAACGATGTAGTCTCATGAGATTTTTCAGTCTTCTCTGCAAAGGTGAAGTAAAATCTACTGATTAGACTTTCTAGAGAGGATGATTTTTTTTTTTTTTAAATTTAATGCATGTTATCCATTAAACTAGCTGATGCAGGCTATTTCATGCGGATTAACTTCCCCCCTCCCCAAGTGCACTTCAAGAAGTTGAAGGGATAAGGGGATGTAAAGGAGGAAAACAGAACAATTTAAGAGCAGTAGCATGTTCAGATGGTGTCAGTTGCCAAAGCTCAGTTTTGGACAGAAGCATGAAAGCTAAGGCTTCAGAGTTCCTGGCATCCCTAGCATTGATCAAACCTCATTGGGAATGCGAGAACAGTAGTTATAACTGGCACTCCTGCTTCTGCAAGGTAGGGAGGATCACAAAGAGCTTAGCTCATGAAATGAGATACCAGTATGTGTCTAGAAGAAAATGAATTCTCTTTCCCCCTGAATCAGTCACCTTATTGCTGCAGAGCTGAATTAGCAACAATTGACATCTGCAACTGAATTAAGCCCAGCTCTCCAGGAATTAGAATCCTGAAACAGCAAGGAGTCGCTGCCACTCTGTTACCACCATCTGAAATACTCAGTTATGAGGCCATGGTAGTTCTCCCTACCGAAGGCAGATCTGTGATGGAGCAATCCCCTGAGGTGTAGGTAGTGTTGCATCTGGAAACCCCACCATTAGTTCAAGACAACAAATCCATGGAGGTTACTGGTTTAGCATTACATGTTAAGATTAGAACGGCAATGTGACATTTGGGACAGTTTATTCCAGAGCTTCAGCATCACAGCTCACTTGCTTCCAGTCAGAGAACTAGATCATGTTAATAATGAGACACACTGTCTAGTTTTCCAAATGAAATGCTAAAAGGCCAGTGTCTTGGTTTGAAAGACAGGTGTCTGTGAAGGAAGGCAGGAGCCTCCCCTGAAATGGGAAATGTAACCCCCTTCCCTCCGAATTATTGTAATTTTTTGAATTAAGGGACTTTCAGGCAAAGATATGAGGGGTAGGAATAACAGTTCTTTACTAATATATATATATGTATAACAAGACAAAAGAACAACAATAACTGTGGCAGTAACAGCGAACAGAACCACAAACCCAGTGCCAGCCTCTCTCGGCTGTCAGGCCCTTTCCCCGTGGGTGCAGTTCCGCTCACAGCCGGCAGGGGCGCTGGCGGCTCCCGG
>VZTI01005527.1:126297-160497 GCA_013397865.1 Struthidea cinerea
TTGTTGTTGTTGTTGTTTTTGGGTTTAAAAGTTCTGGGTAAAATAATGCATATCCTGGAGCAGACTTGTAGATGTGTAGATCTTTCCAGTGCGTTGTATTTCTCCTTATTTTGAATAGGTTCAAGCAGATGCCATTGACACTAGGGTGTTACCATTCGCCTGCTTGTGTCCAAGTTTTTCCTTGAAAAAGGGACGGCAACTGGCACTTTAGGGTGTTGTTTTAGCAGCTATGTTGGCACTTTTTTGTGAATCCCCAGGCCAGTGCAGATTTGAGCTGGCCCCTTAGAGAAGCAAGTGGCTGACTGCCATGGCCAGCCCTGTGATATACACCTGCAAAGTTCACATGATCAGAAGAAAGGCAAATAGTTATTACAGGAAAAGCTAAATGGATCTCATGCTTTAAATTTATGAGTGTTAGATAGCTGAAACCAGAGCTAATGCCAAAATGAAGGTGTGTTTCACTTAGAAGAAAGAAAAGCTGTCAGGGCTTTAACGATTTGAACTGGGGGAAAAAAAGAAGTACTTTTTGGGAAATACTTTATAGATTTTTTTTTTTTTCTTTTGGTCATTGAGTTATGACCTGAATCAGTGACTAAAACTTTTTCAGAAAAAAATATTAGTTTTATATTAATTTTCCAGTTGAAGACACTTAGCCTGTATTGATTTACATAATTATAATCTTATGTTTGCCTGAAATGTTAATTAAGGAGGGTGAAGTGTTGATTAGCTTCTAATGAGATTTAGGTATCAAGCTACTTCTTTACAGCTCTGTTATCAATGGCCTGAGCTCCCTCCTTTGTGTGCCAGGGTTGAGAAGCTAACCATAAGAAATAATGTGTGTTGTTTTCTTTGGGAAATGAGTGAATAAGCCTATCACTGACATGTGAAGATGGCATCTTTCATGCAGGCTGGTCCCAGGACATCAAGAACAAGCCTGAAGCACCACATCAGGGATTTTGAAAATCCAGACAAACTTTTAATCGGCTCTGGAAAAGACAAATTCTCCCAGCAATTTATTCAACGCAACGAAGAACATTTTGCAGGACAAGGAATCCTCTTGCATCTTCCCAAGACCTAGAACAGTGCAGGTTCTGAGCACACAGAGGCTTTGACAAACCTTCCCAAGAATAACCTGCTTAGATCAATACTTGTCATAAGTGCTAATATGTGCATTCTTAACTACCCATTTTAGTGACCAGTCATCTTGCTGCATTGTGCAGGGGAGCTCTCAGATCCAATTTTAATTGCATTTGTATTCACCTGGATGGCAAAATCCAGGTGTTAGGGATAAGTAATATTTAATATGTAAATCAGCTCCTTTGCACTGTCTGATTTTTGACTGCTTGATTTTTAAAAGTGTAGCTTTTTATGGGTCTGTTGAGGACAGTTGTCATTCAGAAATAAATCCACTCCCTGTCCCCAAAAGTGCTTAGAAACACAATAGCTGAACTAGTAAAGGTTACCACAGAGGTGAAAACCCATTTTCAGCAATAAATGAACTGAAAATCACTTTCCATGGCAAAAGAGAAATGAAGACAGGGACTGGACAAGAACAAATGAATCTTGTGTAGCTTCATATTCTGCATAACTGTACTAAATCTCTGTATGAATGGTGTAATACAGGAACTTAATTTCACTTAAACTTCATCATCCCTGTTTTTTTCTCTTTGCAAAAGTTGCATTAATCCTAGAGACAGCTGTTTGCCTGGTGTGTGAGGACCCCTTGCATCATCTTTGCTAATTCATGGGGTATGGGATGGTTAATGGCTAAAGTTACATTATCTGGCCTGCGCTTGAGAGAGAATAGAAAAAAATCCTATTTATCATTTTAGGGTTGCTATCTACGTGTGCATCTATAGCTTTTACTTGCCCAAGAATTTAGCAAGAAAGATACTCCATTACAAGAAGTATTTTGAGAATGGCTGATGAGTTTTGCACGAGAGGTTGGGGGCAGCCTCCATGAAGCCACCTTAGACATTGTCTGCACACTCGTGACTCTGATACGACACATACGAACTGTCTGCTGTGCACACCTACCTGAAGCACAGCTACTGGATAGGCAAATGTGGCCCTCTGGGTTTTTTATATAAGCCATTAAAAGTGACTTGGAACCTTTGAAAGTTTTTCACCCTGGGAAATCACTTAAGAAAAACGGTATGATGGCAATTTAGACATAATCCCTAATCCAGAACAAATCAGTAACGAATGTCTCTTCTCTTGGAAGGCTTGGTTATTAGGAGGATTGGAAGAAAAAGTACCTGCTAAGGTATGGAAGAGATAGCGATGAAGATATCAATACTGATACAGGCTGGCATGTGACATGTATAGCAGTTTTTATTTGAATGTCAAATTTGTAAGCACATGGAATTCCTTAAGATGCTCAGGACTGTGAGCTGAGAAACATCAGTGGTTTGAACAGTGACTCAGCTAGAGAACGATATGTCTTCAGTGTTACAAACTTTGGGAGAGAAGATGACAACTTGCTTTTATCATAATTGAAGACAGAATGTAATTATGAAATGTTATCACAGTTTCTTTTTTAAAAAAGTAATATGAATAATAAAAAAATTATATTTGATGGATGGACGCAAATATGATGCAGTAAAACATCAGCAGCAGTAACGCAATACAGCAAAACATGACCAGCAGCTGAACCCAGTCAAAATCTGACTGAATGATACAAAGATCATCTGACAAGATGCATCGGCTTTGTACTAAAATGTGATTAGGAAAACTTAATACCACTTAGTCTCTTACTGGCACATTCTGAAGTGCATCACTGGGACTTGGTGTGGAGTGTCCTGTGATGTGGGGACAGGTGAAAACAAACTGTGCCCAGTGTCCTGCATGCTGGTTAGCCATCCCTGAGGTCACTGCTCATGCAAGCTCAAGACCAAGACCAGTCTTCATAACACAGGCAGATAATATTTTGGTTAATTACTGTAGATTTCTGTTTTGCTATTTCATCATCACTTTTTCTTACTTTTGGTTGTGTTTTATTTGTCACTTTCTTTTCAGAGGTTTCCATCAGGCTCACATTGCTCTGGTTAATGTTAAGTATTTCACATTGCTTTTTACCAAGCGTTCTTCTGCGTCTTCTGCTGAATCCATTATCTTGGGAAGAAAAAAAAGTCAAAATACAAAAACATAATGGTACATCAGGCTTTGTGCATTCATTTTTTTCTCGCTTCACATATGCTCTGCACATACAGTGGCTGACCTCATCTAGGTGGATGCTAATGGTGTCAAACCCTGGTTGCAGGTTAGTTTGTAAGGTTCAAGAGGAAGAGGAATGGGATTTATCAGCAGGGAGCTTATCTTCTACCTGACATCTTCAAAGACTCCAGCTAAGAGAGGTGTGTCACTCAAAATGACCTTTGTGCCCCTCATGGCCCTGCGAGGGATTAGTTTAGTGCTAAGCCTGATGCTCTTAGGGAGAGCAGTCTTTGACCTGGGTATTTTAACAGCAATTTTGCTTCTAAATGACACTTTGATGTAACTTCTGTCATGACAGAAATCAAGGAACCTATTATTTGTTTAATGAAGCATGATTATTAAAACATAATGGAGATATAACTGATTGAAATAACAGCTGGAAATTTGCTTGTTTCTTTTTTCTTGAATGAGATTCTTTTTCCCCTGTATGATTGGCTGCAGAAATATTTTAATGAGTAGTTTAGTTTAACAATATCTTTGTTCTGAGGCCCATATCTAAATATTCTACTATGGAGCTGCTGTGCGACACCCAAAGATGGAAACGGTAGCCAGCACTTTCTAGAGCAAGTACTGTTCACTTGCTTTTGTCAGCTAATGGGATGATGAGACAAAAAAAAGATACTACGCAACGTGAATAATCTTAGCGTGATTCATTCCAATAGGCTTGCTTACAAATCTAGTTTCTATTCAATTGTGGCAGAAAAATTGGAACTCAATTTATACAGCTGAAATAGCAAAATGTTGCTTTAGAACTAACTGTGGAGTCTGCTGAAAGATATTAGAATAAGGTAAAATAGCACATAGTTAATACTTCCATGCTTATCTTGTCTCCTGTACAATGTGGCCCATTCTGTCATTTTTCAGTGGTAAATTATTTCTGCTTTGTAGTTCAGAAATTAGTAGTGAGAGAAAAAATGAAGCTTTAAAACCTGACATCTCAGTGTGTTCCGAGAAGAGCACTAAAATGTCAACTGATTTGCCAGCTATTAAGGCACAACTGCAGATTTCCATTAACACATTTGTCTGCTGTAGTGGAGCTGGTTCAAAGTCCGCTTCAAAAGAAGAAAGAAAAGTTTCAGAGTAGGTCACTGCCTAAACACAGGGATTAAATTAACTAGAACAAGAGAAATTCACAGCTTCTTCCAGACAGCTTACTGCTCTGCCTCACATGCTTCATTCGCACTGTTTGGGTCTGTGGGTCTGAAAGCCAATTATTTCTTGGTTTCTTGCTGTTTTCTCTGTTGGTTTCTGGAGGTGTATTATTGCAGAAATGATCAGCCTGCAAGGAGGAAATTATTTCTTTTGCCACAGGTGGAGAGAGCAACAAATGAAAGAGCAGTAATTTAGGAGTTGGATTTCATGCAAATTATCGTTTGTTCAATTCTTTCACATTATAAAACTTGATTTTAGAGTTATTTAACCCTGCCCAAAAATGTGCAATAACAATGGTATCATTAAAAATTATTCAGGTCAGTTTAAGGGAACAAAGAAAATGTCTTCCACAAAGCTTCAAGATTTTAACTTGCAAACCCCTTCAGATAAACCCTTGGGTACAGGCTGTGCCTTCACATCTGTATTCTGGTGGCTCCAAGACGGCTCCTTGCTTTGAGTGCACAGTGGTGGCAAGCTGGGCACATCTTAGGTGTTGCAGTAGCTCTTTGCCATTGTGCATCACAAATGTTTGTCATCCTCCTTGCTGCTCCATACAGTCCTGTCGCTGTTATGTCCGAGGCGCATAAAGAAAATGACACAGAGTTCAGGCTCAGGAACAAGTGGAAGCCGAAGCTTTTCTTTAATAATTTTCTGACTACTATATAGGATAGATCACAAAAAGTGTGTTGAGTGGCAATAGGTAATTGGTTCCTCGGCCATCCACCCCTTGAGAGGATTGGCCAAGTCTTAAGAAACCTATTCCATAATATTTTCAAAGACGAAGCTATAACAATCTTGCAAAACAGCCTGCGGGTGCAAGAAGTTTGTGAAACTGTGACCTTGTTTAAAATAGTTTACATAAGAAAAAGAGTCTTCTCACAGAATATTGAGAAAAGGCTAAAGAATTTTTCTGCTTCTAGCTTTTTAGCACCTACACAGTCCCACCTGGTTTCCTTGGTGTGGGTGATGGAGCTGAGCATTGATACAACCTCTGTACTGGTCCAGAATACAGCACAGCTTATGCGTACAAGCCTTGGAGCAGGACAGAAACAGCACTTGCCATGACTCAATGGTCTTCAAGGTCTTTGCCAGCCTTAAAGATTCTATGATTCTACTTGAGTCTCCATGCAGCAGCTGACTGGCAGATAAGCATCCTGAGAAGGCTCGGTCAGGTAGCCAGCAAGGATCCATCTCTCCTGCTAGAAGGTTTGATTCAGATTTTGGGAGAGTCACAGAAGAGCAGAGACTGTGCATGAGAACGGAGAGTGAGGGGAGCACTTCAGCCACCTGAGAAGCATGCAGGGATGGGGAGTGGATTGTGTGTTATAAAGGCAAAGTTAGCTGTTTTCCCATGAGAGGGAGGAACGGAACAGGAATTATGATCCATAGTGGTCATCCTGCTCACCTTGGTTGAACATTCCCTCATGACTGAAACTGTGACCAGGATACTTTGATACCTGAATTTTCTCATAACTTACTACTTGATGTCAAGGAGGAGTATGTGCACAGAATGAAAGAATCATGGAAGAGTTTATTTCAAAGATTGTCTGGGAAAATAAAAAGAACAAGACTATGGACAAAGCACTCTTCCTAAATTTGCATATACATCTTGAGTTAATGCTTTGAACCCAATCTTCAGCTACAGGGAAAGGTGTGGTCACTTTTCCTGGGAAGTGACTAGAGTCCTGCATAATTCATAATGCAAAGCTGCTAGGCTTTGGATGTTTGTGCTGTTATATATACATATGTACTCTGGCAATAAGCCATTGTCACTCACCCAGCGGTGAGGGCCAAAATGTTGAGCAACTCCTCCTTCCCTGTGCACTCTGACACAGAGCTTCTGGGGAAAATCAATTATGTTAACAAAATTAGAATTTCAGCATTGTAGATGAAGGGAATGAGCTGGGATTTCACATGCAGCTTTCATTCTTGCACTTCCCACTTTGCAGCATTTAGACTTATTTAGACTTATCAGTTTGTTACTTTGATAAGAGTAGTTCTTTTGTTCAAAGACGTCCTAGGAAGAAGCCCATTACTTCATATGCATCTCTGTCAAAGTGTCTGTCCCTTGGTTCTTCAGCACTATTGCCCAGCTAGGACTGTGGCTCTTACTACACTTATTGGGAGCAAGGCTCTTAACCTGTATGAATAGAGGGAAATGTCGGGAAAGAAATTGTGTTGTCGGGACACAACATACAACACAAAATACATTGTGTTGTCAGGACAATAACAGAGAAAGTCAAAATTAGCCACTCTCTACTTGATCTTGGAGCCTGGGTTTTTCCTTGAACATCTGTAGCACAGGCTTGTCTTTTTTTTAGACTATTCTTGTTCCTCTGTTATTTTGGTAGATAAATTACTGATAAACAACTGAATTTTCAGAAGTCTGCCAAGTAAGAATGAGATTACAAAGATGTTTCTCTTCCTGATAGTCCTTCTCCAGATTAACTCTAATAGAGTATTGTAAAGTGAAGGTTTCAGAGTTTTTGTTTGGGTTTTGTTTGTTTGGTTTTGTATTTTAGAAAAATTACAAGAATTGTAGGAAACACTAGAAAGCTAAGCATAGTATATCCCTACTGCCCCTATAATTTAGCTTTCTACAACAGAAATTATCCCAAAAAATAATGATTACTTTCAGATTTAGTTAAAAGAGCTGATCCTGTTTTTCTATTTCTATATTAATGCATCTTTGATACAGTCTGCTTATTCTCTGCAAATACTTGAAACTATGATCTGTGCAAATACAGAGATGTCTTCATCTCAGCCCCTTTGCTGTGTGCTATTGGAAGTATCCTACTTATTAAAGACAAAAATAAAGCAACAATAATGCAAAAAGAATGAACTTTATTGTAGCTTTTAAGCTTTTTTGTTTACTTCGATGTTTACTCTTTGTGTATAGAAAAACATTGACTGGGAAAACTTAAATATAGCTGAAGTTATGGGAGGATGTTGCTGTTTCCCAGTGACAAGTGACAATTTTTTTTTTAAGGTGAAACAGGATAAATCTTGTTCAAAGCTTATTTATGTTAGTCATGTATCTGGGTTTGCTTAAAAGTGAGACTAAATACAAGATTTTCAAATACAAATCTGCTGTGGTACAATAAACGATGGTGCTTTGTGCTGGTGTGGCTTTACCTCAAGTGGTGTGAGCAGTTTTGGGTGCCTCGATATAAGAAGGATATAAAGCTCTTAAAGAGTGTCCAAAGGAGAGCTACGAAGATGGTGAAGGGCCTTGAGGGGAAGCTGCATGAGGAGTGGCTAAGGGCACGTGGTCTGTTCAGCCTGCAGGAGACTGAGGGGAGACCCCATTGTGGTCTTCAGCATCCTTGCAAGGGGAAGTGGAGAGGCAGGCAGCGATCTCTTCTTTGTGGTGACCAGTGACAGGACCCAAGGGAATGGCCTGAAGTTGTGTCAGGAGAGGTTTAGGCTGCATGTCAGGAAAAGGTTTTTCACCCAGAGGGTGGTCAGGCACTGGAACAGGCTCCCCAGGGAAGTGATGACAGCACCAAGGCTGACACAGCTCGAGAAATGTTTGGACAAAGCTCTCACACACATGGTGTGACTCTTGGGTTGTTCTGCACAGGGCCAGGAGTTGGACTCCATGACCCTCAATGATCCCTTCTGGCTCAGCATGTTGTGTGATTGTCAAATTTTCCAGTAAAATGATGACATTTGTTGATTTCTAAACAATCTAGATTATGCCTGGTAGTTTTTATAACTTTAGTATCCTTCAGTCATTCTTACTTAACAAAATAAATTTTCCTACTCTTCTTCTCCAATGATAAATTTCTATACTGGAAAAACTTTATTTTGTTTTTTTTTAAAGAGGTGGTTATATTTAGAAGCCTTCTACTGTCCCTAAATAAACATACTGGAATTCAGTTGCAGCTGACAAGTGGGTGTATTTATCCCTCATCTTGAATAAGCTCTAGAGAGTCTTAGTAGTGGAAAATTGTAATTATTTTTCCTTTTTAGGAAAAAGATGTATCTTTCTCAGACAAAGAACTGGAAGGAGCAGGCTCTGTCCTTCCATACACCCTTACAGGTTGTACTGAGGCACATTGTAGTGAAGAGTGACTATGAGTTCCTCTCATATATGGCCTCTCAAGGTTAATTTAGGGGATCAAAAAAATTCCCAGCTGCTTCTTGCCACTAAAAATGGGAATTTGAAACATTTTTTTTTTTAATTGAATAGCTCCAATTGCAAAATAAAAATGAAATTGGTCCATTAGTATGAAATAGTTAAGAAAATGCCCTCCAAACAGATCCTGGCTTTAACAGAGAGACCTGATGGTACAGTCATTAAAGTAGAGAATATTTTTCTAGAACCTATTGGGAATTTTCAGTGTTTTGGAGAGTTTCACAGTCCATGGGAAGATGGCACAAATTCCCATGAACTGTGTGCTATTTGCAATTTAAATTAGAGCAAAGGATCTCAATGATGCCAGTGTTATCACCATGAATCCTCTCAGACAAAAATCTCCAGTCCTCCATCAGCATATGCATGATGTGCTGTATTCTTTTCTTGCAGCTTTGATATTCATTACTGTACTCTGAACAGTCCCATGATTTTATTTTCCAGGCCAGAAGGTGTGCTATGGTGCCTTCAAGCGTTCTTGTTACAAATTAGCCTATTTCCAGGACTTGTCTAGACGCGTGGGCTTCCAGGAGGCCCGTCAGGCTTGTGAAATCGATGGCGGGGCTTTACTGAGCTTGGAAAGTGAAGCTGAGCAGCAGCTAATAGAAAACATGCTGCAAAACCTCACCAAATCAGGCTCTGGCATTTCTGATGGTGATTTCTGGATTGGGCTGTGGAGAAGTGGCGACGGACTGGCCACGTCGAGTGCTTGCCCCGACCTCTACCAGTGGGCGGATGGAAGTATGTCACCATTCAGGTAAGGGTGTGAAACTGCTTACTGAGAACGTTTCATGGAAAGAAGTGGAGCCTGAAATGCCAAGTCTTGCTTGAAGGCATGAAATTTGTAGCATCTCCCCCTTGACTTCTCCAGATAAAGGGTAGCTGGTTGTGGCGGCCAGTGAACATACCTTTATATTAAGGCGACCAAAAGGCGTTTCCCAGAGTGCAGGGTTCTGTTAAGTTAACCTATTCCAGTTTGAATTCCCCGGCTGGCTGCTGGCCTTGGCCCCTCGTCACTCCCCCAGGGCTCTCCCATTGGTCCCTGTTCCGTGATCCTGCCTTTTCCCCGGCCCTGGGAAAAACCCTAAGTTAGGCATTGTTCTGGTATATGCCCCTGAACATTCGACAGTGAAGGTGCAATGAACTCTCCTGCCGGAATGCAAGCAAATACCCTTCCTGATTCTTTGGTACTGACTTAATACTGAACCTGCCCAGGCTTCTGTGGGAGCACCCGGGACCCCACAGAGCCAGGAAGGAACGGTATTAGCTGGCAGTTGAGATTTTGAGTTTGAAGCTGTGACAGGATGGCAATTTGTGGCTTCAGCCTACAAATTTCTTATGCTCCCACCCACAGAGTTTGCCTCTGCATGACGTTTGGACATTGTTCTGCCGCACACAGAGTCTTTAGGGTGTGGTCAGAAAGCAGGCAGGTAAATTCTGCAAGGCCCTGGCCACCTCAAATCAGGGAGCCAGCCACCAAATAAATTATTGTGAGAGGCTTCGTGTAAATTGTTATGTTTCTACCCTTTTTGAAAAGCCTTTAACTTCTTGATGAAGCCAAAGGCCAGAGTAGCAGCAACTCACAGAACTCAGGACTAGGGGACAGCTAAGAGTCTAATAGGCAAGAAAGCAGAGCAGTAGGGTGTTATTTCTGCAGAGATGGTTTGATCAGAACTTTTTTAAGGTTCAGAGATGTGGAGCTTGGGCCTTTAACTTCTTTCACGGTAGGGTTGTGGGAAATGCAGGATGTGTTTGAAGAGGGTGGGACTGTTGGAGTCGATATTTCTTCATTGATGCAAACTCTTTTCTTTGGCAAACTCTTTTCTTTGGCATCCTGATGAACCTTATCTTCAAAAACTAGAAATTGGTACACAGATGAGCCTTCCTGTGGAAGTGAAGCCTGTGTGGTGATGTATCATCAGCCAACTGCAAACCCTGGTCTGGGAGGGCCATACCTTTATCAATGGAATGATGACAGATGCAACATGAAGCACAATTTTATCTGCAAATATGCCCCGGGTAGGTGAAACTACAGTTATATTTCACAGGTGGGGCATTGTCTTAGGAAAACAATTGCCTCTTGGTTTGTGAGGGAATCTTCAAGTGTCTTTTGGCCTGTGGTTCTGGTTCCTTTGGTGTGTGCCTGACCTGGCATTAACTGGGGATGTAATATGTCAATACCAAGTATTAAAATAAATTTTAATACATATAAATAAACCAGTTTATAGCTAATAAGAATGTTTTCAAAGCTAGCTTCACTATCATGCATTCCCAGGTTTGTTTTGACTTAATTAATTCCCTAGCTATTTTTTCTTCATAAAAGGTTTTAAGTCGACATTTTCTACTTTCCAGGTAGGATGACCAAGACATCTCTTTGTCTTCCTGTAAAAAATTTTGCCCTGCCATTTTATACCAAATTATGTGTGGTGGTTATTTCAAAAAGTCATGGCTTGAAGAATGAAGTCCAGAACAGCAGGAAAAAAATCTGCATTCATGCATGTAGACTTAGAGATATGAAAAGCAGATGCATGCTAGTTGAGATGGTGACAGAAAAAACAGATCTTAGGCAATTTGGCTGTACTTCCAGACATGACATAAGTTCTGTATATGTCAATAGAGGAAAAGTGAACTATAAACTAGAACGTGGTGCAAAACCAGAAACGACGTGAAAAGTAAACTTTCCAGTTTGAGCCTGCAACATTTTCTATTCTTGGCGGTACTTACAGTAAATGAAAATGTGTTTTTCAGCAGGATCATGCAAATGTTTTCAAATAATTTTTGGTGTGTCTTTTCAAAACAGAAGCTGAAAGTCAGAATGCATATGAAATTATGGATTAATTTAATTTATTAATTAATAAAAACTCAGGAAGTGGGCCCATGGGAATATTCTGAGGTTTGACAAGACCAAATGCTGGTGCTGTGCCTGGGTCAGGGCAGCCCCTGGTACCAATCCAGGCTGGGGCTGAACAGACCCAGAGCAGCCCTGGGAGAAGGATTTGGGGGTGCTGGTGGGTGAGAGGCTGGACATGCCCCGGCCATGTGCTCTGGGAGCCCAGAAACCCCCTGTGTGCTGGGCTGCACCCAAAGCCCCGTGGGCAGCAGGGCAGGGAGGGGATTCTGCCCCTCTGCCCCGCTCTGCTGAGACCCCACCTGCAGTGCTGCATCCAGCTCTGGGGTCCCAGCACAGCAAGGACAGGGACCTGCTGGAGCCAGGCCAGAGGAGAACACCAAGGTGATCAGAGGGATGGAGCAGCTCTGCTGTGAGGAAAGGCTGAGAGAACTGGGGTTGTTCAGGCTAGAAAAGAGAAGGCTTTGGGGTGATCTAATTGCAGCCTTTCAGTACCTGAAGGGAGCCCACAGGAAAGATGGAGAGAGACTATTTACAAGGGCCTGGAGTGATAGGGCAAGGTGGAATGGCTTCAAACTGACAGACAGTAGGCTTAGGTTAGATACTAGGAAAAAATTCTTCCCTGTGAGGGTGGTGAGGCACTGGAACACATCCAGAGAAGCTGCGACTGTGCCATCCCTGGAAGTGTTCAAGGCCAGGTTGGATGGGGCTCTAAACAACCTGGTCTAGTGGAAGGTGTCCCTGCCCATGGTAGGGGGTTGGAAAGAAAATATTATTTAAGGTCGCTTCCAACCTAAACCATTCTATGACTCTATGAAATCCTACTCTTAGCAGCTATTTGACCTATATAATTCTGCAGTTTCCTCCCTGCTTTCTCTATGCTGACGATCAAACAATAATCACTCTCTTTGTAGAGATCTGGCTATCTATAGAGATCCAGGATATTTTGTTCTCTAGTTTTGGTGGATACATAACTTTTTCACTTTCTGGTCTCTTAATGAGGATATTAATGGCAATTAATATTGCAAGCAAGTGTTAAATATTTGGAAGAGTTGATATGCCAAAATATTTTACTGCCACTCCCTAAATCCGTTCCTGCTTTTAAAATTGTTAGTGGCTATCACTACTTTATGATGATCAATAATCATCATAGGCCCTTCAAGGAAATGCGATGTATGCAATTTTATCACTTTAGAGCTGTTTGAATTATTTTGAAATACTGTAACAAAATAAAAATATTTTATGTTGTTAAAAACACAACATTTTTATGTCAGAAACTGTATGCTTTATTAAAAAGTTTGGTTTCAAGTATGTTTCATGGCTTTAAAAGCAAACAAATTTAATTTAGATAATTATTCTGTAACAGTGAACTATTTACCATTCTTGTTGAGGTGTGATAAAGAATTGTTTTTTCTATTGCTTTTACCATCTGAAAAAATGCTGGGTATTTTAGATTGGCAGAAAGCAAAGTGATAACAGTAACAATGGAAATACATTTATATTTCTTTCTCTAGGTAGAAATGGGTTATTAGTTTATAATGAGGCATGTAAAGCAAACAATGTATAGGTAGATTATTGTTACTATTGACATTGTTATACAGTATATGTAAATACAGTACTACTGAATTGTAGTTATTTATTTTTCAAACTGTTGGAATTGTGCTCTTTAGCAAAACAGACTGTTCTCCAGAAATGTATTTTCCTGTCACATGGAGGAAAGGAGTAAATGCATAATGTATATAAATAGATGTATGACATTTCTTTCACTGCCTGAAGAAAGTACCACAATATTTGTAAGAAAATTACATTTGTTATCTCAAACCAAATGAGACTTACAAATGACCTTTTTTTCCCCCTGAAATCACTGTAATGGCTTCAATGTCAGCTCTTAGCAATACAAAATACATCCATTTCACCAGGAGTATTAAAGTGCCACATGCATATTGAATTTCAGTTTGTTATCTGAATATGTTGTTTTCACAACTCTCCTGTCTGTATTCAATATATGGAGTGTGATGCCAGCCACAGGCCAAAACAGGTTGTAGGTGACTGTGATGAAGTTGCATCTAACTGTATCAGCAGCAACTCCAGGGCAGTGCTCATTAGGCAGCCTTGCTCAAGCAGCAACTACATTTCTGGTAGGCACTTTTATTTTTCCAAGCCCTCTTTATAGTGCCTTTCTTGACAGCACTTACTGTTGCAATGTTCAGTCTGGCTTTGGATCATATTGATCATTCAGCGATCTTAAATTTAATTATAGGTTGGTAATTGCAACCACATTTAGTTCCTGTCCAACTCCTGTGGGTTTGATTATGCAATCAAATTAAAAACTCATCTCCTCTTCTGCTGTCAAGAGACAGCAACTCAGTTCTTTGGGGTATCTTGGCATCTTTCTTTATATATGGCCAAATGTAGCTATTTTTTACCAGAGTAGGTGAAATAATTGCCTTTTTCTAGTAGGCTTTATCACTGTTTTGATTTCTCCCAACAGTTTGTATTTATCAAGACACTCAGAACTGTAGTCTCATAGCACTATTAAGTTAGTATAACCTTATGATAGAGAGAACTTCTTATATTGTTTTAGAATTGCCTGCACAAAGGAAGCTCTGAATATGTTAGGAGCTTTATTCAGCACAAGAATTTAGGTTGTTCAGTGGTTTAGCCATTAAATCAGAGGCCACCAAGAATTGGAACTAGATTAAACTATTGCCCTCTTCTAAGGAGCAAAAAGCATGAACTAGAGGTGATTTGACACTAGTTTGCAAACAGTCTTTGGAAAGAAGATGAAATGATGAATTAAGCAATTATTGTTTGGGTGAATGTATATGTGTCTGTGATACTGCATGAAAAATAATGAAAACATCTGTTTTTTTGCACACATTTTTCATTCTTCAACAATCAATTTCAAATATTGATTTAACAGATAATGTCTTAGAAAAAGAATTGGGAGACAGAGCAGAGCCAGAATACGGTAAGAAATTTTGACACATTAAATTCAGTTGCATTGGTAAAGACATAATTATAAGGAAAGCTTACAAGAACCTCCAAAATTACTCAAGTTTAACAGGCACAATTAAGAACTAGAACACAGGAAAAATGAATCCTTCAGACAGCAACAGCTACAAGTATGTGGCTGTTGTTCAGAATGGCACTGCTTGTAATTCTTGTTCTGGATATAATTCCAATTTTGTAATAAAATCCTGTTTACATGTATATTTAATAAATCATTAAAATGTCCATTTCCCCAATATAAATGAAAATGTAATTAATATTAATTCATTTAACAATATAATGGCCTTTTTTTTTTACTATTTTCCGAAATTGTCTGATCTCCTTTTCAGATATTTTTCCAACAGTGCCAGCAGGAAATCCTTATGACACAAGCAAACCAGAAGATCAGTATCATATTATTGCTACTGAAACAGGTAATGTGTTCATATGAATTTGGTGTTCTGCTAAAAATATTAACAGTGGAATTAAATTAATATTTCAGTTTCCATTTTTGTCAATAGGAAGAAACAGTCTGTTTCCCTGGGAAGTGCCCTGAAAATACATATATTTGAAAAACATTTCAAGAGTCTTAGTCCTCTTAGTTACAGTGGAAACAAATTATATCATCGTCTCACCAAACTTAGAATAAACACTGTGTCCATAGCTCCCCCAAGTATCCTGTGTTTTAAGGAAAACCACATGCTAGGAGGAGTTCAGTGCCTTGCTGAGATTCCCAGCAGAGATGACACTTGATATTTGGGAAGTCAGTACCTACTGCCCAGGTTCTGCAATGCCCCTGGCTGTTTCATTCATCAATTTATCTTCTGAATGGAGTCCTGAGGCTCGTGAAGAGTTGTAGCATGGCTTTAGTTCAAGGAACTGAACGTGTCTAAGGAGCAACTCTGGATTTTACAGGATTGCACCATGGGATTATGGAAAGTGGGTGCTGACACATTCCGTGCCTTAATTATTGCCTCCCCGGATGGGGGAGAGTTTTAGTGTCTTTGCCAGGAATTCAGGAGACGAACGGGAACTTCAGCAGTCTCTGCTTTCAGATAGTTGTTTATTATCAGAGAAATAGAGTCACTTGTGTGACCCAGACACAGCACAGAGCAGAGAATGCAGGAGAAAAGCCTGCATTATCAAGATTAAACAGTCTTTTTAAAGGTAAATTATCCAATAAAAACGTAAAATGAAAGATATTTTCACTTTTCCACCAGTGTTCCATAACTCACTTTGTCACGTAGACAGCAACTGAGGAATTTTTTATCCAATCACCTTAAGCTACTTCTACTGCAGAATATGGAGTACTAGAAGAAGGAACAAAAGGCCTGGAGAACAACAACAATCCTCCATTTTGAAGATTTTTACCTTTTATCTATTTACTATATTAACAAACCCAAAGACCCTAAATTTTAACCTTGTGACAATCTTACATAACATTCTATCATCTAGTTCACACCAGTGTAGATTTTAACTCTTCCCAAAGGGTAGGTAATTTTCTCCACGGGTGAAGGTCAAAGACAGTGTTGTCCAGGGGGATAGAATCCTTCAAAACAGGCAGAGAGATATTCTCTGCATTCTGGATTCCAACAGGGTGCTCTGTTCCCCCACTGGCTGTCTGGATTTGAGCCAGCTTCCTAACTGGTGTTTCCATTATTTGTAATCCCAGAGGAATTAATATATTGATGAACTGTGGTTTGAAATCAATAATGCCATTTAATACAAACTATGTGAAGACTCTCTCTCTAAAACTCAGACCCAACCTGAATATTCACATTTATTCTTACTAGTGAAAAATATTTTCAAAATAGGGCAATGGGTAAGCACATCTCCACAATTTGTGCATTGAATGTGTGCTGGTATAAAACATGGTCATATAGTTACGGGGAAACAGTAACCTTCCGGAAGCTGCAGACCCCATCCTCTATTGTAGACAGATAACAGAGTCTCAGCTTGTACCATTTCCCACTCCTTTTGTCCAGGGACCTGCAGAGGAGCACCTTTAGCTCTCCTCATTAGTCAAGGAGAGGCTAGATGAGTCTTTTAAGGGGAAAGGGAAGACGAGAGCCAGGCTCATTCCTCCTGTGGTCCTGCATGGGCAGGGAATCCAACATACAAAGACAACCGAGTTCACAGTTAAAATGGACTGTAAAAATAGGAACTGAACTGTGTTAAAATACTTGAATTTTGAATTATGAAATTGTAAAATATCAGAATTGAAGACCTTAAGATATGTTTTGCACATAACTCAAGTGCTGTTT
Organism: Struthidea cinerea; assembly: GCA_013397865.1. NCBI lineage: Eukaryota > Metazoa > Chordata > Aves > Passeriformes > Corcoracidae > Struthidea > Struthidea cinerea. The sequence continues at coordinate 142,907 of VZTI01005527.1, forward strand.
AATTCTTGATACTGCTGAGTTCTCTTTGGAGCTCTTCCTATAGAAGGAATATATGCGTTCTTTTGTGTAAGTTAATGTATTTCTATTATTTTACTCCAGATTTTTACTCACATGGTTAAAAGCATTTCAACACAGGAGACATTAATGAGAACTTTTGTCTTGTAGGTATAATTCCGAATCTAATTTATGTTGTAATACCCACTATACCGCTACTGCTGTTGATACTGGTGGCTTTTGGGACTTGCTGTTTCCAGATGCTTCATAAAAGGTAAAATATACTCATCCATAGTGGTTTTATAATGCAGAATTCATATTTCCATTGGCAAGCTATTCCTACTGAAAGACTGCTAACATCTGTCCCCAAATATGCAAATAAGCATCTTTTCATCTATTAAAATCCAAGTAGTTTACAGCTGTTACAGCTGAACATTCACCTTCAGGCTTTCCCACAACATCCTGAAATAATTCCAGGTCTCAAAGTATGTTGCTGTTGGGACTCCACCTGTTTCTAAAGAAAGTCTCTTTGCAGACCACTTGATAGGCAGGGCTGCTGTCAGCACTTTTACTTCACCTCTTTCATTGTGATTACCACCTATAAAGTATTTGTGCTGTGGGAATTAATAGCAGGGTCCCTCACAGATACAGGATGAACTCAAGGACTCGCTTTCCAACCTAAAGTACAGATTGTTCCAAGGATAAATCTAAGGGCCAGCAGCTGCTTAATGCTGTTCCACTGCACATACCATGCAAACGGCAGATGGACCACTAAAGCAGAGAAACTGAAAATGAAAAGCAAAAACATTCCTTGAGCCACACACCATTGAGGATGTGTAAAGTAAATAGGTATGTGTCCATAGCTGTGGTATCAAGCAGGTGTATTGTTATGCAAAGAGAAAGCACTTCAGACTTTGAAATACAATGTACTTTGCTTCATGCTTTAAAATTCTTTGGACTTTTCATTTTTCTCAAAATATGATATAGATATGTCAAGATATGACAGCATAAAAGTTTTTTTTTTTTTTTCTGAACTAGTCTTTCTGAAACTTTCAAGTATCATTTTCATCCTTTAATTCGGGAAGTGGTTTCAAGTTAATGTAATTCAGAAGAGTTTAAACTGGAATATGTTTTGTAGATAAACGCTATTTTGGTAAAATATCAAGAGTAATAAACAGATTCATAAGCTGTTGTCCCTCCTGAAGAGCAGCAATACTTAAAAAGAGTATGATATCTCTGTTATAAGAAATTAGAAAAAAAAATTCCTCCTTATTTTTAGCCTTTATTTTTTTCTTATGGTTTTTGCTAAATATTTCTTGCCAATAGCTGCCGTACCTTCTTTCAGGTGAGAAAGCACTTCACATGTGAAGACTGTTTCTGTCTGTATGAGTGAGTGTACAGCGATAATTGCAGCACTCCTTGGTACCATGTCTCATTGAAACAAGTAGCCATAAAAAAAAGATATGATGACATCTGCTTAATAAACTAGATTGTGTTTTTATTTTATGCATTTTCTATAAAGAAAAGGAAAATGTGCATTTTCCAACCTGTCTTATGACAGGCAAATACAAGCCTGTGAAAGGTTAGGTACAAACCTCAGCAGTGGCACTGCAGAAGGTTGGAAGCTCAAGGCAAAAAAGAGTAATAAAAGAATAATATGTATAACAATAGCAATCATATGGTAATTGAATTCTGGAAGCCTTATTACAATGGCCCTGGATTTCTTGGTAAGTATGGTACATGTTTGTACCTTTTCTGGCAGGTCTTTCTCATCCAAGAAAAGTTTCAGCCCTTGAATACTCCTGGGAAAACAATGAGAGATTCACGGCCCACTGAAATCAATAGAAACAGTAGTGTTGACTTCAGTGGGCTTTGATCAGGCCTTTGATGCTATAGCAGTTCATCCAGAAGTAATTCATCTGAACTTCCTAGACTTCAAAATTGCATGACACAGATATTGGAAATTCCCCTTGGAAGACTGCCCTTTTTTCTGTTAGCTGATTAGTTTGATAGATGAAATGATACAAAAATCAAGGACAAAATGGTTTTCATGCAAAACAGCGTTCTCTTTTTTATTGTTTGTTTGTTTGTTTTTTTTTGTTCCCAGAATGTCCATGTTGAGTTGCATGAAAACTTTTAATTAAAGAACTTAAACCATTTTTAAAAATCATTTAGCTCAAAAAAACTATCACCAAAAATGAAGTATTTTGTTTATCTGTTGAAACAAATCTTTGTTTTTATAAAAAAATTATTCCTATCTATTTTCAATCTCCACTTATGACTGCCTTGCAAATCATTTTAGTTCATCACAATTATGCAGTTCTCGGGCAAAAAGCAAATCAAAAAAAGAGGCGATCACTTGAACTGATCATCTGGATAATGTAGAGCTTTAGGAAAGGGATTCTGTCCTGCTGGGGAAGGAGGGATCCCCAACTTTCCACATGACCCTGACTTCTCATTCTTTTTTAGGCTTCCACAACATGGTGACCTTTCCTCTGAAAGCCACAACCCATGGCCAACCAGGACATGCCTAGCTTGAAAGGTCATGACTAATTTTGCCTGGCATTGGGCTCTTGAAGGGTAGTAATAAGGCAAAGCAACACCTCGTCCCTGTAGCTAGCAGAAATGATCAGCTCATTCATGCTTAGATGCTCTCCCTTTCATTTCTTCCAGGGAAGCAAGGAGAAACTGCTTCAAAGACCCATCTCCATTATCATCTGAATGCCTTGCAGAAAGTTTAAATTCCAACCTGGTATATTTCTCAGTTTCTATGATTGCATTTCATGGTCAAAACACCAATATGCTCAAGCTATTTATTGCATCTTACCTTTGTCACTAAAATCTGTTTCCTGAACCAGCTGTGAAAATCAGTGTAGGTTTGCTGAAGATAAGCTCATTTGATACAGCTCAAGTTCTGATCCAAGGTATTTAGAAATTGTTCCTGCTGTGTGGCAAGGACTCTCCATTCAAAGCCTTTCATCATTAATTTGTGAAATATGCCTGCTTTTTCTGGATTAATCCGGAAGGAAGTAGTGACTTCGTTTCTTTAAGAAGGAAGCGCTGGAACTACTTTATTCATTGCAATTGCTTTGTTTATAGCATTGTGGCCTGATCTAAAGTCCACTGAAGCCAAGGGGAGTCTTTTCAATTACTCCAATGGGCTCAGGTGCATAATGCATTACTTTGTAGGACTTCAGAGGTAAGTCTGGAGGGATTGAAAACTACTGTAGCATTCAGCACCCTTGAAGTACATTTTAAATCAACTCAGACTTGCTTGCATTTACACACCAGGAAAGGAGTAAAACTGAATGTATAGGACTGTTGGGACTCTTAGGTTTCCACCTATCAGAGTTATGTAGGGCTACTTCTCCTCCTCTGGTTTTTACTTAATTGGGAAAAAACCATCAGTGTGAAATATTCTACCCAGAGATTGAAGCATTTTCATTGAAATGTAGCTTCAATGGCTCCTGAAGTGACTCCTATTTCAGTAGACTGCAGTGCACTGTCATCTGCCAGTCTAAGTGAGGGAAGACGGTGTGTTGTGGCAGTTGTGGCCATGTGGAAAGACTGCCATAAACTTTCAGGGTGCCTCAGGGCTCCCTGAAAAAATTAGAGTGAGCACTTTGCCAGTATTGCAGAGCAAGTACTTTTGGAATTAGTTTTATCTTTTTTTATTGAAAAAACACCAAACACAGAACCTACTATTGACAGTTTTGACTGAAAACTAGCCCTAGGGAAGCTTTCTACCAGTCATTCATTGCTAGGAGTCTGATTCATGTGCCATCACTTCATTAGATGTCAGGTCAAGCCCTGGAGGGAAGAGGCTTGCTGGCGCACGGGTGCGCAGTGACCCTGTTGGTGTATGCAGGGTGGGCAGGGGCGTGGTACCCCCTGGGATGGGTGGGCTGCACCTTGGGCACCTTGGGCATGGATTTAGGGGGGTGTATGTGCTCTGGTCCCCCCTAGACAAGGGAAGTGCTCAGCTCCCACCAGCCCTGGTCAAACTGAGTCCACACCCTTCTCTGAAAAGACCACTCTGTACGAGAGGTGTGGTTGGATGGGAACTGGAAAAAGATGAAATAAAATCCATACAGGCCAATTCAGTACAGTTCCTGGGAGTAGCACTGCTAAGCAGGGTGGTCTGGTATCTTTGGTAACAGTGCCACTGTGGATGGGGAGCCCACACTGTGAAAGCACCAAATGTGGCCTTGAGACCCGGGGATGAAACACTCAGGTCTGATCACAAAGCTGAATCAGGACTGGAAAGGCACACATGCACTGAAAATAGTTTATATTTTTATTTTTCAGTAAAGGAAGAACAAAAACCAGTCCAAACCAGTCCACACTATGGATTTCAAAGACGCCTAGAAAGGACAGTAGCATGGAGGTATAATGATTTACTGACTGAAAACAAAGCAAAAATAACATTTTGCAGTGAGGCTGTATTATAATGTCGTCAAAGAACATTAGCTTGGAATGGCTTGAAAATGCAAAGGACCTACAAGAATGAACTGTAAGCTCCCCCTTGAGGCAAATGTTCAGATCATTTTTATATAATGTTTGTTTATTAATTCAGTAACAAAATATGCCTTGCTAAATAAAGGGTATGTGTTTATTTTGCTAAGAGATGTAAGTTAGCTAGTTGTGAGCAATGAAATGAACAGAGCATTTGAAGTTTTTATGGGGAAATATCCACAATGTATGTCAGTTTTAAGACTGTTTGTAGTTAAACAAACCTCCTCTGTTTCTTTTAGTCTCTCATGCATTGTACCGTAGTCAATGTACAGTAAATGGAACTGACAATTTTACAGTGTAACAATTATTTATCTTTGCATAAAAGTTTGATACAAAATATTTGTTTAGTATTTATTTGCACACTTAACACGGTTTTTGAACCTCGGGAACAAATATTATTTTATTAAATATTAACATGGCTGCTGACAGAAACAGCCACCATGTTGTGACATCAACCTGATGTGGCAAAATTCAAGGATTCTTCAAAGTCCTTTGCTGTCATAGAACGAATCCATTTTGCCAGGGAATGACTATAGCTTTTTTTGTCATATTGGCCTAACGTCAACATAAATAACTTGGAAAGTGATACCTCATTAATAGTGTGTCCTTTAAAGGCAGCTATTAGTTGTTACTTAAGTAAAATATTTTTTTGATGGAAAAAAAAAAAACCATAGTGAGCAAGAGTTTAAGATTAAAATTACTGTTTCAGTAAGTCTATGTAAAAAGACATTAAAGGTCATTTAAATACAGCTAATAGTTTGTTAGGAATGATGTAGTATTGGAACAAAGAGAAGGCAAAGGTTTTTTCTTGGAAGTGGCACTAATAGATTGATTCCAACATTACTCAGACTATTATCTAGAAAAGCATTAATTATATTAATTGATGGATAGATTTAGAGGTAACTGTGGTGCATTCAAAGTTGTCTTTTAGAGTTATGATTAACATCATTAACATCCATTCTCTTTGATTCCTTAAGAGCTTTCTGTGCTTTAAGAATGGTTGTGCCAGTTGTTAGAAGCAGCCTGGGGTGGTGGCAGTAGCACTCTGGTTGATTTGTTGGTGACAGTCTGGTGTCAGAGCAAAAAGTTAAGGGATTTTACTGCCGTTGCAGCAAGAGTTCAAAGGCCTGAGTTCAACCTTGCTGTCTTAAACAGAGATTCAGAGCTACCACTGATCTTTTGTTGGGGAGAGACTGACGGAAGCAGAACTGATGGGTTGCCTGCACTGTGCTGGCTGATGTTCACCACATTACTGCGGACACAAATGTGCCTCAATTTTTCTGAGTACAGAAAAAATATTTGAAAGTTCAATACCATTAATACTAATTGTGCAATTAGTTGCTGAAGCACTTCTAGAAGCATCTTAAAGCTGCTGTTAAGCTGTGGTTTTGCTTCCTTTTCAAAGAGACCTCCCCCTGTAGTTCAGGTTAAATATTGTTTGTTATTCCTACTTAAAATATTCTATAGTTCTTCCAGTCAGTAGCAACTTCTTTCTTTGTTCAATCCCCTACTTCAGTTTCCTTTGCAGTGAGAAAATACTGTGACCCCACACGATCACCAAGACAAGAATTGTTTTAGTGCTGACATAAATATTGCTTAATTCAGCAGAGGGGAAGAGATATCTCTTTCTTGGGAAGAGTTGTAGTAAAAAGAACTTAATTAATTTTTATGGTCTTGAAGGATTTACTCCCTTTAACTTAAGGATTAACTCTTTCTTCATACTTCCAAAGGACATGTAAAGTCACTATCAATATCATGGTTAATGGCAGCAGAAGTGATTTTGAAACAGCGATTAGGAGAATGCAAATACCTTCAGCAGTGTTTTTTACAGAGTGAAAGTGATGGCTGGGCAGGCATCAGAACAGACCTGTCTCAAAATCTGTGTGAAGGCAAGAGGGGAAGTGGCATTCGGTGCTTCTGTTGTAGTGCACTCAGATTTTATGTAGAAATAAGAAATATTGGTTATTGGGACAAAATATTTCCATATTTATCACCAGAACCATCCTCTCTTTCAAAACATCTTGGAACTGACTCAATTGCAAATAATCTGTTTTGCTCAAGTGTTTTAACGTAGTATTGACTGGTTTCTCCACATGTTAATTTGCAGGCAACTGAAGCCATGGATGTTGACCAAAGGCTAGAATGTGATTGACCGAGGTTATGTTAGTTTTACCTAGATAATGATTAGTGGAAATAAAATGGCTATTTAAATTAAGATAGTTTATATGATATACCTTTTTATGCCAGGGTTTATAATAGAACTTTTTTCAGTCTGATGAGGTGGTTTATCAATTAATATCTCAAAATACATTTATGGTTTGCATTTTGGGAAGCAAGAAAATGCAGACAAATAAAAATATCTTACTGTATTCCTGGGAAGCACATTTTCTAGTGACTGGATCTGCTTTCAGCTGGCTTTTGTATTTCATTAACAGACTGAAACACAATGTACAATAGTGATGTATGGTAAATAATGCAAAAATCAGGTAATATTTTATTTTACATTTTAATGGAATTGCTTCATCCAAGTCAAATTATACTGATAGCAAAATGCTCTACTTTTTGGAGTAATAGGAGAAACAATGGTCCACTATGAAAGATAGAATTTGCAACTTTAATATTTTAATGTTAAAAAACTGTGTGTTTCATATGAAAGACTGTTTCTAAAACACCTTCTTACCTTATCTCTGTCATAATTATGTTTATCTGTGTTCTTTGTGATCACAGATGTCTTGATAAAGCTACAGATTTTGGTCTGGACCTAGTTGTCTAATGCTTACAAAGACATAAAAACAGTTTGGGACTTGTTTTTTTTTATCACTGACGGCCAACCTGTGCTTGCAAGCGTTTCATACCTGTGTTTAGGGTTGCAAGAACCAAATCCAGGAGCTTCATACAACAATCATGCACCCGTATGTATATGTGTAGATACACTCACACAGTAAGTGAGAATGCATTTGGTATTTTTGGTACTGTGGAATGATAAATACATTAAATTCCTACGTAGTCTGAAAACAGCAATAATGAAGTGCATCATATTATACTAAGACACCATAGAATTTAAGGCATTTGAACAAGTAGATAATTATATTTAATAGAAACCTATTTATAAAAGAGCTCAAGAAGATAAACCCCTTATTTTGGTTTTCATATTCTTTCCCCTTTAGAATGCTGTAACAGGATACCCTGCTAGTTTTTATACAAAGCACAAAATCTGTATTAAAAATCCCCAGTACAGAAAAGGCCTGTAATATAGGAACACTATCATTCACGAGGAAGAGCTGGTACTCATTATTGTCAAATGTTTTTAAAAACATGACTTTTTATGAGAGGAAGTTGCGGTCTTGTGAGTCTGTGGTTGGGTGTGGACAAGCACATCTCTATAATTGTTTGAATAACTGCCAAACACTTCCCTAGAAAGAAAACAAAAAAGCTCTATTCAATCCTTTTTTAACTCTATTAATTCCAAACACATTACACAAGAGAGAACTTTTGGCTGACATTCAGTTCATTCATTAGAAAGCAGCATGATCCGTGGTCAGCCTTTCTGCACAATCCGTAAACCTCATTCCAGAGCTTTTTGGAATAGGCAAGGCAGAGGAACTTTTGTGAGCCCAGTTTAAAGGGATAACATACATCTTCAGTTTGATATGCAGAGAGATTGCTGGGAAAAGTTGACTATGCATTAATATAAAATTGCACATTGAAAAACACAATGTAAAAACATAAACCAGATAATATTTCACCTGATATTAATAATTTTGATTCTTTTTCACTAAAGCATTTACAGTTTGCAAACTTTTTTTTTACTGCCCATGTTTTGTAAAGCCCTCCACTGTGCAGTTAATGCACTGATGTTCAAAGAAACTGTTTTCCTAAGATCTTATATAAAACAAAAAGTAAAATGACAAAACTATTTATTAACAAAACCACAGCATCTCTTTTGAAATATTGTGCTCAGCTGGAAATGGGTGTTATTAACAAACAGAAGTTACCAATGTTTTCCTCACCAAGAGTTACATTTTTATTCAGTTTCCCTGTGAGACTGAACTGGCAGCCTAGTTTACATCATTATGCAATATATTACTTTCAACATCACAACATCAAAATTTCTTTTGAATTCCATTTCTATATTTGAAAAATATCAAGCTAATAGATGATTTTTTTGATCCAGTCCACAAACATGGTGACTCGAACATACACTCCTGGTTGTTGGGGAAGTGCACACCCTTCGCCAAATGATACTACACCAACCAAAAACCACTGGTCCCCGTCTTCGAATGTCAGAGGGCCACCTGAATCTCCCTGCAATAAGAAATTCAAAAGTTAAAAGTGAACAGTGTCAACTCTGAAGCAGAGCTTGTTTATGATGCTTGTTTGTTTTGTTCCTTAATCATAGATGCTGTGCTCCTGTATGTCCTGGGCACCAAGAAGTGAAATCAATAGAAATATTTCCATGTGGAAAAAAAAAATCTTTAAAAGATCCATTTCTTTTTTTTTTATTTTTTAAATGATGTGACCTTAAGCTCTCGTCAGTCTTGCAATACAGGACTGGGCTTCGAGAGATTTTTTTTATCTTATTCCTTTTATGTTCAGCCCTTCATATTTCACAAAGCCTGGGTAAATGTGGAGGATTTTTTTCAGTTGAATATATTCAGCCAAAACACAGTTCTATTTTCAGTCACCCCAGAGTTTCTGCAGTTTCAAATTTAGAGAACAAAATAACGAGATTGCCAGGAGAGAAGGTGTCCTTTCCTCTCACCTCCTTTTCAATAGGTTAGCAGATGTAGCATTGCAATAGAGACTGATTTTGATTTAGCTTGAGTGGGGATGAGTCAGCCATGGGTATCTTGTTTTGACGAGAAAGAAAACAACAACTATTTTGGATTGTCTGTCGAGTTAGTTGAAACAGTATTAATTGTGTCTTCTCCAGGCCCTGTGAATGGATCTTTACTAAAGAATTCTGCAAGGACTCAGCCATTAAAATACTTCTACCCATAACTCTAGGGCATCCCAGAACGTGAAAGGCTGTGACAGCAGCCTAAAGGGGGATGTGCTATCAGGATTCACTTGTTCATCTTTGCTCATGGCTGACTGGTCATTGATCACAGTGCTGGTCACTTGTGCTCTGTATCAGCCTGTGGTGCTACACTGTTTGTTTGGTGGTTTTTTTCAGTATAAGGTTCAGAAGGAAAAAGGGAAAGAGTAAAGCCATGAGGGGAAAGGACATTAGGCTTGAACACAGTCCTTGTTCTAGACTAAACTAGGCAAAGTCAAGGCACCTGGTGAAGGCTTAGGTTGAGAGGGCAAGGCAATAGGAATTATGTGAGAGGGCTCCTCATCAGGCTTGGGGAAAGCCAGCTGGTCTCCATGCCACAGACTCCATGTTGCTGGAAGAAAATTCATGTGGCAGCCAACTCTGAGTACATCCTCAAAGAGAAATAGTGAGTTATAAGGACAGCTGGAATGGATAAAAACTAAACCCACGGGAATATATATCAGTGCAGAAAGGCAACCTCTCTGAAGTACTGTGGTGTCTGCTTCGGAAAGACCTCAGAGTCTACAGATTCTGGGGAAAAGCAGCTTTGCTCTCTCTCCCTCAATGAAGCATTTCTGAGACTTCAGTTCTATTTGGTATTTATTTCTCTGTTCTCTGCATTTCCCTAAGCAAGTGCCTCTCTCCTTGGAATTACTCAGCAGGAATTATTCAAAGCCTGGTGCAGAAAATTTCCAGTCCTCATATTTGTCGCCCTCCATGGTTGTTTATGCCAAGATGACACAAAAAAAAAAAAATATATTAAACTTGTATCCTGATAAATTATTAAATGGGCAAAATATTGTGTGTAGAAATGACATTGGACAGGGATTGTTCTGGTTTTCATAAGTGGAGGATCAGGGAGCATTTTATTCAGTAACTAGATGTGGTTTATGCCAGCAGTGGAAATGAGTTGCTTCTACTTACCTGGCAGGAATCTATTCCTCCCATGTCATATCCTGCACAGAGCATATTCTCAGTAATATTATATTTTGGCAACCATTGTTGGCATTTTTCATTGGAAATGAGAGGGACTTCTGCTTCTTGCAATATATTTGAAGGGGGACCTGATGAAAATACAAGGTACATTTACCTGTGGCATTAAATACATACATCCCGCTGGGAACACTGATGGTTTTGTTCCTGTTCCAGCACGCTCGGCACGCTCCTGAGCAGCAAGAATCCCTGCCTTACTGCTGTACTATTGAGGCTTATGCCCCTGTAACACAGTCACTGAGTAAACAGGGCTCGTTAACTGAATCCCGTCTTTCATTTGTGTAATGGGACTGAATTTCGTTATAATTAAATCAAGATTACTAAAATCAATGAATATGAACTCACTGTGGGGAGATCTAAGGGATGATTAAAGGCTTAGGAATGTGAGTTGTCCAGTGTTTCCTCACGATTCATTGTGTAACTTTGGTTATTTGAAGTTTTTATAAAAATTTCTTTTATTAATTCCTACCCAAAACTTTAAATGCAATTTAATGTAGAAGTCAATGTATTCCACTGTGCAAGTGAAATGGTATGTTTATTATTTCAGAGAGACTCCAAATCTGGAGCATATGACATACAAACAGAACATACATTTCACACTGCAGTCAGTTTTCTTGACTTCTAGGGAAAATCTTTTGCACATTGTCAGAAAGACTAATCTTCCTCTTCTCCCACCCAATATCTGGAACCAAGATGTACATATTTCATGTTGAGAAAAGTAGTCATTATAACTTCTAAGTGGATGTAATAAGCTTTATTCATAGCCTAATGAGCTTAGATATGCATGTTTTCTTCTAATAAATATGTTATAACTATCATTTTTCTTCAGAGAAGGAACAGTGGAATGGGATATTTCCTACATTTTCATATGGAAGAGTACTCTCTAAACTATTTGACCTTAGCAACTCCTGTGGAATAGGAACAAGCTTTCCCTCACAGCCCCATGCCTGTCAGAGTTTTCCCAGCAGATGACCCACCTTCGTTCCTAATATGTCCCCAGCCAGCAATGGAGCAGTTAATTCCTGGCAAAAACTGTTGATTTTTTTCTGGTAGGCAGATAGGTTGTATATAATCTGTGAATGAGAAACAAGCAATCAATTTCAACCTCTTCCCTGTATTCAGATTTTTATGAAGTCAGAACAGGAAAAGTTCATTAATTCAAACCCACTTTTTGGCCAAGATACCCAGGAAGTACTGAGCGGACTCGCCACCACCCTCATATGCTTAGCATGGTTTTGCGTAATAGAATAAATGGGGTTTTTTGGAAAATAAAAACTCACCTGTATATTGCACTTTGTGTTGAAGGTGCATCAGAGCAATATCACTGTCTTTTGTTTGCTTCATGTAATGAGGATTCATAATTATTCTGTCGATGTTTCGCACCACTGTTGAAGGCTGTTCCAGATCTGACTGAACGTACAAGCCAAGAACCGCTTGCCAGCGGGATGGCTTTAATTGTCTCCTACAAGTTGCAAGGAGTATTCACAATTAGGAGTGATTAATGAGAGTTTTGAAAAACACGCATTGATAAAATGCTGATATTTAGCCTCATGATAATCCATAGCATTTGCATGTTTTGTCAAATAAATAGAACAGAGTAGATGTGCGTGGAATGCCATGAGAGTATCACTGTCTTAAATATCCGTGCTGCAAATATGCGTTGCTGATTTTTTTATGGTGAGCTTATAATGTATTATTTATAATGAATTAATCAGACGGTGGTGCAGAGGAGGAAAATACATTAACTAAATTACCATGGCTTTTTAAGCACTATGAAGAATACTGCTGACTGCCCAGCAGGCAATTAATATTGGTCCCAGTTAGAAAATGGTAATGGAATGTCTAAAGAATAATAGGTCAAGAATAATAGGTCTGAGATGTTGTTGGAAATGCTGCAGCTCATAGAAAACTGGTCTCTTAGTTTTTTTAATCTAAATCAAAAAAAATATGCTAAGACAAAATATGGCATAATCTGCATCTTTTTTTCCTGTTCTACACAGGCTGATTTGAGGCTGTGTTTGTCAGAGAAGTTAAATATTCGCTAGTTTTTAATCAATCACTTTATGGTTTAAAAAGTACATTTTCAGCCTGATTGTCGGACTGAATTGGTTTCTGCTTCTCTTTTGGTTTGACATCAAGAGGTTCTTTTGTTCTAAACTAGGAGTGCTTAATGTTCAGAAGGTATGAAGCTGCAAGCTTCAATTTAGGAAAATTCTAGCAAAGGCAAGATGACAAAATTAGATTTAGGTGAAAATAAAAAGGTGATTCAAGTGAAAAGGAAGTATCAAGACAATTGTGGATTTATTGGGTGGAAATTAAGAGGGCTTGATCCTTTTCATTTCAGTGACTTTGTGTGGACTGTAGCTCTTGTCATGCCATGAGGCAGCATTAATATTTTGGCACAGTCCCCACTGCCTTTCTATTTAGCTATCTGTAATGAAAGCTCTACTGTAATTTTGAATATTAATTTTCTTTTTGCCATTCCAATTTCTATATGTCTTTTACAACACTTCTTTTTATTGTAGCTATTATGAAAGCAAACCCTAGAAAATATTAAATATGCATCACTTCTTTGAATGGTACAAATAGCACCATCAAGAGCATATCCAATATTGCCTAATCAATAAATCAAGATTCATTCCAGTGAGGCAGAGGAAATCTTGATCAATCCATGATAGTGTACAGCAGGAATGCTGGGTTTACTTTATGGGATATGATGTCACCCTTTATACCACTGGTAGGGATTCACCTAATTTATGGAGGCTCACAATATTTATGGATTAAGTACCAATGCTCAGTATTAATACCATGCATTTAAAGTGCAATTTCTTATTGTTCAGGAAAGGCTGCTTAGTTTCCGTGATTCTCTGCATTAAAGTGAGGACTGAGGATTTACCAGAAAGTAAAGGAGCTTTCAGCTGAGCCCACAAGTGATTCAAAACGTGGTAATTAAACCACGAGTTAGTTGTTAATTTTTCTTATCAGTGTCACAATTTGTTCATAATCTGATGCCTCCTTAGTGAACTTGCACATAAAAGGACATTACCCATACACACAGTGTGCTGCTGTCACCAGCCACTCATCACTGACAAGGGAAGCTCCACAAACAGGTTGGAAATTAAAATGGAGTGAAACTATCCAAGGCCAAGCCTCTCTTCTGGCATCATTTCCACCTACAATTCTTGTTTGATTATTCTGAGTTACCAGGTGTTTTCCACAAGCTAAGATAAAGCAAAATAAAATTAAATTAAATAAAAAATAAAGGGGATGTAGCATATTTTATTAGACTAGTCAATTTTCTTGGAAAAAAGAGGCTTTGTAGAATCTGAACTGCTATTCAGAAATATTGTGGAATGTTTTCTTTCCTCGGACCTTCTGGAATTTTTAAACATTAATTTTATATATTTTTTTGCTACAGGTCCATCTCTAGTGTACACTTAACAGTGAAATCAGGTGATGACTAAATTTTCCTGTGTTTATATCATCATGAGTATAGCATTTATAGTCCATTCCCTAACCTTTCCATTCAAGCTATAAACATTAGGCTTTATGGTCTGAACAATTTGATGTCTCTGTGAAATATTCCTGGATTCTGTATACTTACACTGAATGTTACATTGCAGATGAACCACCAGGTTGTCCAAACACTGTTCTCTAGAATGAAAGTGCAATTAAATCATAAGTATCTGCACACCAAATAACTCTGACTGTCAAACAGATATACATACACACACACAGAGAAATGTATATAATCATAAATATAAAAGTACATTCCTTTAGCAATATCAATCTCTTAAGTATAACAACTAATGCTACATGTTGTGGTTTATATTATGGAAATAAAAGTAGACTCTTGTGTTTTAGGGGAATGAGTCATCTGTCCATGACAGATTTGCAATAAAGTTATAGCTGCCTATGGTATTTTTTCCTACCTTTTGAGGTGTTTTCAATACCTTACCACTAGAGATCAGTGTGGCCAAAGAATTTAAGAGGTTAGTTTTATATCACTGTATCATTTTACTAAGAAAATAATGCTGCTGTAAAATACTTAGTTGCATATGCTAGGTTAGAAATTATTTAGCAGAGATATAAAGCCAGAGTCTGAAGAGCACAAGATCACAGATGAAAACTGCTCAAGCATTTCTTATACCCAGAGGTTTTAATATTATGTTCATAGCCTGTAATGAATCTGAAGCACTTGGGACAGTGTATGTGCTAGCAATTCAAATCTGATACGCACAGAAATACAAATGAGAGGAAAATAGGAAACCAAACTCTTCCAACAGTTTGTTTCCAGAGCGCATTTCCACATTCCATTTTTAAATAGAAAAGGTGAAGGATACTTTAAACATGATAGGAAATGATGCACCTCACTGTGTTTGCTCTAAAATTTGATATCTGCTGTGAGTGAGATGTGACCCAGTAATTTCCCAATGGCATAGTGGTAAAAGAAATACAGTGGGAACTGTTACTACCCACCACTTTCCCAATTAAACCTTCACTATAGGGAGGTGAAAATGAGATATTCCTCCAGCCCTGAATAGTCCTACATTGCCATTTTCCACTTCAAGGTAGGTACCTAATTTTAAAGGTGTAATTTAAAAAGTGGAAACCAATTTCTGTGACTTGTATTCAGATCTGTACTGGCTTCAGAAGGGTGTCCCTTCGTAACCAGACAAACATCAAGGACAACCAGAAATGCATAAACCCTCAGGAAACCAATGCCATCTTCTGCATAAACTTTGTAGCAACTAAATACCCTTTTCCACCATGCCTTCATAGGGTTTCAAAGGGTGGTCAGTGGTGCTGCATATTAGGTCTTTTTTCTTTTTATCTGATCCTATGCTTTCTCATAGGTAGATGCATAAACTACCCAAACTAACCACAAAAATGTCAGATTTGTCCCTATAATTTTACATTTTCAGTGTAAAGGGAGTTGCCGGTCCCACTACAAGTACCAACTGTTTGCTTTAGAAGAAATTACTTCATTGTCCTCGGCTTTTTCTTCTTTGTGAAGCTAGCTCCCAGTAGAAAAAGCACTTCCTTGCCTGCATTTCAGCCCAACAGTTCTCAGCTGCCTCTTGGTCAGCACAGGAGAGGCCAAAAGGCACCAGAGGCATGTGCTGAACACCCCCCTCTGTGCCTCTCTGAGTGTCAGCTGTCAGGCAGCACGCCAGGCAGAAATCTGGAGTACTTAGGATATCTGTGAGCATGATCTTCACTTAGAACTGGCAAAAACAATTGTCCCTGTAGAATCTGCTCACATATATCTAAAAGACAGGATTTGGGGCTGTTACAAAGCTGTCCTGCCAGAAATCACATTACCTAAGGGCACCAGAGAACGCTTTTGCTGTCTCTGTCACAGCAGCTTTCAAATCCTATTATATGTGCCGTCCTTTGTTTCAATGGTGGATGCACTTGAATAAGAACCAAAGACAATGTGAGAAATACATTTTATAATTAGATTACCAGTTAATGAATTCAGTTGCTTAAATTATCAAATCTGTGTGATCTTTCTATCATTTGTTATATGTACAAAATCCATGTGTGAATCTGTAATTATGCCACCCTGCAAAATGATTCCTATCAGTTGTCCAGAGGAAACATGGGAGGAGACACCTATTTCTGCAACAGAAATACAACTGAGATAAATGAATTTATTCCATTTCCTCCTGCTTTAATCACATTTAGTGTTAAATAGGTATTAACAGAAAACATCTTTAAATCATTACTGCTCTTCAAGATGTCTTGTGGCAATGCTGGTTTAGACATTCACTCAAGAAAAAAAGAAAAATAGTCTCCAATGATATTCCATTAGTTTAAGATACTTTCACTACCAGTGAGAATGATAAATGTTTGGGGTTAACACAGTATAATTAGAACATAAAATGTAACTTTTAAATTTTTTTTTCCTGTAGACAAAATAATAGACCATAAAAAATTAGGAAGTGTCTCCTGCTTTATTACTATGTGGTATGTTTATAAAGGGAAACTGAAAGAACATGGGTTCTTGCTGTCCTCAGCATGGTTTCATCATTTTAGCAATTAGACAGTAATTTTCTGGCTCAGTGTTTCTGGTAGAAATCCAGAAAAATTTGTACAGTAAACCCTCTTATAAGCAGAAAAAAGTAATTGAAGTCATTAAAATTCCTTAAATTGATGATGGCAAGCCTTTCTCCTTGGGAGTTGTACTGTAAATCCCACAATCTCCTGAGGATGTAATCCTGGGCTAACATCACGTTTTCATTTATTCTACAAGAAATCACCAGTTCCTAGCACCCTTCAGAATCACTTCAGCTGTTATTTGGACTGAGAAAGGTTAGAATAGAATCAAATGTATTCTGAGATCATGTCATCAAATAATTCACTTGTAAAGATGGAGACAAATCCAGAAGCCATTTTTTGAGGGGGGCTAGTTTGTTTAAATATAGATACCTGTCTGGTATCTGGTATCTGGATGGCATTCCTCACTGTATCCAAAGTCTGTATCAATAAAGTCAGAGGATTATAGAGTGTGACTCATCGTATTTTAAGAGATGCCTTGATGGATCACATTTTGGAGTGCTTATTTTTCTCTGCTGATTACAGAGAGAACCTACTGTGACAACTACTCTGTAACTATGGGTGAATGTCACTCCATCTTAATTCTTCTATATTATGTATAGGTAGTTTTAATTCTACTATATTATGTTGTCACATATTTCTAGATAAGAAATATTTTGCTAAAAGAGCATATAATTTCCACAGTAAATGGATGAAGACTTCAATTAATTTGAGCTATACATTAGTTCATAAATAATCACCACCATACTTAAAGCCATTGTCTGTATGAGGAAGAAACCTCACTGTACCCACCTTTTTGTGAAAATTAGGCTGTGGTTACCTCCTTTGGCGATGGTGACAAATAGGCCATCTCCAGTGAATAATACAGCTGATGACACATTTGCATCCCTGGGACAAAAAGACACATGCATATTTTTAGATATTTACCCTGTTCCACCAGTGGAGCAATAGTTGGGAAATGATTATGCTGGTAGAATAAACATCAGCT
>VZTI01005527.1:160550-231016 GCA_013397865.1 Struthidea cinerea
CCCTTTAGCAGGAGATTTTTGAGGCTTGAAACTCATTTGGATTAAAATGTGACTCACTTCCAGTCCTGCATCTTATTCTAAGATCTCTAATGCTACAATAATATTGAAAGAGACATTAATTAATTCTTTTGACAGCAGTAAATATTAATTTTGGATTTTCTGTGCCACAATGAAGGGTTTGCAATACCAGTTGTTAAAGGAATGGAGCTAAAACTTAGTACACCAAACAGGGCAGTAATAGCTGAATCTTGGGGTATCACAGTCTTGCTTTTTTTGAGGAGTGCAGTTACATTTATACCATACTGTCTAGAAAGGAAATGAAATGATATTTTGTATCATGAAGAATGTAATGCAGAAAAAAAAAAAAAAGTTAAGTTTCACCTCAAAGATTTGTTGAAATCAAAGTAGCTGTGGAATAAGTCAATAGTATCATGTTTGCTAGTGAGGAGGAGTGGGATGTTTTCATAGAGTCACAGAATCACAGAGCAGTTTGGGTTGGATGGGACCTTTAAAGGTCATCTAGTTAATTTAAAGGCATCAATTAGTCTATTCTTCAACTTTTTTTTTTTTTTTTTGGTAGCAATGGCTTTTTGAACTAAGAATTCTGTGTACTGTTGGTGAGATAAATTGTTTTGACATTTAGTACCCATATCCAGATTTTCTTTATAGCCCATTCTGCATCATATACTTTGTGATACTTCGTATGACCAGTTTGGAACACATATCCATGAAACATATTTGCTTTCCCTGGAGGAAACATGGGGAAAAAAGATTCCTGTGGTTAGACTGCATAATTTTTTTGGGGTGGTGACAGCCTCCCATCTGTCCCTTTAGTCTTCCACATCTCAGGAGCAAGAAGAGAACCATTTATGCAGGTGTACTACACAGGGAGCACCTGTACCATTCCTTTTCTTCAAATGCAGTAAATCTCACTCTCCTGGGAAGGATGAAGTCTGGAATCTGCCTGCAAATCTGCTGTGTCTGGAGTAAAGAGGTGTTCAACAACCGTGCTCTGCCACCAGGAGAGTTGGGTGATCCACCTGCTGGGAAAGTCACTACTGCTGCCTTTCTCAGCCTGGAAGTGCCTTTTAGGCAGTCTGACAGCAGTAAAATGCCAAGCTGGGTAGGCAGAGTCAAATTCTATGACGAAGAACTTTGCTGAGACCAGAAAAGTATTCCCAGGAACTCATTTCCTTCTGAAGAAAGTTGCAAGTTCATGAAGAAAATAGAATTAAGGGTTTTATAGTAAAGGCTAAACTCTCAGTCTTGTTGGACTTTTGGGTATGACAAAATTGCCAGGTCTACCCCCATTCCTGGGTACAGTTCAGCAAAGACCCAGCTGGCTCTGGTCCCAGGGAAACAGGATTGTTTTGCATCTGACCAGAGGAATGGTGTGTGATTTTCTTGGTTCCAGGAAACAAGATGCTGATAACACTCAGATTTTAGCAGTGCTGTCAGATACAGACAGCTACAAGTGCAAGCTGAGAAAAGGATTATTTTCAGGTTTCTCCAGAGCATCAATTTGTTCATCTTGCACCCCAGACTCATTAAGAAGATCTGTAAATTTTTTGCCTAAGGTGTATTTTGTAGATGCACAGACAACCATGTCCCCAGACTGGCTTCATGTTTGGTATAAATCACAAACACAACAGTCACGTATTTGAAAAATGGAGGCAAAAGGATTCACACGTGCAATTAAGATTATTAGAACCTGTGAGGAACATTGCACTTTCTAGCCCAGATACATAAATAATCAGGATATGATACAGGACTCCTACCAACTCAGTCCTTTTCATAAATTAAACAGCAAGTGAGACTAGCAAATGTATAAGCAATTAACAGTAAAAGTAAATTGTCCTAGATGAACCTTAGCCTGTCTCTCTAATAAAGCATGATTCTAGGCTGTAATTCAGGGTAGGAGCTTGAGCTACAGCCTACTCAGGACCTGTTACTGCAAACATCCATTTAGTAACAAATATGGCGACACTTGTTAACAAATCTGCTGTAACAGGGGGATTCAAGGAAAGCAGAATAGCGTGATGCTCACAGGAGTTACATATACATATATATATAGATATATGTATATATACACACCTATTCGTATACCAATACACCCATACCTATACATACACACACATATGAGAATTTTATCCTATGCTGTAGGATCAGTAACTGCAGTAGCATCCAGGTTACAAAAATGTGATACAAGTTAGGTTTAAACATACTTTTTCTTGACCATGGGAATATGTATTGAACTGAAAAATGGAATTAATAAGAAATAACTAGGAAGCTTAATAGGAACATTTTTAGCAAGTGCATCTGAGTAGTTTATAGAGACAACCTGAAAGGTATTGCCACAGAATGTTATGGAGACAAAAGCATGAGGTAATTTTTAAATGGTGTAGTACCATGGAAGACAAAGTTTGTTGAAGCCCATCAAATATGTCAATTAAATCAATAGACCACAAAACTACTCCTGTCCAGAAGGGAAAGGAGGCAGGGCAGGGGCAGAAAGAATCAGAGGAAAAAGGCCACCGCCCACTCTAAAAACAAGGTATTTGACCAGAAGCACATTTAAACATACTTTGTATGTTCTTACATGCGTGCATACATAAATTACAGTCAGGATTTGTGCATGTAGCTATCTGATATTTATGTAAACTCAGTACCTATCTAAAGGAAAAAAAAAGTAAAAAAAACCGCAACAAACCAGCACTTTTCATCCAATTAGAAGTATTTCTGAAATAACACTTTGATATATTTCTAAGTCATTCTAACTCTGTAATTGCTACAATTAATTTGTCAGAAAGGGATTTGTAGGCATCTTTCTTTGGTCAGAGACCAAAATAATGAATTGCAAGCTTAGAATTTAATTTGATTATTAGTTGAGTGAGTGACATTCTGTAAAAACCTCAGCACAGTGGATGACAGTGGAGTAGCACATGATGTAAGTAAGGCCAGAATGCAGGCCATACATTTTACCATAGATTGAAAAATGCAACACCCCACACTCAACAATCCCCATGTTTCCCCCAAAAATTCTTCTGAGCAGTGACTAAAGCCAAATCTATTTTTCAGTCATATACTTCCCTCCTCCCTCCCTGCTCTAAGTCTTCCTCAAGACAAATTTGATTTCCTCTCCCAATGGCTCAGATTTAATGATAGGTATGAAAATTATTGGGAGCCCAGTAGCAGAGTATCCAAGGGATTATCTACTTGGAATGAACAGCAGCAATGCGAAAGCAGAGCAGCCAAGGCTGCTGTCTCCTCCAGCTTTGCTCTTGAGCCACCCTTATGAAAGTGAGGATGTAAATGGTGACATAAAGTGTTAAAAGACTGAGGCACCCACATCAGTCTCCCAATGTTCTCCAGTATGTATCCTCATGCCCAACCTGCCATGTTCAGAGTCATCAATCCTGCACTGAATGCCATCAAAACAGAGTTTGCCAAACTTTCAAATTTGTTGGCACACCAAGCACTCCACTTGACAGAGACAGATACATCTGTCACTTTTTTGGAGAGTACACCAGTAAAATGAGGGGGGAAATGCCAATATACACTCAACAAATCAGCAAACAAGTTACAAAGGACAATGAATATTCATCACTCACCCCAACCCCAACAGCTGGCAAACGCTGTCTGAAATCTCTCCATTCCAATCATCTGCACATGCCAGATGCCACATCTTCCCAATCCTGGCCTGTACCAGCCCTTCGGTGCTCAGAGAGCCATTGAGTAATCTCACTGGAGAAGAAAATGGGCAGAAGCATTTTGGATAGGTGGCAAACCACATTCCTCCCCCACACCAAGCAAACAGAAGTGTAATGTAAAGAGATTTATTATTGCAAATGAAGAACACAAAAAAAGTTAAAATGCACTACAGAGGTAATAAACTCAGCATCTCCGGGATGTTGTGTTCCCACAGGAAGGAAATGCTACTGTTATCTCCTATATTTCTGCCACACGAGAATTTCATACCTTGCATTTTGCAAACGTCTCAGAAATAGACAATAAACAGTACATTTTCCATCAACTCTAAACAATGCATTTTTTTCTCAGTCAGCATTATGTAATTTCCAAATAGTGTGTTAAGCTCTAGCTCCATGATGCTCAGTAAGACTGACTGGAAATAAGATTAAAATGAGTGTTGACAGAAAAAAAAGACTTCCAGTTCAAAATGCTATGAGTTTTCACTGTTTTCATTGCAGCTTTATTTAAAACACTCACACTAATAATAAAAGCTCACTGAAAACCAGTCCTTCTATAAAAACTTTTCCCAAAAGAAAATATTCAGAACAAAAATTCAGAAACTGATTAACTTATTGGTAAAAAATCTTATGCTATTGGCATAGTGACTAAGGAAGTTGGATCATAAGGCCAACAGCATCTCATATATACACATGTATATAAAATAAGAATTTTATTATATAATATTAAAAATATATATAACAAGAAGGTCAATAGAGTGTCATATATGTCTTAGCAGCTACAGCTGCATTTCAGGCAGATTACAGGTATTGTGAAGTAGAGAAAAGCATAAAAAATGCACTGACATTTGCTGGTTACCAAAATATTGTTCTTTTAAAAAATCTTACTTGTGCAGAAAACCTTTTTCCACCAAAATGTTTTCACAAAGAGTACCCACAATAATAAATTAAAAACTTAGATTTTCAGAAATGCTTCTGTGACACCTGGAGTGTATTTATGAAAGAAGTGATACACAGTGATTAATGAATGATAAATCTCAGATTAAATTAAATTAAATTTTTGAGCTGCTTAAACATCTCAGAATTGTATGCACTGCAAGATTTCTCCAAATTACTTTTGACACCTCTCTTCTTGAGAGAACTTGAACTATAGCTCCTTTTCCTTTCTCCTCATCAAATCCATGTTCTCCAAATACATTATTGGTAAGGAATAATAAAGTCATTGAGCATCCAAAAACTGCTTAATTCAGATATCATCTGTTTTAGAATTCTGCCATTTCTTTGCAGTCCCTGGAAGTTTCAGAAGCTGGGGAATTTGAAAAGACAGTTTGTCTAGTTCAAATTGCCACTTCTGATAAGAAATTGGTTTCAGGAAAATGAACAAGGCTTTTGGACACTGAAAAGACTCAGTGTGAGCGTTTCTAATTGAATTTTCATTTTGTTTTAAGACGTAGATTGATTTAGCCAAAGTTTGGATTAAATGGGTTTTTGGAAACAAATCTCCCAGGCTTTTCATGTGAAGTAATTTGTTATGAAGTAATAGACAATCAGTGGCAAAATAAATCTTTGGGTAAATGTACATCGTGTTAATGTAGGTGATGGTTACTTTGTTCAGATCTTCTTTAGCAATGACTGGAAAAAAAAATTCAAGTTCTCTTTGCTTAAGAAGAAACTGAAGGGAATTTTATTCTATATATTTTAAAGGAAGAATATGTTTGCAACAAAATGGCCAATGGCACTAATTTGAGAAGTGAATCTGTCTTCATCCATCTATGTATCTATCTATCTGCATGTATTTACATATACCATGTATATTTCTATATATGCATGTAAAAAACGTTGAAATCAATGATAACTAGGATCACACACCTAAAAACGTAACTGATTCCTAGTAGACATCTTTAAAACAAAGGAATTGTGCTAAGCTTAAAGACCACTTTTAAATCTTCCATTAGTTCTCCAAAGCAGATTGTCAGAAAGAGCAGTTTAACTGCTGTGCTAGGCCAAACGTGATTTAAGCATTAGTTTTACATTTAAATTATTGGTTTAGAGAATCTTATTTCCCTGCTATGTGAAATGAATTAATATACTGTACACATGCATTTTGGAAAGAACCACTTTACCAGAGAACTAAGGAATAGCAGTGAGCAATGGATGCTGCTTTTGAAGCTGTGCCATCCATTCACTCTGCAGAGTCCAGGTGGGCTGGTGGGTGCCATGCATTATAGCTTGGCTTCACACCCACAAAACTGTTGGGCAGTTTCCACCAAGGACATGTTTATTGTCTACCCTGCACTGCTGTGAAACTCAAATTAATTACAGCAACAATTGGTAAACTTGGAAATACAAAATGGATACAGAAGAAAAGCATATGTTGAGTTTCCATTTAATTTTGAGGCCATCATGAGCAACTACAGTTTTCAGCACAGAGGAGCTTCCTACCTTTTCCAGAGCTCTTCACGAGATTCCATACACTATCTCAGAAAAGTGCCTGTTCTCCCGGCCCTGACAAACTCAATGAGATACTGCTGTGTAAATTGGCATGGTCTGTATGACTCTGCAGCGTTCTACATTAGCTGAGGTTCTGTGGCTGTTTTCCTAGGCAATTCCTGCCAAATATGCATGGCTTAGGTTGGATACTAGGAAAACTTTCTTGACCAAAAGGGTTGTCAAACACTGGGGCGGGCTGCCCTGGAAGGCTGAAGTGGTGGAGTCACCACCCCTGGAGGGGTTTAAAAGACCTGTAGATGTGGCACTGAGGGACATGGTTTGGTGGTGAACTTGGCCGTGCTGGGTTAATGGTTGGACTTGATGATCTCAAAGGTCTTTCCCAACCTAAATGATTCTATGATTTCTTCGTATGAATGAAAGCTTACTGCACTTTGCTTCATCAGAGCCATCTTCACACTGAGGTATGTTGTCACACAGATTATGCAACGGGATGCATTTCCCACTGCCACACTGATGCTCATCAACTGTGCAAGCCCCTAAAGGGAAACAAGAGGAAAATTAATCCATAATTATGAGGAAGATTGATGTTCACAGGAGATCATATAGACCTGAAGAAAATTGTGTGGATAGTATCTAGAACCTTTGATTTCTTTCCATTTCCATCCATCTCTCTTTCAAAATAAAGATAATTTTCAGATAAATAGAAGTTATTTAAGAATAAGATCTATGGTACTCTGCCTTGTAGCTTCTGCTCTAGTTAGTGTTGCTCAGCTAGTAGTTTTCTTCTATTGCAAGTGATAAACATGGGAGTGAAAAGTCAAATCCTGTCAAAAGTGACTAATGATTTCAATTGTCAAATGTTCAGCACTTTCACAAATTTTAAAGATCTTAAAATGTGTCAAGTCAAGCATACGAGCAAAGAGGCAATGAGAGCCCAGAGTCTCCTTCTGAAACCTGTTTGTGAGGAAAGGTGGAAGAGACAAAAGTAATGAACGAGGAAAACATTCATGAAAATAGGATTAAGCTACTTCAGAATCAGTTACACAATAAAAGCAGATGAGGGAGAGAGTAAATGTTAAGTTATATTTCTTTCTATGGCCAAAGTGTATTTTTAATGGCTTCATTCATTTACAGGAAACATACCGTCGTAAATTTAAATTCCATCAAAAAATGGTTTCTTTTACTTTTCTGGACTTTCTGACAGAACTATTTAGTTATCTAGAAATCTTATTTGAAGCAACATAATTACTTCTGAATTTATAATATTCTTATAAAATGATTCATACATCAATCAGCATGGCCTGTACCAAATGGAAGAGGAAGAATATGGTTCATAAAAGGCTTGAGCCATATTTTCACACATTCCATGTCCATAACTAATGACAGATAGTCACAGAACTTTGTTCTTAACTGACAGTGTTTTTATTATACTGCATACTGCCAAAAATTATTTCTGTTCAAATAGTTCTTACTTAAAAAAAAACAACCCAGTATTTCATAGAAAAAAAAAATACAAAGAGAAGTCTGCTTTTCTTCTAAAGTTAGTTTATTTACTGACAATCCTTTTATCCTTAGGCCTGCATGCTAATGATATTAGTCTGTCCTTTGGCTGCAAAGATCATGAATAAGCATAATTCTTTTGCAAATGGAAATTTTTTAATACATTTAACCAGAACTGGCAATGGCCACTCTGAGAATTCTGCCTTGCTAAGCTTAATTTTCATTTTACAAAATATGGGCAAGGCTGGCCCAGCAAAGATGCTGAACCAGCTGAAAAAAAAAGGCAGAGTTGTTGGACTGAACAAATGTGATAGAGAAGGCAGAACAAGAAGCAGCAAAATTGTCATATGTACATATAAACCAACCTCTCAGTTTTGCACAATGGGAATAAACAGGGTTAATTTTACAAATGTAGACCAATGGTGAAGGTTTTTAAAAATATTAAGAAAAGTCATATTATTATTACTATGGTGAATCCATAAAAAATCTGCCACTGGCTAAACTAGCTGGGAGAAACTTGCCTTTTCTGATAGCTAAAATAAGAAAATGAGCCTAGATCCTTGTTGAATTTCTGTTCATGTAAGTGCATGGTACTTCACATATCTCGCAAAAGGCTCTCTGCTTTTTCCTTCTCTGTTTTTCTCCTGTCAGAATCCCACAGAAGTAATACAAAGTCTCTAATTAATTCAGTGAAGATATAGCCAAGAGTTAGTGTAATTATTTGTCCTGCTAAGCACATTACTGTTCCATGTAATTTGCATTAGGCTTCATTTTGCATATTTTTGGAGAGTTGATTGCTGAATTATGAGTGACAAGTCTAATTGCAGTCCCCAAGAAAATCAAGAGTCTTTTGGAAGGGATCTGGCTGGAACCAGAAACACTGCTGTCCAAATATTTAAGAGACTAGTTCTTTCAGATTATTCACACACTAAAGATCAAATTTTTAAAGATGCAAGAAGGACCACATTGCAAATATTGATCAGAGTTGCCACATACAGTTTTCTCTTCTAGCGCATGTTATCAATAATAAATATTTTACAAATGCATTTAAACACACATTATTGACACTCTGGAATGAATTACAAAGTGATGTTTTTTTCCTGGGGCTTTTATAGGGAATAGTTAGCATTTGCCCTCTTCATATCTGAAAAGATTTTGGTCAAAATACTGAGTCAATTTTCCACACAATATCACAGAGTTGCACGTGATATAGACATTGCTTCAATTACACTAAGAAACAAATCCATCACTTTTCATGCCAGGAAATACAAAGTACAGATGAGTAACCAGCTTTTTTCTCTTCAACATTGCATATTTCTACTGAGCAAGTGCTGAGAGTCACTTTGCACTCTCCACGTTTTCTGAAATATATTTGGCCAGTGGTATAACCTCTTATGTACAAAGGTTCAGATGCTTACTTAGATGGTAGCCAGTAGTAAAGTTTGCAAGAAATCCCTTCCCTGTTGTAGACTTGTCTGTCCGGAGGATCACTGTCATCTGGTTTGTTGTAGAGAAGACATCTGGCAGCGGGCCTTTCTCTGTGTAGACAGCTATTCACCAGGAAAACATGAGTGCATTCAGCCTATTTTGTTCATATGTATTTCAAAATATTTTGGGTTCAAAAGCAAATACTGCCACCGCAGGGATGTAGTTTCTTCCCCAAACCGAACTGCTCTCAGACTGCAATGGTCAGACCCCAACACCAGATTTGACTAATCAGCACAGAACAATTGGGCTCAACTAAAAGATTATCGTTCTGTTTGTCCACACACATAAACAGTCTGATTTACTGAGAAGTCAATTTCACACTGATTGCATGGAGACCTGAGTGTGTGTAAATATTTTGGAAACATGATGTCACATAGAGTATGCTTTCTCAATTTTTCCTCCGAATTTCTGAGGCCCAAAAAGTGTGAATGAAATGAGAGAAATTTAATTTCTTTTACATAATATCCATCAGTTTGCTCTAGCTGTCTGATTACATTCATTTCAGTACCCACTGCTGCTACTTGCCCAAAAGTAAGGAATCCGGTCCTCTGCCATCTCTGACTTCAACCACATCATTAATACTTTCCAGATCAAAAACCTGAAAATGGAGTTGGATGTTTTTTCCATTTTCAGCATTCAAGTACCACACACCTGGAAAATAGTAACACACATACACACAAATCACCTTTTCAGTAGTTACATTTACTGTGCCATTTTTATGTTGACGGGCTTTGGGGGAAAAAAAAGACTCTCTGAAATTATTAATAATCACCCAAGAGATTAAGAAGTTTAAATCATGTATTTAAAAGCTGTGAATTTCCCTAAAGTAGTAAAGCTCATTCTTTTCTGACTGTGACAATGTGACAAATAGTCTTGACACTTAAGTCTCATTTGATCACAAGGTAATTTTTATAATCAGTCACAGAGCCTGTCTTTCAAGTTAAAATAGCTCTTTGCTTCCGTTTAACTTATACTTTCTCATATTTAATCTGAGTGTGGATACTATGGAAATCTTGTAAAGAAAGTAAAAAAAAAAAAAGCAACCAATTTGAAATATTTTCATGGAGTGAAAAGTATTTTCTCACTTGTAGGAGTCTCATTTGGGAACTTGTGAAATGAATATTGGAAATGTGAGCCGTATCTCAAGCAGAACAGAAACAAAAAATGATAACTCTTATGATTACCATCCCAACACTATTCCCCAGGACTGAAGGAATAAATAATTAAAATTTCATTAAGAAGCAATGACAAAGCTCTCTTCCTTGCTTTATCCATCAATAGCACATAGTGAACTACCTTGAAGCATTCACTTTTGCCAGCTCTAGCTTAATCTAAATCAAATAACATCAGTAGAATACCAATGTCTTCTCACTAATATGTTAAGAAACATTCAATAAAGAGAGGATTCCTTACAAAATGCATGCACATATTCTTTGCCTCTAGAAAACTTGAGCTATTTAACATCAGAAGTGATGATATTAACCTGGAAAATACACCAGGTTATGGTAAAATGGGAACTTTCATCACCTTATGTGTCTCTGCATTGACATAAAGATGTTTGACATAATAGGCAGGATGGAATTGGCCTGTCTGGACTCATTCCATTGGATTATGCTTGTCTTCATCTCTTTTTAATCAACTGGCACATGTTTCCTTAGCTGCTGCTCAGTACCATATAAAATGCAGTTAAAAGATCCCACTGTATATAATTTAGATCTTTTTTTTTGTTTGACAGCGTCTGAGTTAGAAAAACAGATTTAGTATTTCTATTTTAATATGGTTAAACTTCTCCTAAAGATTTGGAAAAGAATGACTTACAAGAAGCTAAATTAGGGTAATTGTTTGGAAAGTTTGCAGAGCTGAATGTACTGTTTGGCTCCCAGAGTTGAACCGGCCCTCCACAGTCAGCTGAAAAAGAAAACATTTAAGAATGTAATTAACCTACTGTCTTACTTTTTCCATCTGAGGTAACAATGATAATTTTTAAAAGTAATTTTCATGATTATTGGTCTGCAAGCTGTGCACATGACAGAAATATGAAGACAAGAATGTGATACAGTCATCCGTCTCATTTACTAGTACAGTATTAAAAAAGCTAGAAAACGTCAAGAGTAAGAGAGGCCCCTGAATTTAACCAATTTATGCACTTTCCTTGTATGCCTTTCTTGTTATCTGATCAATCTTAGAATTACAGAATCATTAAGGTTGGAAATGACCTCTGAGAACACTGAGTCCGACCTTTGACTGATCAACAAGACCTTGTCAACATTGTCAACTAGACTATACTCTGAGTGGCATGTCCAGCTCTTTCCTGAACTCCTCCAGGGACAGTGACTCCACCCCTTCCCTGGGTAGCCCCTTCCAGTGCCTGACCACCCTTGTGGTTGAGAAATTACTGTTTCAGCATCAGCAGAGACTCAAATCTAAAGCTCTTTTTTTCATCTAGAAAGTAAACTTACAGCAAAAGCCCCCAGACCCCTCATACCATTATTTTGTTTTCATCAGGACCCCAAAAACTTTTACAGCTAAACGCTGTCAGTGGTTAAAACAGCCATATGCTTTTTCCTTAAAACAACTGTTCTAGTAGGAAATACCTTTGTCACAAAGATGTATGTGTACTTATAGGTAAAAATTAATAAAATTTCTGTAAAAGCAAATATTGTAGATATGTGTGCACACATATACATGCACTCACACATGGACACAGCTAACTGTATTTTATACATTCAATATTCTATTTCAATATATAATGTTGATGGTGGTTTACATCCTAAATATGTCAGCTTCATGTTCAAAAACTTTTTTGATATTGAGAAATATTATTTATTTTCATTTTAGCCATCAGAATGGTTGAATGAACCATCAGAATGAACTTTGGTGTTTTCTCACGTTTGTTGCTCACAATAACTTTATTGAAAAATGAACAGTACTCCTCTACTTGCTTCAGGAAATAGCAGTTAAGGCAAAACAGCTTTACCTTCTTTATTTTGTTTTGGTTTTGTTTTATTCTTTGAATTAAAATTGATATTTTTCTTAACTATCAGACTTCAGCTAAAGTTTAAATCTCTCCTCCCCACCCCTTACGGCTCAAATTTTGCATGCCGTGATATCTAACAATATCTCACACTCTGAGCCCCTTGGCTGGGGGCTGCATAATCTACAATCCTACCAAGTCTGACCATTGAATCCCACTGGGAGAAAGCTCAAAAAAACCCCCAAAAAACCCCCAAAAAAACCCCAAAAAAACCCATGAAAAATTTGAACTTCCTCACAACAGCCATCTTCTAGAATTTTCAATTTCACCAAATCCCTCCAGGAAAGAAAAGCCGAACTCTTGGAAAGAAAGAGGAACTGTTAATGTTCCCACCCCGACGAATAAGTATATTATGTGCTCATATATCATATGGCTCACAAGGAGGATTATTTTCTCTATAATTACCACGAACAACAGATAAGGGTTACGTTGGCTTTTTTTAATGGAACATTACGGCATGTGAAGTCTGATCTAGTGTTGACTACATGTAAGGCACATTAGTAGTGATCTTTGTCTTGCATGGAAAAATGAGAGAAGAAATTGAATTTACTCATGCCTTGAAAAAATGTTGTAAAAATTTCCAGTGACCTTGAAACACAAATTCATATGGAGTTATTCATACAGCTGTTACTCATTAGGGAACCAAATAGTAATCGCTACCAACAATCTTGGTTGAGCACAACAGATGATTTTCTCAACACTTTAGAAATTATATATGACCTATGCATCAATAAATTTCTCTGTGCTTTGGACAAAAATTCAGTTTATATTGACATACACATCTTAAGTGTGGAATCTACACTGTCATTTCCACACCATTGTTTGTGTTAAAAGAGAGGTTATAAATTAACACAAAGATGAAAGCAATCTTTGTTTTAGATGAAAGTGTAAGCTGACAGTCTTGTGCAAAAGACAAAAGCAAATCAGGCTTCCCTATGCCACCATCAAAAATATTCTTTTTTACGTTTCAAGGAACTTCTGTGGCACTGTGAATGATACCAGTGACTTGTACTGAAGCTCTAATTCTAGTAAAAGAAATTGACTCAGTTCAAATTCTTTTATGTCTTGTTTATGGACATGACATTTGTAGTGAAACCATTAGTGTTAGTAAGCTTGTACACATTCATCAAAGTACTTTCATACTTCTTTGAAGATGATTGAAAGCATTCACTTTTTTTTCATCAGGTTACAGATAGCATGTAGTAGCATGTCCCAACAAAGTTATGAAAACAAGTTATTTTTTCACCAGCAGCTGCTTAGACTGTCCTTTTGTATCATGGATCTCTTTAACCTCATTCATAAGGAGTTATAAGCCATAATACCATGTCCTTTTTTTGAATATTAAAATTTTATCAGCATGTGTTGGGTAGAGATCTATAGTTTGATATTCCTTTGGTGTTTTTCAGAAGCATTCAGCTACTGTTTACCATAGGGCTGTTCTACCACTGATCATTAGACTGGTGCTAACTTGTGAGGTGTGTTTACCCACAGGACCTGAAGGATAGGCGGAGGGGGCAGACATCAGCATCTCTCCACAAAATAACTTTAATAAAAACTGCAAATAAATTCCAAAACTCAGTTTGGGAAACTATGACTGAAGTTACTACTGTTATTAAAATTTAATTTTGCTGACAGACACACCTTGTTGAACTTTACCTCCCTGTGTCTCATGATGGAGCTCTAAAACTGCATTTTGCTCTTATATTCAGAAGGTTTTGTTTTCTTACCTGTCCTGATGCAGTAGATTTGGAGGTGAGAGATTTGAGAGAATGACAATAATATTATACAGTGTTTCAACATGAATACAATGCAAACAGTCTTACTCTTATTTTAATTTTAGACCATTTCTATTTACTAAATGCTGTCAAGAGAGCAACCAGCTGTGCTTTGAAAGGCACAGTAAATCTAATAACAGGCAGTCCTGGAACATGCTCAGTGTTTGCTTTAATGATTTGAAGCCATGTGTGAACAGGTCTTTTGTAGAATTTTTTTTCTCCCAAAATTTCATCTTCTTTCAGAATAAATTACAAAGCAAGCCCCATCAGATATTTTAATGATTTTTCCACAGGCGCTATTTATATTTGTATTGGTTTTTGCTTTGAATGCACTTGGACTTGTTTAACATCATATACAATCTTTCTTCTCTCTTTTATATAAGTCAGCCAGATTTATAAGGATGGTTACAGGTGCTTTCTCTATTTTTCTCTGGGAAGTTCTCCTGGCTAGCTCTGTGGAACCGGAATGTTTTGAGGAAGCTTAAACCTATGTGCTTTCTTCTAAAATGCTCTGCAGCTGGAAGGGTCTGGATCAAGCTGTACAACCTGTCTGGAGAGGTATGGAACTAGATCTTAGTATGTTGCCCTGGAGATAACTTTTTAATGTTGAAGAGAGGTTTTTATAAAATTGAGGTTGAAAATTCTGATCCTGTCATACACAAATACAGTACAGTGATTTAGTGTTTACTTACTAGGAACCAAAGGCGTGGTAGCAACAGTTGGCCTCGCAGTCGGCTCTACATAATTATTTTCATTACACTGTCCCTTTGTCAGGCCAATGTCATCCACGGCAATATCACTGGGACCACGCCTTTTAAAGGCATCGAAAATAACCTGAATTCAGGGAAAAAAAGTAGAATTTTATAGTTTAATGAACGTTTTTCATCTTCCTGCACTGTGACATTCTGTCTTTTCTTGAATGCTCTTATTTCCGCTGTAAGATACGCTGGTGCTACACTCAGGGGAGAGCATCAGGGATGAGACAGAATTCCTCACAAAACAAAGCAGCACTATGCAAACTGAGAGAATCATTCTAAGGAATGTAGTACCTTCTTCATTTAAATGATGAACATGATTAAAAAATATTCAATACCTTTCCTTTTTATATATAAATCCATGTAATTTTCAAAACAATTCTGCATTGCTCATCAGCCCACACTTCTCCTGAATTAATGGCATAAAAACTGAAATTAATCTCGTTTGTTCTGTACTGTTCTTTAATATCCACATATTTAAAGCAATCCTGCAAACAAAGAATTTGTGCTGGTGAAATACATTTACGTATAGCAATCTTCTTGAGATCATATGTGGTTACATATTTTGTGGCGGTTATGACCACATATTTCCTGGAAACCTGATGCAGCCAGGTCACAGATGCATTTATTTCCTTAGATGTTAAATGCATCTTTCTGGCAGTGCTTGCCAGAAATCAATCAAAACTAGTGTAGCAGGACAAACCATCCCAAATACCTATAAAAAGAAATTGTTTTCAAAAGTGAGGTGTTGAAAGAATTGTCTGGAATAAATAATCTCCTGTTGTTTACAGATAAGTCAGGTCAGTTGTTAACCATGTGGTGTCAAAACCACTTCCATCTGCAACACACTTTCAGTGGATTAACCTGTAAGTAATTAGTGAAACCACTGATTCACAATCTGAAGCAATTTAAATTTAAGTCTTCTCATGGCTAAGTGCTTCACATCACCCTCAGTATTGAGATTTTATATGCCACGGCAGATTTTGATAGGCTTTGAAAACTCTTGTTTTGTGGAAAGCTCTCATGATAACATTCATTGTTCCTTGACAATGATCAGGTTTTCTGTTTTCTGCAATACAAAAATCTTTAAATCCCAGAGTAAGGAAAAGGGGGTGTGAGAATTCAAATGGGGATTCCAGTCTTCTGCATGCTAATACTTATTTGATGGCAAACATTGTTAAATGATACTAAGTATTATCTTTGCAGCTGTGAAGCTTTGGGTTCATTTCACAGAAAACTCTGATAGCAGTTTAGCTAAAATAAATGAAAAAGAAAAAAAAACAGTTTAACAAACCTTAAAATCGGATGTTTCATTTAAAGTTACTTGTCCATAATTCCAGTTGTTTCCATAGTTTCCTTCTTTCTCAAAAATGATGTTTTCCTGACCATGCTCATCACTTATGCTGACTCTTAAACGGTAAACATTACCACTGTACATGAAATACCTAGAGGGGGAAAAGCATTTGGGTATTATTAAAACAAAGTCAAATTCCATGAAAAAATGTCACTCTTTTTATTTTTTAATGGTTTATGAAATCAGGATGAATTTGACGCGAGCACGAAAATAAAATTAATTGAATGTTTAGATTACACCTGGAATTGTAGAGGCCTAGTTAAGCTTCATAACAAAAAACATTTCAGGGATTCTTAATATCATTTTTGTACAGAAATGAATATTGGATGAAGGGTGAAAAAGAAAATACATTAAAGTTAACTGCAAGAGTCAAAGTTATAAAGGAGTTAAACTTCACGCCCGGAGTTGAGAATGAACATGGAAATCCAAACAGAACCAGGCTGGTGTTGCTGGCACACTGAGTGGGATTAATATTTTATCTGAAAGAAAGCTCTTTAGGTATTTTCTTAAAAAAGTATAGGTTTAGGAATTATGTAACAGTACCAAAAGCTTAGACAAAACATATCTGAAGGGACCAAAGGCAAACTCAGAATCCGGACTTGCTCTTCTATGAACCCCAGTCCGATGGGTGTTGAAATATAAAATCCTGCAAGATAATGAGCACAGTTTAACCAGGACAAAGAACTTTCTTTTTTCTTTTTTACTTATTGAATTAGAGTGTTTACATTCAAAATAACATCAAGCACCGACAGTGTTGCATGATTTGGAAGATTCCTGACACAGTAAATGTGAATGATTATCTCAAGACATATTCATGAGTGAATGACATATTAAATTGAGCTTTTAAGCTTCTTGGATACTCCTCAGAACTAGATAAGCAATGGGAAACTACTCCCGTTCAAGTCAGTGGGAAACCTGCCTTATGTGTAGTGAAGGCAGCAATTCTATTGGGTTTATAAAAATGTCTTCCTGTTTGATATTGCTTGTGATTTTGCAGAAGAATTTCCTGACTGTTTCATAATTTGTATCCACATGACAATAGGAAATATGGATTGCATGTTGAGAGGGTGACAGAATGATTATGTGAATATTTTATAGCAAGGTGAGGCATTATAAAAAACCAAAAACCCCCTTGATTTGTGAAAATGAGTTTGTAGCTTTTTCTGAGATAATTTGTTGCAGCTGGGAATTTGGACCTCTTGTTGCCGTATGAGGCCACAGAAGCATTGGATTTATCATAAGAAATGCAAACTTAGGCAGATTTAAAATAAAATTCTTGCTTTATTCAAATCATGGGTGTAATCTCATATTTTCTTCTATCTATCTAATACATATATATGCAAATATTATATTAATAGAATTTTCAAATGAATATAATTGTAACTACGTAATTTGAATTATATACACTGTATTCTGTTAATTACACTTCCAGATTATCTGTGGAATCTATTTTAGCCTCCCATTTTTTCCTGTGGGAGGCTAAAATACCTGAAAATTAGTCTGAAATCTGAACTAGGCCTTTAATTTCCTCTGTTGATTTAGAGAGCATGCATTAAAATATACTTGGTGTCTAACTCAAAGGAAAAAGTTCTTCATATAATCAAAGGGACAGTTCTTGATCTTTGGTTCATCAATTTTCTGAGCATTCAGAATCAATTTTTGAGTGTGTATTAAATTCTTTACTTTTCAAGAGCAGAAAACAAAAATAGAGTTTCACTGAATGTAATAGCCTGATATTAATGATGCAATTCACATTTTTACTCAAAATACAAGTCACAGAAATTTAAATGTGCAACACAATAGTAACATTACTTATAGGAACATTATGTATGTCAGCTTAGACTTGGCACAGGGAAATAGAGAGCACCCAAAATAGATTAACATTTTCAAGAGAGAGAAATCATTGTCAAGTGTTTTATTAAACAAATTTTACATTCTTTCATCTGATTTGCATTCTGGGAGCCAAGTGGGAAGACAAAACAATGTTCTGGAGATTGTTTAGAAAATGTGTATTTACTCAGAGAGGGGTGAATAATTTCTATCTGAGAAAGTGCAGAATACCATTTTTCTTTTCCCAGGAGTAACTTCTTTCAGAATAATTTGTAATTTTTTCAGTTATTTTTCACTGAATAAGCTTTATGTAAGTCTTGCATAGAATACATATAAGCATTGCAAAATCCAGTTTATGATTTATCTGGTTTTAGCTGGACTGACAAATCAGCTGAGAAAGTGATTGTTTGGTTTTATTGTTGAAGAAGAAAAAAATGTATGGAGTCTTATTCTGGGATAAGGATTCATGATACACTCAAAATCCAATTCCTATCAGTATTGTCGCTAAATAAATTCCTCTTTTGATATGACCACTCTTCCAATTAAGTTATTTAACTGTAACAGTCACTGGAGTGTTTGTGTGTTTGGCACAGTTGGTGTGTTTGCTGTGCAGTAACTGGGGACACAGATGCCCCTGTAAACTGCAGGTCAACTTTTTTAAAATCAAAATTATTTTGTGACAACCATGAGGATGTCAGCTAGAGAGGGATGAAATAGAAGTGATTTGCCTAATATGCAATTATATTTTTTTTCTTCAAGTTAAACATGCAGGTTTTTGACCTATAACATTTTTCCATAATAGAAATTCCTTTCTCACATAAGGCATTTTAGTGTAATAATAGCATTGAAAAATTTTCAGAACCTGACACTCTTATCATTTTACTTATTCCTTTATTTCTTTTTTTAGTTTTGGTATATTTCCACAAGATGGCAATCAGTAACATAAAATATTTTGTCTGGTAGCCCTGACTCATTTTTATGGCAGAATAAAATGACATCCTCGTAATACCACTATGAAGAACCCATTACGCTGTGATATAAGCTAAATCAAGTTTTTCCTTTAATCTCCAAGTCACTTTTTTTTGATCTTACCTGACAAGTTGCCAAATGTATGATCAAATTCAGGACCACTCATCAAGGGAAAGGTAGGACCCTGTACTCTGTCCCAGTCTGAATCATCATCTAAATCTTGTATCCAGAAACAAAAGCCGTCTTCAAACGTGCAATTGATTTTCTCATAATCTGTGAATAAGACCTTCTAGTAAATAAAAGATGACAGAGATGGTATTTTTTTCAGAATTACACAAGAATGAGTGATGAATGATGTAAATTTTTAAATATGTTTGTAAACCAGCCCACAGTGGGCTGACTCAATTTTATCTTTATGCAATGTACCAGAATTACTCAAATAAATGTGTTGTTTGTACTTGTTAACAAAACACTATTTTTGAAGGGTGGCCCTACATACTCTTTCACTCTTTCATCAGCCTTCACTTCTGATCCTACTTTTCCTCTTTTTTTGCCAAGGCCTGGATTGCTCCAGCAGAAAGGGCTCACCATTAGAACCGAGTGCTGTGCTCCATGCCCCTGGGTTGCCCCTTTCTTTCTTCTCATTTGCTCCTTCTTTGCTCACATGTCTTTTCTGCAGCATCCTCATCACTTTTGTTCTCATATTTGTGTCCATGGTGCCTTGAAATGCACATCAGTCAGGGCTTCCACATGACAAGAGCTTGCTGGCCTTCTGGATGCTTTCTGCAGCATATCCTATCCCAGCCACATTCCCTGTTCACCTCCTGCTCCAAATTTAGCGGCTCAAGAAGCCTTCACTTATCCAATCAACAAAGCATGGGTCGTATTGATGGATTTTGTTGTCACTGTAGTTTTACTGCACCCAGACTTTTCCTAATGCCATTTTACTGAAGCAGGTATTTCCCTGAATGGTATTTCTAACTGTTGTTCTGAATATTTCTTTATTGAGATACTGCGGTCAACGATTTCATAGTGTTGATCAGTGAACAGACTGGCTGGGAGGAATCTGATGGAGGTATGGACACAGTCTTACTTACACAGATGAGCTTTGTTAGACATCACCCTATTGCTAGATACAGGCCTGCAAACCTGTGAATGGCCTCATTGAAATAATTCATTCGGTCTTTAAAACTGTTTGAAATTTTTCAAAGTGAAACTAGTTAGTGGACTGAGGCCAGAAAATGCTGCTTCCCTTTCCACCTCCTTTTTCTCAAACTGAAAATGTAGATTCACCAAACTTTTGGGATAAAAAACAAACGCACACACACACAAACAAAGAACACTTACTGTTTAGTTCACTTGCATTAAATGCAGTGTATGTTGCATTAAAGCCATTATAATTCTCTGAATAATCAGACGTAAACTGTGCTGTAGCCTCATGGGAAAAAATGTAAATTGTTTCAAGATTGGTCCCTGACAGAGAAGCTGAAAACAAATAAAAAAACCATATAGTCAGAGAGAAAATAATCCCATGCAGATTAAAATCTCCAGTGTTGTCACAAAAGCACAGTGGATTAATTTATGGAGCCTTACAGAATGCTTTCCCTCTAGCACTGTGATCCTACTACAATAGCTTCAAACTCTTGAAGCATTTACCTGCTTGGCTGACATATAAATATTCTGCATATTCCATCTCTCATATCCATCAATATGGATATCAGCTAGTCTTTTGAAGGTTCCCATTCCCATTCTCTACCTGCTTCCAAAAACAAGGATAAATAATATATCTTTCTGACTTCTCTCTCTATGTTCTATCTTCAGTAGATGTTTTCCACCTCTGATGGAATTCAGCTGACTAGACTGAGTCTTGTAAAAAATGGATACAATCCCAGTTTTCAGAGTAGAACATAGAGACAGAGACAAGGTATCATCAGTATGTCAAGATCTGAGGAAAACAATGCCATACTTGGAATGATTTTCAGGGAGTTTGGTAGCACTTCTCCCACCAGTTCAGTTTAGATGCTTTCATTTTATGTTACTGTGTGTGATATTACAGAAACTTCTGACAACGTATTTCCAGTGAAACGTGGACCCCACAAGACCATGAGGCTGATGAAGTTATCAAGATCATTCAAATAAGATCTTAAAAACAAGTAGAAATTTCTTAATGTATAAGGGAAGCATTTACCTGGTCAAATTTAAGGGCAGACAGGTATATTGAGATTAATTGTCTAACAGGGTAACTTTACACAGATCCAGTCTTCCTCTTAAACATATATGTGCAACCTTTTATACCTTCAAAATGCTTATTTTACCACTTAGATTTTATTAATGCAAAAGTATTACTAGCTGAAAAATAAACTTACCTCTTAAAACCTTGTTTTGTCCTAATCCTTCAAAAATGCTCAATATGTCTGCATAGGGTTGTGTTTCAAAAGAAGTGAAGTTCAGTTTAATGGACGACCCTTGAGGCACTCTAAGGCAACAAGACAAAAATAAACACAAAACTGAAAATCTATTCTTTGTAGTTGTTGAAGTCCATTAGTGCTTGAATGATGTTAAGTTCAGAAGCAACATGAAATTATATTAATCAAGGTTATTAATCAAGATGACCTATTTGTCTAAATTTTAGCATGTAAAATTGCCAAAGGAATTGGGCATAAACCTTTTGTAACACTGCATGTACACCTTTACTCACCAGAGTTAAGTATATTCTAGAAATGGAATGTTCTGAACTCTGGAATGTGATTATCAGTTCTACAAGGGCTTTTTTGGATGGTTTTGGTTGGGTTTTTTTGTCCTGTGTATCTCATTGAATCGCAATCACTTTTTCATACATGTTACTCTTAGATGTCATCTCACTGCTCAGGTAGACTTCCCAAGGCCAGAGGAAGAGTACCAAGATATCAATATGAATAGCAAGATATCAAAATCTCTCTCCTGAAAAGCCAAAATACTGTCTCTTACGACAAAAACAGGATTTGCACGCAGATTTGATGATGTCAAACACACTCTTTGAGAAATTGTTACAAATCCCAACCATCATACAGAAAGTTTAATGACAAAAGTCACTTGAAGTAAAATGTAAAAAAATTCTTGGCTTTATTTTGCTACAGTTATGCTCTTTGAGTAATCTATATTTAATTTGTTCTCCCATTTCCTTTCCACTAGACATATATGGTAGTCCAAATTCTAAAACACTACTATGACTATCGTCTTCGCTACCACTATTTGCTTTTTTCTGGAATTGAGAGACTCAATGAAAACAGGCTTACAACAGCAATCTGCTGGTGCTTATCAGTAATGATTAGTAGAGAAGTGTGAAGTAAATAATTAAATATTTTTTCCTTTTAAAATTTTTGTTGTTGTTGCTGTTGTTTTATATTTCACCAGAGGGAAGAAATAGCCTTGGTTAGAAAAGAGTAGAACATAGAGTTTAAAGTTTCAGGGAGCTAAACTTTCAGGGAAATATTGAGCACATTGCTCTTTTGAAAGGAGAGGAGATTGGATCTTCATTTGGAGTTAAATGGAGTGAAAATGTAAAAGCTCTTCCTAAAGGTAATGGGGAAATATTTCTATGCAAAGGCAGGCACAAGAAAAATCCAGTCTCAGATGTATTATAGGTTGCCTTTTAACACATTTTTATAGGGATAATAAAAACCATGGGTTACTGGAAAACCCCAAATGTTCCCTCATAGAAACAACTCTATTTGAAAAAAAGACAAAATTTGAGTGCCACTTAGAATTTCATAGGCCTTTACCCTCAGTGTTGCCAGATTTTTTTAAAGCAGATTAAGTGGAAAATAAATTCGAATGGTTGTTTTTGTCATTGTTCAGTCTGCAATTACACATATCTTCAGAACGTCTACCGTATTATTTGCAATTGCTCATTATTCTGTCCAAAATGAAGCTTTTATTAGCTACATACCTAGTATGGATATCTACATAATACAATGCTTCTTGCAGCTATAACAGCACTTGGAGCAATATTAACAGTTTAGAAGGAAGGAGGGCCCTTACTGTGCTCAAATTCTGCAAAACCATGAAGTGAGGAACAAGGCAGACATATTCTGAAAGAAAAAGTCTTGTTCTTTTCCTGGGACACACCTGTATTTTAAAGCCAGGTGTTGCCAGTAATTATTGGTGAACAGTACTGCTGAAGATGAGAAGGAAAAAATGTACTAAACAGAAGGAAAACCAGGACTTCAAGGTGAAGATGAAAGTTCTGGACAAAATCAAAGCCTAGCATTTTCAAAGGAGCCTTTGGAATGAGAAGTCCAAACCTTTTACAATTTTAAAGGCAATTTCTTAATCTCCCTTGAAATCTTCCCCCAAATTAATACTTCTCAGAATCAAAGAACAGCCATTATTACAAAACCATGATAAGAATTACTGCCCTTCAAAGCAGTAACTTCTGAATTGGCAGTTGGAAGAAGGATTTTTAGGACTAACTTGTGATCATCTAAATTTTTTTTAGATATATACTTTAGGATGAGATTTATCATATAGTGTGGCTATCTTTTTTCTCCCTAGCCTAGGAAGTGGGCCTAGAGAGTCAAAATCAAACAGCTTTCCCTGTTTGTAGGTATATAGCTGCGATAAAAAAATTCCACTTCTTATGCCTAAGGCTTAAAAGGCATTTGGTGCTATTATATCAAATGCTAACCGCAATTTTTTAGCATATTCCTAAATTACATAAAAACATGGGCACTCTTAACTCCCAGATGAAACCTCTATCCCCAAATGACAAGGGAATTCTTGAAAATTCCTTCTGTTAAGTAAGACTTACGTCATACAAAACCATTACCTGAAGACTACTATATAATGCAATACTTTGAAAAAAAATCTTGCAATTATTTTGAGTTATGTGATTTATTTTGAGCTTACGCTTCTGTTCCTCTGGATATATATAACAGAAGGTTTCTCAAAATCATACCTAAGAATTTTTGTAAGTGGGAAAATTATTGATATAATTATGGAGCCTATGCATGAAGGTTTTTAAAGAGAAGTTACATAAATACAAAGGAGAAAATGGTATTACATATTTTCTGTGCTGGAGTATTTGGGAATAAAAGCAAATGGCATGAAACTATTGTGCAGGAAACAAGACCACCACATAATCAAAAAAATGTTAGGTACAAAATTATTGGAAAATGGCTTACACTATTATCCATTGGCAAAAAGTATTTTCATTATATGGCTTTGGATAATTCATAGAGTGAAAAAACCCAGTAGAACCAGTCAACATGAATTTTCCGTCACAAACTGCAGCTGGAAAGGTATAATGAAGAACATTTGTCAGAATGACATTTGAAAAACAGAATCAGAGCCAAAATGAGGGTGACCCTGGATATTGGTTTACATGGATTACCTTGGAAATGCTTTGTAAGCAACAGTAGGAACACAAAGTAAAATACACTACCAGCTTATTCCCATTTCTAATTCTTATCACTATTTGATGTCAAAATACTGTATTAGAAGAAAAGCAGTACAGAAAATTCACTTTTAAATCAGATACAATCAAACTAATCCAAACTAGTCTAACCAATCCAAATAATTCAACTCCAACAACTGGTTTTAGCTAATCCAATTATTTCTTTCATTTTATTCTATACTTTTATAAGGAGACAGGATATTGCCTTACTAGTTCTTATCTATAGCTACTTTAAATCAGAAAATTGTGTTTGTACTACCAGAGACAATTTGATATCATGCGAATAAAAGCAAAAAGATATGTGGTTGACTATTGTTATCTCTACTTTTATGAGCTTCCTAGTTCCTCGCCTTATATATTACTGAGTACTCGAAGAGATAAGTGGATCTCCCAAGTTTCCTGCCAGCTATTCAATTCATTCAGCTGAGGTAAATGTCATCTATCATCATCTATTTTTTCAAAGGGCTTTTATTAGTTTTATTTCCTTGGTGTTGCTATTCCATTCTATGAAAATTCTTCACTTTAAAAACCAGTTACTTAGGGAAAAAAAAGGTATTTTTTAAAGCCTTAGCAAGATTGGAAATGATAATTCATGTAGAGTTATTTTATTTCAGCAGACACTGAAGAACTGCTGGAGCTTTTGCTGCATCTCTTGAACATTATGTTAGGAATCTGTCTAATGATGTTTTTTCTTCAGTTTTTCAAAAAGTATCATAGACTTTCATATAAGTATGAAATCAGTAACACATGATTATCAGGAGAGGTAAGGACAAGTTCATCAATTTGAGGTAGATGATCAGAAATTAGATAGAGATTTTCATTTATTTCAGAAAAGAAATCATACCTATAATGACTGTCCCAACTGCGAATAACCAATCATATTGAAAATTAAATGGGAATTTTATTAAGCACAGTCCTCCTCTGGGAAATTACATATACAAAAGAATAAATTGGGGGTCCTTGTGTGTTCTTTTTATAGCTATAAAATTCTTTCTGCCTACCACTGTCGCAAACACAAAATAAAAATAAAGCTTTGTTTCAGTCAGCCATACACCGTTAATAAAGACTGTGGAGAATGAACTTTGCCAACATGCCTGATGCATGAGCTGAAATAGAAACATATTCCTTTTTGCAATCTTTGAGAGGAAAACAGAACACATAAGATTTTATATACATAGAGAAAAAAGGTCCATGAATGATAGTTTTTAGTCTATATTAGCTTTAGAGCTGGGTATTGGTATAGAAGTACTTTTTCTTACCACTTTAATTCATGTATTTCCTGTCCTTACCAATGAGAAGAAGAAAATTGGTGTGAGAAGAAGGAAAGTGCCCAGCTTGTTATCAATGAAGATTACAAAAATTGGTGCTGTTTACAAGTAAGACATAATCTGATCTAAAAGGAATCTTATAGGATAGACAATAATAAAAAAGATAAGTATACTGTTCTAATAAAATCAATGACAAGTGTTGGCTCATTCATTTCTGTTAGAATCCCAGAATGGGTTGGTTTGGAAGGGACCGCAGTGGGTCATCTGGTCCCACCTCCCTGCTCAAGCAGGGTTATCCCAGAGCACATGGCACAGGATTGTGTCCAGATGGTTCTGGAATATCTCCAGCGAGTGATTCCACACCTCTCTGGGTGATCTGTTCAGTGCTTGGTCACTGCACAGGGAAGAAGTTCTTCCTCATGTTCAGGTGGAACTTCCTTCCTGCCCATCTGTTTCTGCCCGGGGCCTCTTGTCCCATTGCTGGGCACCACCGAGCAGAGCCTGGTCCATGCTCTGACCCCTGCCTGCAGACACTGACAGACATAGATGAGGTCCCCTCTCAGTCATCTCTTCTCGAGGCTGAACAGGCCCAGTTCCCTCAGTCTTTCCTCCTAAGAGAGATGCTCCAGTCCCCTATTATTATGATTTTTTTTTATCTTCTTATTGTTCCCTTTTACTTTTTCCTTATCTCTTAAGAGACAATGAGTAAATTGAAACAGGACAGAAAGACTCTGGAAAAGGTCCTTAGGCAGGTCACCCACAGCCTAGCAACAGTCAGTGCTTAGTGCATCAGGAATGAGCAGGAAGAGAGCAGGGACTGGTCCTATTTCCTTAGAGAGCCTCCCAGTGCTTGCTCCTTGCAGGGAGAAGGCAGCTGGGCTCAAAGATGGGCGGGGCCTCGGAATTCATTACATTTGGCCTCTTCCGGGAGCCCAAAGAAAAGCTGCAGTTGTTCTAAGGAGACAGGAGACATCCTTTGTAGGAACCACTTCCACTGCTTCCCCAACATGCCTCTTGCTGTCCATTTCTGTTTACTAATGTTCCATACGTGGGACATTATGAGGGCTTCATCCTGTTAGCCTTGAATTTGAGGGAGAAGCTCCCCAAACTGGTCAAATTTCACTCGATAGGACCTTTCTCTGCCAAGGGCAGTTCATTACTTTCTGATTAATCTCTCTCAGTGTTGTAGTGATGCTGTGAGGTGGTTAATCACAAAATGATAGCCTAGACATATAATAACTGCAAAGAGTCTGCAGCAACCCCTCCTGGGATCAGCCTCCAGTCTCCCTCTCTGTACCCCTACGTGCTACACGGCTGCTTTACAGCAATGCCAGTCATTATTAGTTGCTGCTGTTCAGACTTCACATTTCTCTAGAGACCCTTTCACTGAAATTGCTAGCTGTACTTTTGTGAAGCCTTTTGTTACTGCACTGCATTGCAGAGCCAGAAAGAAGCCTTTCAAGATAATTTTAATCAATAAAACAAAACAAAAAAAGAGGTGTTCGATTGCCTGAATCTCTTCTGAGAATCTGAGATTTTACTGAATTCTCTCTAATGCAGGAAAGAGATTACTAAAATTCACTTTTTAATCCTATATTTTTAAACCATTGACATATTATGAAATCAGAAATACTAGAGGGAATAACAATCAAGATGAAAAACAAACC
Source organism: Struthidea cinerea (assembly GCA_013397865.1). NCBI lineage: Eukaryota > Metazoa > Chordata > Aves > Passeriformes > Corcoracidae > Struthidea > Struthidea cinerea. The sequence goes on from VZTI01005527.1 coordinate 187,783, forward strand.
AAGTTTTTTAAAGGACAGCAACTCTTTTGTATGCAAGAGCACTTGTAGCATGAATTATGAATTGGTCATAAATCTCATTGTGAAGCTCTGAAGAACTTCTGAAAATCTATACAATTTTAGCTTTCATATGACCATATTAAGTTTCTCTAGGAATGGGACAAAAGTGAAAAATCAAAGAAGTGGAAAAATTGGCAGGCATCCCAAATGTGCATCCAGGTTCTTACCCCTAATTCCACTGGTTTTGTAAGATCTGCCAAGATACTCAAATACATGAAATTAGAGAAGCTCTGAGGTTTTGGATAGAAAAGACTGAAAATGTAACATAAGAAACATGGATCAACAATTTGTCCTCCAGCCAGAACTGTACTTCTGCAAGGTTATGAGCCAAAACTGCTGCACTAATGGTAACTGACCAAACTGCTTGGAAATACCAGGCACCAGTGAAGACGAACAGGGGCAAATCATCCAGCTCTCTGAAGTGGACTGTAACTACATCTGGTTTCCCTACAACACTGTCTGTTTTCACAGTTATTAATATTTATTTTATACTTTTATTTTTACTTTTATTACTTTTATTATTTTTACTTATTTATTTTATTTACTACTTTTATTAAGTATGCACATTCCTGAAATTTGCAGCCCAGTTGTGCTGAAATGAGGAATAATATCCTCAGTTACAAAGGGGCAAAGCATTCACAACTTATATTTTGTAGAGGTTTGGGGAGATATGCAAACCAGATCCAAAAGCCATGTGTATAAGAGTCTATGCCTCAGCTGAAAAACTCTACTTGGGCAGAATTCATAGCTTAAACCACTGTGTAGACTCCAAGGCACAGATGAGTCATGTCTACAGAGCTTTGACTTCAAGTCAATTTGAGCTTATTTTTGTTTGTATCTACCAATACATAATGTCAATTAAATTTTGTCATATATAACGAGTGTAATATCTTCAATAAAATGTGGATGAAACTTGTAAATTCAGACCTAGTCAGGACAGTGGCCTGCTGGAGTGAGTCCAGAGGAGGCCATCAAGTTGATCAGAGCAATGGACCTCTTCTGCTTTGAGGAAAGGCTGAGAGACCTGGGGTTACTCTACTTGGAGAAAAGAAGGCTTTGGGGTGACTTAACTATGTCCTTTCTCTGAAGGGACTCTACAAGTGAGATGGAGAGAGACTATTTACAAGGGTCTGGAATGACAGGACAAGGGGGAATGGATTCCAACTGACAGAGAATAGGTTTAGGTCAGATATTAGGAAAAACTTCTGGAACAGGTTGCTCAGAGGCTGTGTGGATGTCCCACCCCTGGAAGTATTCAAGGCCAGGCTGGATGGGGCTATGAGCAACCTGGTCTAGTGGAAGGTGTCTCTGCCCATGGCAGGGGGGTGGAACGAGGTGATCTTTAAGGTCCCTTCCAACCCAGGCCGTTCTGTGATTATGATAGTAAGTAAAAAGCATTCATTTTATGAGATGTATAATACGACTTCATGAATATAAGAATCTACACTTTTATTATTTACCAATACCTAAAAAAATAAATGTATATATAAATAAATAAACAAATACCCCCATTAAAATCCCTGTCTCAAAAAAATAAGTATGATGGTAGAAATGAATGACTGAATAACTTCTTGGGGTCATGTTACCTAATGCTTTCCATGGAACTCAGGTCTAGCTGAACATTGGGATCTTCTGATTTCCTCAACTGTAGAAGTACCAACTCAGAACCAATAATTATTATGATCTAGCTAGATGCAGCTGTTACGATAAATAGACATTTTGATGTGTTTCAGTGGATATACTACTGGAGTATTTTGATGGATATTTTGCCCAAAATGTTCAGCTAAGTCTCCCATCTGAGCTGACTGCACTCAGAAAAAAATTGCAGGTAATGGGCAGAGAATCTGCAATTCTCTTTTCTTTTTTCTGAAGAAAATTACACTTAAGACAGAGTGGTTCAGCCTGTCACAAGCCTTCAGGATCAAACTTTCAGATTCTTTAAAAACATAATTGGTCTTTTTCTTGCTTGTTTGATTTTAGAGCCCAGCATTTCACGTTTCTGAAAGCTCGAAGCAAACTGCCCCCACTGTTTTCCTCTTCTTACAGCAGAATGGAAAGAAGCCTTCCAGATTTCTAGCACCAAGTTCCATATTAAAAAAAAAAACAAACAAGCAAACAAAACACTCAGGGAGTTAATTGCTCCCACTTCTCCTAAAACATTTGCAATGTTCTCTTTGCGAGACAACTTGACAGACTTTTAACTGAGAGCTGAGGCTGTGGAGAACGATGCAGGCAGCATTAACCCATGTGCCTCCCCAGCAAAATGCTGCACAGCTGTTTGGTGAGGAGCACTGTAGTCACATAATCACAGAATCACAGAATGAACTAGGTTGGAAAAGACATTTGAGATCATTGAGTCCAACCTATGACCTAACACCTCCTCATCAACTAAACCATGGCACTGTGTGCCACGTCCAGCTTTTTTTAAACACGTCCAGGGACGGTGACACCACCACCTCCTTGGGCAGACAATTCTATTGCACAAGCACGCTTCCAGTGAAGAATCTTTTTCTGACGTCTAACCTAAACTCCTTGACAAACTCCCAAAGTTTTTTGGGGAAACCAGGAAGTCAGAAGGAATCATAGAATAGAATCACTTAGGTTAGAAAAGGCCTCTAAGGCCATTGAATTCAAGCTTTGCCAGACCACAACCTTATCAACCAGACCATGTCCAGGTGTTTCTTGAACACCTACAGGGATGGTGACTTCATCACCTCCCTGGGCAGCCCATTCCAATGCTGGACAAGCATTTCTGTGAAGAAATTCTTCCTGATGTCCAACCTGAATCTCCCCTGGCACAGCTTGAGGCCATTTCCTCTTGTCCTGTCGCTGGTTGCCTGGGAGAAGACCCCAGCTGGCTCCACCCTCCTGTTCAGGGAGCTGTGGAGACTGATAAGATTCCCCTTGAGCCTCCTTTTCTCCAGGCTGAGCCCTCCCAGCTCCCACAGCCTATCCTCACATGACTCGTTCTCCAGCTTCACTGCGCTTCTCTGGACCCTCTCCAGTCCCTCCATGTCCTCCTTGTAGAGAGGGGCTCAGCAATGGACACAGTACTCAAAGACAAGAGAAAGGCAAACAAACTCACTGGCACTGCAGGTTAAAAACTCTTTGTGTTAAACACCAATGGGGTTTCAGGTCTGTAGTTTCATAGAATCACAGAAGGGCTGAAATTGAATGGGACCCGTGGAGGTCATCTGGTCTGAACATTGTTTGATGTCATTGATGCACAACTTCACATCAAATATCTATATTATTTTGTAATTTACATAGTATTTATGTTATTAATATTTCTATAGTAAGAAACAAATTCTATCATTTTATATTTAAATAGATTCTAATATTTCATTATTTATTAAGCATATTCTTCATCAGTGAGAATTTGAAAGAAAACTGTTTCCTCTTGCAAGATAAAGATTATAAAAATCACTCGTTATTATTTTTAGTAGAATTTATTTGGACTTCACTGCGCACTTTATTGCCCATAAACTATTTACAAACTACTGGCAGTTTTAAGCATGTTTAAAAAGACTGATTTACAGGGGTTTACATTCTTACCACATCTTTTTTCAGATTCATCTGAACCATCTGGGCAGTTCAAGACTCCATCACAAAAGAAATCTTCGCTAATGCAGGTTACACCATCAGCACAGAGTTCAGCAGGTGGCAAACACTCAGCTGGAATAATAAAGATGAGAGCAATAACAGCACATCAGTAATGCAGTCTCACTACCAAGGAAAATTGACTTACCTCTGGTTGCTTTTCCACAAATCACATCAACCACTCTATTGTGTTTTACAAAACTGCATTTTTAGAAGCCTGGAATGAAATATCACAGACTAAAAAGATAAATTTGGCACAGAATGGAGAAAGTTCTCAGAAGTGAAATATTTTTTGAAACTAAGCTTGAAGTAGGGCTGGAAGAAAATGTCTATGAATTTCTTTTTTTTTCCTTTACACGAATAAACTACTTTATGCAATATTATAAAAGACATTTTCTAATTTCTTATGTTTGAATAATGTGAGAATACTGTACTTTGGTTTAAATAACAGTGAAAAATCTCTGGGTTTAGGTAAATATAATTCAATTTAATTTCTTCAATTTTAACACATCACGCTGTTGCACCTCATCATGCTAAGGAATCTGATTTTTAAACCAGCATATCTTAAAAAACAAGAGCCTTTTAGACTAGATTTTGAAACATCAGAATTATCAGAAACCATATTCTTTTCAGATTTACAAATTAAATGTATAAGTTAAGAGTAAATTTCTGCAAGAAGAATACGTGGGCAGATCCTTGAAATTTCAGATCTTACTAATAGTTCCTAGAGCATAAATGTTCATCTACTGCAAACAAACTCTTTTAGTCTTTAGAGGGTTTTGGTCTTAGACATCTGCAAAATTCAAGTAGGTCCTATTAAAGTGAACAGAAACATGCAGGTAAAGTAGGCTTTGGATAGCTACTAATTTCAACTTTCTTAAAATTGCATTAAATTCTGTAGAACTATTCACAGAGTTCCTTGTCTCTACTTCAACAAATTCTTACAGGAAAAGGTCAAAACTTCTGATGCAAGAAGGAAAAATAGTAATTTGTAAAATTTCTTTTTTTTTCTTTTTTTTTCCCGTAGGGATGTTAGTTCTGTAACCAGATTAAGTTCGATATCATACTGTGTGTCCCAGGCTGACATAGGTAGGGATGTGTAGTAGCATTTCAAAGTGCTTTGCAAAACACTCTCAGTGTTGGCAATGCAAACATTACAAAGCCAAAAGATTTGCCATTTTGCATCCAGCTGGAAATTAAAATGAATCAAACGTACTCCAGTCAAGTGTTGGAGGTGACACAGTGCCAGTGAATGAATTTCCACAGATGAGCAGAGACAAAACTGTGCTTTCTAGACCCAGAGCAAAACTTACAACCAATAACCCAGGAATAGTTTTTGCAGATGCCCAACAGGCAAGGAAACATTGTTTACATACGACATGATCAGTTCTGGTTTTTATCTCAGAAAACTAAACAGCACTGCCACCTCCTGGATTGAAAGAAATCAACTTTTCCTACTGAAACATTCTGACTTCTTTTTTAAATGGCAAATTACCCTAAATTGTGCTATAAGTACTATATTCAATTAAACAAGGGCGGTAAACACATAAGACTTGAACACTTTAGACTGCTTGTAGATGTCATATATTTCCCATGTAAGATGGCTGGAGGATGTTTTTCAAAGATTCAGACATCTTCAGCTTTCTGTCCATTGGAAGTCATACTTTGCTATCAGTTTGTTTATTTTATTTTCCTCATAGAGGTCAAGGAATAATATGAAAAAAAAGAGCAGCCAGCATTAGTGTTGATGTGTGCATCAACACGCATAACACATGCAGCATTTTTGTAACATGTACAGTCTTAGAAGTCCTTCCTCTTTGAACAGGTCTCCTTGGTCTAAGGTAAACCTGCATATCCTGCATTTGCAGGAATGGAATGTGAGGACTGAATGCTGCGAGGAGAGGCTCTACATGAGCAGTGCAATTCTGCCATCGCAGATTGTTCCGTGTAACCTCCCTGCTCCGCCACACGCACGGGTACTTACCCGCAGTCGTTGAGGACTCGCTTGTGGTGAGTAGTCCTGAACCTGGACAAACACAAGCCAAGGCTAGGACTCTACTTCTTGCTCTCTGGGAGCACCTCTGTAGTTGCTTGGGCAGAATTAAGCAGCAGTTAGTCTGCTTTTATATCTGCATTATTTGCTCCCCACACTCCAGGTAGTGATATGGTAATGACAGCTTGAGTGGCTTGGTCCTGAAGCTCAAGTGTCACAATAAATATAAGAAAAAATTACATGAAACCCAAGTGTTTCCATAACTTAAAAAGATTTCTGTCCTCCTTCCACCTTCCCCCCACTAAAATAAGAGCAATGCTTTCTTGTCTTCCCTTGTAAAAGTTCTGACCTGAAGTTGGTGTCAGGGAACTTGTAATTAAACTCGTGGGATCTGTTGAAACAAGACATGTTATGACAAATTTAACATTAGTAATAAAAGGTAAATGTACATTTTCTGACAAATAATATTGTGCTACAAATCAATTAGGAGCCTCAGACCTATCTAGTATTCGTCTATTTACATACAGGTGTGTATATACCTTCCTGTGTGTTTACATATTTACACATGAATAAATGCCTAGGTAAATTAGCAGATTTGTATTAGTGATAGTAAACTGCAAGACAGTCTGGAAAAATGGAATGTGTATTTGTGATTGCTGCAACAGGAGTTTCACTTCATTGAGGATGCACCTGGTGTTTCCAGCTCCCAAACTATCTTTTTTGTTTTCCTCTTTGAATTTGTATTACCATCCCTGTTTACTATTTTTACTTTCTAAATTAAGACTCAAATATGCGAGTAGGATGACGATGTCTTCAGCTGAAAACAATCCCCATGTCACTGCAGGTAATGGATCCTGAACCTCTGTTTATAAGATGAAGGGCAAGAAGGAATAAAGTGGGAGATGCAGTAAGGGTTTCTCTATAGCTTGTCATCCATCAGTTTTGTGGGTAGAAGTTGCTGACCACTGGCCATCAGCAGCTTACTTTTGTTAAATGTTCCTGCTCTCCCAGACCTACTAGTGCACAAATTTGCAGGAGGACTTCCTATCAATTTTCTATCAAAACATGCTTATTAAGCAAATACTATAAAGCTAAACTAGGCCATTCTGGTCACTGCACATTCTGTGTCAGCAAATTTAAGGATACAGTTTCTTTGGCCCGAGAGAGAGGAGAACAGGGAATGGATGGACTGTTCTCACAGCTACTGTAGACAAAGAAGCTTAATTCATGTCTTCACAGGTCTTCAAAGAGTTATACACATATGTATATCTACTTACATATCTACCGATAGATTTACTACAGGATAACCAATTTAGAAGGTATTAAATGTTCCAAGACCTAAAACATAGGTGCATGCAGGAGCAAACAGTTCTAGTAAAACAATTATCAGGGAGCTACATCTTGAAGACTGTTGAAAAATTGTGGTTGTTACAGATGTTCCCAAAAGTGCATGCGCAAGTTGAAAGCAAAATCCCTAGAGGAAAACACAGGCCAGTGACAGCATAATTACTACAAAATCTCACTAAAGTAACATGTTGAGATGGTAAAGGATGTTTTCAGGGTCAGCAGAGACGTAACCCTGCATCCAGAAGATGTAAATGTACTGTATGGTAAAACTTGGGTATATTGTGACATTTGGACTGAAACAGAAAGAATGAGGAAGCAGACAATATTAACAAACATACAAAAAGGACCTCAAGCAGACACAAGGCCAAGGAAGAAGAAATTCACACCAGGAATATTGTTGCCATCCCAACCTGGAGTGCTGACAATTTTCAGCTCCCTTCCCCTTTCCTCTGAAACCTGCCCCCATCTCCAAGCTTTTGCTTAAGGATGATTAGCAACATTGAACTTAGGACCCAGGGGAGCACTAAGATAGCCTACCAGAGGAAGGGATAGATAGGAGAAAAAATTGTATGTTAGCAGTTTACACTGTATCTTTGGGAATAGACTACATTACTTGCACACTTTGGACTGTACACATTACTACATTACTACATTAATTAGCCTGTGACCAGACTAATAATAACTCTTTCATTACTATGGCTGTAATCAGAATATCAATAAATATTTGTCTCCTACATTCATAGGGGCAGTTGTTTAGCTTCAGATTTGGTACCCTGCCCAAGAGAGTGTATGTGATAATTTGCATGCAGTTTGACTGTGACTACCAGCACCTAGTGCTACAAAGCAGTCATTGTATTATTTATCTCTCTGGCTGACTATTGGCAGGTTTGTGAGACCAAGGAGTTTTGTCTGCTTCATATCTTATCATCATAAAACTTCCAGGGATAGTGGAAGGAAAGTCTGTCTGTCAACACTGCTCAGTAAATCAGTAACCACAACATGAGAGTAGGACTCCCCAGTGTAATCTACCTCCCTAAATATGCAAAAAACTTCAGCTTGCAGCTCAGCTGGTTAATGGAGACTCAGCTTTTGGTTTGATGCCCTAATAAGCTCTTACAGCTTCTTTATAGACTTCAGATCACTCACTGCTTTCTCAGATAGTCAGAAATGGTGAAAGCAGCTAATGATCACTGAATGGACCCTGGCAGTCAAGCCCCAGCTGCAGCCAGGGCAGCTTTACTACGCTGTAAGAGCTGAAACAGCAAGTCTTACTTTCCTTCATCTTGTATGGTTAACAAAAATTAGTGCCTATTTTGTGAAAGATACTGACCTGATGAGGTTAAAGGCATCACTGTAGTAGGATTTTCAGCAGCTACTGGAAGAAAGCAAGTTCAGTATAAACTTCTTTTATAGCACAGTGTCTAGTTTTAGATGACAGAAATAAAGATTAAAAAGAAATTAGCTGTGACTATTTGCCATTGAATCACTGTCAGTATCCTGCTTCCGTCCTTTTGCCTATCTCATCCTGTTCCCAATCTTTTCTCAAATTTCATGATCTTTCCAAGGAGGAAAGGTCCCAAAAATGAATTGAGGTTACAAGGTTTCATAGCCACTGCAATTCCTTTCATTCCTCAGTCCCTATTCATTGTATTGCATATAGAATGTCTTCACCTGGGAAATCTCTCTCGAGGCTTTTTATTCTATAGAGATTTTCAGAGCACCTGTATCTTATAGAACAGTGTTTAGAAGAGATGAATGAGTGAAAATTAACTTGGGATAGTTTACAAGAAAGAAAGTTACTTTTAATCACTGTGAAAACTGATTTCAAGCAAGTCACACCTGTGTGACACCTCTCTCCCTCTCTGAAATGTCTCTGGCAGAACGTATTGATATATACAATGCAAAAGTGCCACATGTTATTGTGATTGTTAATCCACAGCAGTAAAAGTTTGACTACTTCAAAGTTCATAAATGGATATAGAACCTTTTAAGAAGCTCTTCATTATTTTTTGATGGCATTTTTGACGTATAATGAGCAACCAATTTCCACAGCGTTGTGCAGTAATTTGGAATAAACAAGTAGTAAAGAGAATTAAATATGCCAAGACTCTGAATTTATCCTTTGAATACTTGAAGTACTTAGCAAAAAATGCACCTTTGTGTATAGAGTAAGAGACACAGCACACCAGATTCCCACTCCTCAGTTTCTACTTAATAGTAACTCCAGCTGGTCTTCAAATGTCAGCTAATCAACTTCTACTTCAAAGAATTAAGATTGTTTTTTAACCTTATCCTCAGTGAAGGGCTGTTTTGAAGCTTTATTCAGGTAAAAAAAAAGCCCATCAGTCTTGAAGGGCTTCCATTTAGGCTTTGATACATTTTCTACTTCTTAGATAAAATAATTATATCTGTATATTTGCAGAATTACCTAGTCCTTAAAGCCCTATTCCTTTCTCCACCCACTTACATTTACCTAAGCTCTGCAGGTATATGGAGCCAGTTCCCTGGGTGCACTTCTCCAAAAGCAGTTTGATTTTCTTCCTGACATATTTTCAGTAAATGAGTTTACTCTCTGAGAGTCTGAGCCCTTTCCTTATTCTTTAGGAGGACAAAATTATAACTGTATTTACTTATGAAACAACACAGTTTGGGCTTAATCACTTTAATTAGAGGGCTAAAAAGATTACAAATATTATGTTTCAGAAAACAGGTGAAATTGAGTGGTTTTCACTGGGAAATCACTACCTTGCCCTTTACTCCCTCCTTAGTGAATGTACACAGTGCTGGCTCATACTTTCTAGTAGAAAAGGTTGTAAATAGTTCTCCCAGGTGCTACTGAAAGGTCTGTAATGGAAGAGGAGGGCATCCAGGAGAAAAAGTAACAATATGATTGCTATTTGGGAGCCAAAGCTTTCATTCCTGCTACCTGTAGTTCTTAAGGATTTGTAGAATCAAAAAACCAAAAACAAAAACAAAACAAAAAAAAAAAACCCAAAACAAACAAAAAACCAACAAAACAAAACAAAAAAACCAACCAAACAAACAAACAAAAAAAACCACCAACCAAACAAACAAAAAAACTTACTAACATTACCTGTGATTTGTATGCTGTTCACATCAATTTTCAGGGTCTGAGTAGGATTAGGGTTATTTGCAATGACACCCAAAACCAGCTCATTTTTTACTTTCTCAACTGTTACCATCTGGGTAAAATAAAGGGTGATGATCACAACCACACTAGCAATACAAAACAGAGAAGTTAATTAGTTATTCAAGCTGATGAAATAAATCTGCTACATGACCTATCATCTCGACAGCATTTCATTCTAACACTGGTTCCATTTGCAAAGGCAGATTGTTTTTTAGGTATTGGCTAGCAAAGTTGACTCATAAAGAAGCACCTCTTAATTATCAGGTCAGTTTGAACCTTGGAGAAACTTTGTTCTTTCTTTATCTACCTTTACTTGCACTGTCAGAAAAAACAAGAAAACATTCATTTCAATTGCTGCAATGGAGCTGAACTTGAGGAAAACTAAAGAAGTAGCTTTGCTGTCATTCAACAGGTCTATTAATTTTAGCCCTAAAATATTGAAGGTGAACCTTGAAGTATTATGAAAATTGTATAATACCTTCATGTGTCAAAATATAATACAAAGAGACTGCTTCTATAAAGCAAATACCATCTGTGGATTATGCATTTTTGCAGATCTGCTGTGTGATTGCCTGGATTCTCACAAGGAAACAGTGATGGCTGAAAACAGAGTTGTTTAGAAATTGTGGCTAAACTGCATTTAACTCCCATGGGGTCTGAATTTTATCCAGAGTGTTTTCTGTTTGTTCTCTCCCATCCTTTCTAGACACTTTGATGAAGTTTTATATTTGTAGCTAGAGTAAGGTAATGCTGAGGTATGAGACTTGCCAAACATAAAGGTTTTCTCCTTTTACTTAAATTTAGGTGTAAATGTTTTTATCCTTAAACTACCCATTTGCAACTGACTCAGTAGTGCTCTTTGTAAGGAGTGATTAATCCTGTTATTTTGCTGAGCATAGTTTGTAGTTTGCAATATGTAGAAAAACTCTCCTTCTTGCATATTTCTGATAACCTCTAGGCCATGCTGAGCCAACAAAACCTTTTATTGCTGTCCTTGTGACTCAGCAGCAGTGTTTCAAGGGTGAAATATCACACAGATTGCCTGAAGGGGTAAACACTTTTTAAATGAAAAGAAAGTAATGTCTGAGACAAAGTTATTCAAAGCAGAAGTGAAGACAGATCCTTAATGATGTATTAAAAGCCAGATCCAACATTTACAAACATCAGATTTTCTGTAATTTCTGTGATTGTTGTGTCAAGATACAGGGGTAGAAAGAGTTTTGCCCAACACAGTTATTTACAGTGCAGATATCTAGATTCCCATTGTGGTTCATAGAAAGAAATAAGCTGTTCTTTGGCATAATTGGTCTCCTCCTAAAAAAAAGGCATCTAAATTGACCAGGCAAAAGAACTAAAAACCCAGCACTTACAAAGACAGTCTTGAACAAACTGCTCAGAGATGTCTCCAGGTTTGATGCCCAAATTTTGACGAGAATAGTCCCTTTCTTTGTGCAGAAACCGAATTTCCTGACTGGATCTACCTTCACAAGGACAACATTTTGGAAGTGGCCTACTCCTGCTGCTGCGCAGCCCACTACCTTAACATTATATATTTCTTCATAAAGTGATCATACTCCACTTTCTAGCTAATTAGGGTTATATCCTCACTATTCCAATCAAAAGATTGGTCCAATTCAAATCTGCTTCCCATTACTTACTGATATTCATGGTCAGCTAATATACCAATATCTTGTTCTGGGTTTTTTTTCCAAGGACAATCATTCAAATAAACTAATCTCCTCTGCATATTTATCAGCTTTATGTATTTACATTCGCAAGAACATCTGATACCACAGAACTATTGATCTGTTGTCATGTAACGTGTACTTTAATTTTCTGGGTTCACCTATGAGACAGCCAGTTATGCCATTCATTTCTCAAGGTTCTTCAGTTCTGCTGGAATCTTAATCTTTTGTGCTCTGTTTTGTTCTTGCCTATCACAGTGGTCATCAGACTTTTCTTGATTTAAAACGTGAGTTACTGGTAATGACATGAGATCTGACCCCAGTTTATGCAGTTTTACACAAGCAAAATCAGCACAAACCAATATCCTTTCCTTTCTGGATAGTTTCTTACCTTTCTCACTCTTTTCCATTTTTCCTTCTAAATTGACAGTCCCAGGGACTATCACTTTTTTTTCCATCTAATCCTGAAGGAAGTTTTTGGAGGAAAGAAATGTCTTGAAGCTTCATCCTCTTTAGAGGGCCTTATCTAAATTCTAAAATTGTTTGGTTTGTTTTTTGTCTGTTTTGGTTTTGGGTTTTTTGTTGTTTTTTGTTTTGTTTTGGGTTTTTTTGTTTGTTTGTTTTTTTGTGTTTTTTTTTTTTTTTAATCTATTCGCTGTACACAGAAGAACTGTCTAAATTAGTATCATCATTGTCTCTTGCCCATATTTTAACTAAACTTTGTTATATACATATACCTGGTCTCTGACATCAATCTGTCCTGGTCACCTTCAGATTTCCTGTAAAAAAATATATAGGAACAATAAAAAAAAAGAAAGGAAAAATCACAGCCAACACCACAGGATTCCCATTGAGATTATAACATTTTGGACAGGATGGAAGCATGTCCTGGAACTGTTTAATAATGGGAGATAGTGTTACACGTGCTTTGCTGAATCAGGACCTTATTAAGAATAGTGCAGATGCAATTAACACTACAGACCTGGCTGTGTAACCTGGACATTTTTGTCAGCTGGCCTTCAGTAGGACACGCCAGGATATTGAAAATGAGATCAAACATGTTTTACGAAATGAAGCAGATCTTAGTGTACCAATTTTATAGGATCTTTAGGACACACAGGCTTCAGCTTTTCCTAGTGTCTAATGACAGCCTCAGTTGCTAACGCCCTAAGGAATATGAATTAAGTGGATCCATATCCGTAGGGACACAAGTGCCTGAGCCTCCAGGCTTATGCCAGGAGATTTCTAACCTGAAATTTCTTCTAGATGGCAAGGATCAGCAACCCTGCAAACAGCACCTTGGCAAAAAAAATAATTTAGCAGTTCTTGAAAATAGAGAGTTTTGTGAGTGGGTCTTAGGGCTCAGCCTTACTGGTTTGGTCAAGGCATGGACACACATCAGCTTGAGAAGGAAGTTTGCCCAAGGAAACACATTGGTGTCGAACAGCACAGTAGCACTTGGAAGATGTAAGATGTGAAAGGGAAAATAAAGGACCAAGGATGACTTGAAAATCAGGGTAAGTACTTCTGAGACAAATAGCTAAGTGAGGATTTTTGACATTTATTTTCAACGTTAAGTTAAGCTGTACCTACTTGAACCGGGAAATTTCACATCTCTCAAATTTGTATTTCAGATCACTTCCTTGAAAGATATTTTGTATCTATATGAAAAAGAGAAACCTTGAACCAATGCGGTAATTAAAAACACACACATTCTCACACTACAATAATGGTTTTAGTACTAAATAACTTTTTCTAGACTACACAAGCAAGGTATTTCTTTGATGATTCACTGATTTGCACAAAATACATTGAGTTCTGACCAGGCTTAGGAGCTGAAATATCTCTTTTTTTGGAAAGAAAAAGCCATCAACAGCAGTTAATGTTAGGGATTCATGTACCTACAAATACTCTTGAATTAACCACAGGCTCATAGGTTCTTACCAATTTTTCAACGTCAAAGGCAAGGACTTTGAAGTCAGCTGATGAACTGTTTTGCAAAGCAGGAGTGAAAGATGTGCCAGAGACTATTTTAAAAATTCCCATATAGTCATGAGTATTCACATCTGCTTCAGCTAGATAATTAAAAATAAAGGTGTTTTAATCATATAGAAAGAAATGAAAAATATTGCATTAGATTTTATTCCACACAGATCATCAATACAATAACTTCTAGATTTTTGTTTTGCTTTGCATTCAGAGATGTTCTTCCTAGTGCTGAGTTTAAAGAAAAAAAATAGACTTTTTTGATGTTTACAGTAGTTACAACTGTAATAATATTTTTATGAATACTATTTGCCCTTTGTTCTCACTACTTTCAATTTTGTTTTAGGTGCTGTTTTCCAGGAACACTGTGAGTAGATAAAGGATACAATATGGGCATACAAAGGATATGCCCAGTTATGTCTAACACAAGGGACAGAGATACATGGTAAGGTAAATAGTGAATTATGAGTTTTTCATATGTTCTGGACTAAAAATATTATGAATTATTGCCTCACAATTTCTGTATTTCTGCTATGCCCTTTTTCTTATGTGTAAGCTGGTTTTGATGACAGCACTGGAAACATCCAGTGTCAGAATAGTTAAACTATTTTTGACCTGACCTTTCTCACCAATACATGAATGAAATTCTGGGCGAATTTATAAAGAAATTAGATAACTGGTCATTGCTTCAAATTTAATCTTGATTTAATATGCTACAGGACATGAGGTATACATAAAACAATTCATTATACATTAAAAACGTGTTTCTTCACTGTGTGACACACTGGAAATTCTCAGAAAATAGCTGAATTAAAGTTGAATGATAGGAAATGCCTTTTGCTTACCAACTGAAGTACTAGTGGTATTTTAGGTTGTGTTTGAAGGCATTAACATCAAAACAAGTTTTAAGACAAAAGCAGATGTCAGAAACTTAAATATTATGCTTCATGGCTTAAACATTGCTTTGAGGGAGTTTTGCCCATTATAGCAAAATCTGAATAAAGAAGCTGTGACCCTCCTTGAAGATGCCTGTTTGGAAGTTTGGACTGTGAGCTAAACTACCTAAGGAAACCTGAGATAGATAAATGTGACACTATTTTTCAATCATCTCAGGCCTAGGAAAAAGGCCTAAGAAAAACAAGGCTGAGGGAGAAGAATTCATCCACTAGAAAGCCAAACCCAGCAGCTGTCCTGAAAATCATCCCTGGCTGGGTTTGGGGTGGGGGAGACCAAAGCCCAGAGGGGCCAGGTTTGCACAGACTCCCCCACAACCAAGTCAGGGAGAGGAGGAGGTTTTGGGTGCATGGTGTAACCTCTGGTCAGAGGCACTGAACACCCATCCTCCCTTACACAAACCAGCCCAGCTGTGGAACCCCCAACCCCACAGGGCACATCCACGGGACATTCTTGTGAGAGGCAGCTGAGGGGGAGTCATAATCCACCAAAGACCCCCCAAAGTGCCCCCCAGAGTCATTCCCGAGGCTTGCACAACAGGACTGCACATGATGCAAAGTGATGCAATGGATCCAGAGTCTTGCAAGAGACTGTGTCAAACTTGCCCCCCTCCCGGGGGAGGTACCTGGGCATTCCCACCTGGCCCAAATGTATATTAATCCATTGGATTCTGTGTTTTTCAGGAAACCGTCACCACCAAGAAGAAGAAGAGAATCAACAGGATGCTATTGGGATCCATGGGGTCGAGATACTTCCTACTTAATTTGTCTCCACCTTACTCTTCCTGCCCCAACATTGTCTTTCTTATTTCCACCTTTTTCTCTCTCCCTCTCATTTGCTGTTAAATAAAATCCATACTATTGACTTTGGCATATGGTCTCATTTGCACCCTAATTTGGGCAGAGGCATTTCTAATAATTTTAATAATTGAATCATAACAGCAGATAAGCGATAAATACTACAATGAACAGCTTATGATGAAAGGAACCCCATAGTGACACCAATTTAATATCAATTGGTAATAGCAGACTGCTTTCAGCTTCTTTGAAGGCCATTTGTCTTTAAAACACTTGTAAATCTGTTTAAAAATATTTCTAAATATCAAAGGCCTTTTTTTAATTATATATCAACTATAATTTAAAAAAAAAGTTTTATGATTATATTTGTACATGGACAAAATCTTGCCTATTTATCTTCTAAAAACAAAGTCATTAAATTAAAGCCTATCTCTAGATTCAATAACACACCCTTTTATTTTACTGGAGTGTAACAACATTCTGGTAAGAAGGTAAGAAAGTCAGTAGGTGGTGCAGTTTTTAAAATCTGGAAATAAAAACAATGACAACTGAAGGAACAAACATGGTATTCTGACAAAACAGTTTTGGTTTTTGCTTTTTTTTTTTTTTTTACATAAGTCTTACAGAAAGTGTAGTCTTCATGAGGTTCAGAATGAAATAGTATGGAGTTTTCGTTAATGAAAGCAGCAAAATCATCAATGTAGCAGAATATTTTTTCAGCTAAAAAAATAAATCTGAGACTCTCCAGTATCTCCATACCCTTCATGCGTTTTGGAGCCCTGAATTGGAAGCAGTCCTCCAGGTGTGGCCTTCCCAGTTTACTTATATCCACAAGATTTCTTAACCAAAATTTCAATTCCATTTGAAAATCATGCAACATTGATATTTTAATTTAGTTTGCTTTGAGTGTCAGTAACTTCTTCCATCACATTCTGAGCATTGGCTAAAGACTAAGAATGACTTTACCTGAGCTTTACACGGGGCTGGCAGCTGACTGTCTGCTGCAGGACCTCTCTCACACCAATAAATTACTTTAAAATACTTTTTAAATAAAAAATTAATAGATTCCAAGAGATGGGCCCCACAAATTCCAGTGGATTATCAGTCTTTCAGTGGATTATTTGTCTTCTGAGTCAAACCTCATACATGAAGAAAAAGGCAAAATTTCACAGTTTTCCATATTACCTTCTCTAGTTGATAAATATGGTGGAATAACCAAAGCTTTATAGCTTGAATTGCATCTCAAGGACCTTTCCCAAAGCCTAAACCATGAAAATTATTTTATATGGCTTCATAGCATGATTCCAGTTCTTGGTTTTTCCCCTATTTTTTTCACATCAATTTTCAGGGGAGGAAAAAACGCACATATAAAAAACCCTAAAACACCACTTCCCCTGCCCCCAGCATTAAAAGCATAGCATAAAATAAGAAATACAATTACAATTATAGCAGCATTGGCTTCAAAATCTGAAGAACTCCTAAAGGTCTGTAGCTAAAGGTTGGCTACTCACCTCGTTCCAACTCCTGGACTGATAACCAAGAAAGTACAATCAGTCCAACAGAAACACACAGAAAAATTGCAAGCAGAGAAGCAAACAAAATCTCATAGATACTAAGAGGAACATATTTCTTATCAGATGAATTTTTCAGCTTCATTTCTGTCTCAAAAACTTGTGTGAATTAAGGACTGACAAAAGACTCAGCCTGAAAAGGAGGGTAATATTCCACACGGAGATATATATATATAGGAGATGCTTGTAAATTCATTACACCATAAAACGTCACTGGCATAGGTTTTTACAACATTTCTGAACAGTCATATTCATGCACAGGATATGCAAATAAGAAGAAAAGAAATTCCCTCAGAAGGGAAACACTGAAGGTTATATCTCAGATAAAGAACAAGCAAACCCACAGAAATGTAAGGTTAGTCACTGGATTTGCACTATTTCTTGTAATTTGATATTTTTAAGTGATGATATAAAATATTGCTGCCAAATTTTTTGCTTATAGAGTTTTCTTTTGCTAATTCCTCACAGGTCAATTACGAAGACAACAGTGAAAGCCGTATCTTTCCTCATTCTGCTTAAAAATTCCTTTAAAAATAATTTTATTTGTAAAGGAAATGCTGGGAAATGAATTGTTTAGTAATGTGCCATAGCTCAGAAACGTGTTCAGCACTGAACAGTAATTCAGCAGCACAAATTTAATCTGTGTAAGGCATGGTTCTTTGACCACAGAACTGGAGAACTAATCAGAAAAGACATTATGAAATGCATGCTTGTTTTGTATTTTCTTGCCAGGCATAAATGTGCCATGGGATGCAAGTCCTCGATAAAGTTAAAGCCCTATGGATGGCCAGAGCTGCAGCGTTAGTAGAGCAAGAGTAAATTAAACAGGCAGTGCAGCAACCAGTATAAACATTTGGTTATAAATTTAATCTGTCAAAACTTTTGAGCTCCAGAAAAGTAAAGTCATACTGATTCTATGTTTTGTGCCTGTGAGTTACTGTTTTAGACTCTCAGAGTCCTAAACCCAGATTTATGGTATGACACTCTTCCTTGTGGAGAATCTGAGCACACCAGCCCTATTCCTGCCTGTCAAAGGAAAGGGAAACTTCTGAGTCAATCTTTGGAAGAGAGAAGCTCTACCTATCTGTTAATTGACAGAAACGGAGATAGAGATAAATTGATAAATGGAGATAAATTGAGAAGAAGTGAGAAAGTCTTGAAATTAGACTCTTGGATGACAGCAGTTCTCTACCCAGTCTTTGAGAACTGCGGTATTTGAAAGGATTGCAACACAACTGATTGGATATAAAGCACTAAATCACAATCAAAATCTTGGCCTGACAGTAGGATCCTAGATTTAGTGTAATATCATACCATAATGAAAGCAATATAGCAATATTTCACCCTACTAAAAAGAAATAACTATTTACTTAAACCCAAAGTTTTTAAAACAAAATTCAGTGCAGCTTAATCATATTGCCCTTGCAGAGCAACAGCAAACTCAGTCTGTATCTTGCAAATGGATGAGATCTCTGGGTCATCATGCTAGATAGAGTAGGAATTGCTTTTGTGTATATTGTGTATCACAGACACACACATACATGAATAAAAATGCGTGCAGATATCTATGTATACTTACAACCAGATTATATTTGTAGTCCTGAGCACTGCTGAACTGTGGCACAGTAGTGTCTTTGTAACTTTTCGTGCTTATTCAGCAATAATTTTAATGCCCTTCATTTCAGGGGGTTTAAGTTTCTACATTTTTTCTGAACACTGAGCCTATCAGACAAGATGTGGATGCCTCTCAATAATTCACTTTGCTCAGCTACACATATTATGTTATCCCACACCTAGCAGAGTTGTGCCATTATAGTACCCATGCTGGAGCAGGGTAAGAATGTGAAGAGGAGAGAGCAACAGAGACCTGTTATGGACTGACCACAACCCCTCAGTCCCCATCTCCCTGCACCACTTGGGGGTGGCTATAAACTACTTTTGCCTAAGACAAATGTATTTTAGCTGTGATGGTAATTGGTGAGTGACCTCCCCATCTTCATCTTGACCCGGGATTTTTCCTTCCTGCCCTGCTCTGTTGAGGAGGGCACTGAGGAATCTTCTGGGTGGGCATCTGGCAGCCAGGCAAGGTTAAGTCACTGCAATTGTCCATGCTGCCTGAAACAGTTTAGTCCTGGCTTATTCCTAATCAAACATTTTTTATCACAAATTCTAGGAGTTTTGTACAGATGGACTTTGGATTCCTCTTTCATATTTTGCATAATTTCACTATTTGTACCATTGACACTATGTCTCACTAATAAAAGAAAAACACTATTACTGAAAGATGCCTCTGTATTTTAAATTCTGGATTTATGCTCTAATGGGGAAGAGATTGGTCCAGAGGGATAAAAATTGTGGCCACTTACAGTTCACACACATTGATTACAGTCTGGCCGAGGACATAACTTAGCATGGGTAGTCTTAAATTGGAGTTATGACTCTGACAAATGAACTCATTTGCTAAACAATTTCAGCTGGCAATAAGGTCATGGTAGCAATAATCAACAGGCAAGCCCTGGACACTGAGCCGATAGTAATTAAAAGTGAGTTCTTGCATTTATTTGTTTGCAAAATATTATAGTCTGTACTAGTATGAGCTGGTTATAAAACAATATAAGGACCCATGTTTCCACATTTTCATTTGTAAACCTTCAACATGAGGGGAGCAGACTTCAACAGTGAGCCAGTGCTGGCTTGCCATGAGTCAGGGATTACAGAAGCAGAGTGGTTTATGCTGGAAGGGACCTATGACAAGCATCTGGTCCCACCTCCTGCTCGAGTAGGGCTAACTGAAATTAGATCAAGCTGTTCAGGGCCATGTCAAGGCAAGGTCTGAATCCCTCCAAGGTGGAAGACCCCATAAACACTATGCATTGAGTCCCTGCATAGTGATTTTCTTCCACCCTCTGTGTCTTATTGGAATATCAGCTGCTGCAATTTGTGTTCGCTGCCTCTTGGGCTTTCCTTTTGCAATTCTGTGAAGAGTCCGTCTGCCTTCTCTGCAATCATCCCTTAGATATCTGAGGGCAGCAATTAGACACCCCAATCAGCTTGTCAGCCCCAGCCAGTACTGGGACATCGGGTTATTCCACCCCAGATGCTGGACTTTGCACTTGTTGAACTTTGTTGAACATTATGAAGTTTATTCCAGGCCACTTCTACGTCTCTTAATGATGAGCACATCCTATGACTGCAAACTTCCCTCTGGACATTGACTTCACTTTCTTCTACTTTTATTCCTCATTTAACTACTTGTCTTGTTCATTCTTCTTCTGCAGTCTTAGTTGCATTTTTTTTATTTTTTTTGGCATAATTCTAAAGTTTGCTTTTCACTTTAATTTCCACTGTGGATTGATAGGACTCTTGAAAGTTGTATTTGGTTGGTTTGCTGCATGACTAAAGTGATGAAATGGTGTGATCCATCCAGGAAAAGAGTGAGCATTAACCACTCTTACTAACAGATTACTATCATCTACTGCAAGTTGTGAATATTTACAGGTCATGGACACCCTGCAGCAAAGAAATTATTCACCTAAGGAAATAATGTAAAATCAAAAATAACAAATCAGATTACTCAGTTGAAACTAATAAAATCTGTTGTATGTTATGTTCTAAACTCTACTTTTATGACACTACTTGTGAACTATATGATAAAATAGTACAACATGATTTTAAAATACTTTAAATGATATAAAAGCAAATACTCTATTAATGTGATAAAACTCAGAGAAAGATGACAAATTATTTAATATTGATAATTGGTTTTTTTTTAATTATTACTGTAGCCATACTAGTGAAACATCAGGTTAGGTAATTTTTAAAGAAATAGGCCATTGACAGGGTAGAAATCTAACAGATTCACAATTTAGGTCATTTATACTGCATCCACATCTGCAGCTTCACAGGTTTTGTAGCCTTATTGGGCTGCTTTTATTTCCTTGTTTGATCAGTCTCCAGCAGAGGGTGAAAAGACTGCTGACATAGGAGGAGAGGGTATGTTGTGGTCAGATAATTTTTCTAACACCCAGACTATCACAAACATACTTAAAGCCTGACATTGCATTAGTAACTAGCTCTCTGTGGGAAAATGCTTTGTCACCCCCACAGACTTGTCCTCCCCTATCAAAATGGAATGAAAATCAGCTTTCTTATGGCAGCTCTTTTCAGATGTTTAAAGTTCTTTGTCCTTTTCCCTATGCAGACTTCCAGAGAGGGAGATAGAAAACCAAAGCAAAAGATCTGCTGTGAAAGTGCAGAATCGGACTATGAGCTATTTTCACCACTGCATCAAAAGAAGTTTAAAAGGGAGATCATATGGAAGGACAAGTTTTCAGTAATAATAGAATCATAGAATGGCCTGGGTTGAGAGGGAACTTAAAGATCCTCTCTTTCCAACCTTCCTGCCATGGGCAGGGACACCTTCCACTAGACCAGGTTGCTCAGAGCCCCATCCAAACTATGCCAGTGCCTCACTACTCCCAAAATAAAGAATTTCTTCCTAATATCTAATCTAAACCTACCCTCTTTCAGTGTGAAGTCATTCCCCCTTGTCCTGTCACTCCAGGCCCTTGTAAATAGTCTCCCTCCATCTTGTTGGCTCCTTCAGGTACTGGAAGGCTGCAATTAGATCATCCCAAAGCCTGCTCTTTTCCAGGATGAACAATCCCAATTCTCTCAGTCTTTCCTCATAGGACAGGTGCTCCATCCCTCCGATCAACTTGGTGGCCCTTCTTTGGATGTGCTCTAACAGGTCCCTGTCCTTCCTGTGCTGGGGACCCCAGAGCTGGATTGCAGTAATGCCAATATTCAAAAAAAAACCTATGAGGATTAAAAATATCTGTGGTAGTGGTACCCAACTGAAAAACTTCATATGCAAGGAAGAACATGGACGTCATTTACTAAACAAGTTATCAGCATTTTTAGTAGTTAGAAATATTTACTTCTTTGTGTAATTCATTTTTAAATGTTGCCTGACTAAAAGTCACACAATATACATCACTAATGTGCTATTCTCTCTTCAAAGATCTTCTCATGCACATTCGACCCAGCAAGACATAACTCGGCAGAGGAGTCATGGCAGCAGAGGAGTACATAATCTTTGTATTCACCCTTTTTTCAACTGTTTCCAGAATAACCCAACTTGGAGGACTTGCTGAATCTTCAGTTTTCTGGAATGGTATTTCTTGTCCGGAGGTTCTTAGACAAGATAGCAAAATTTTAAAAGTGCATGCATTATTAAATATTTCAGAAATAAGCATTATTATTCTCTTTAAATTTGACTAGAGGTGGTGAGAAAACTATGCTGTAGAACACAGAAATGTTGAACAAATTTGGGAATACCTGTATTTTACTCAAGTGAGGGGTATGAAGGAACAGAGTCTCCATTTCCCCCCTGAAGTCATAGAGTTTATGATAATTAAAAATCCAACCAACTGACCATCCCAAGCCCTCCAAAACCAAACTGAAAAAACCCCAACGTGCTTTCAAAGCCATGGAACAAGTATTAGTGCCCCAAGGTCTAGGTTACTTAGGTCTCCATTTGGCTGTGCTATGTCAAAGGTGGGAAGATAGAGAAGGAAATTGGACCCGATATCTGCCTTCAGTCCCTAAGCATTCCCCAAATCCTGGGTCTAAGTATATATTGAGCTAGCAATTATTGAAATCTCTGAGTTGATGTCTGGTGGCCTCATCACACTGGAAGATTTGCTGTAGTGGGAAGATGGTCTCATGGAGTCATCTGAGTGTTTGCTCTAAGACACGGCCCAAGAACTTTCAGATGCACACCTAACAAGTTTCCTAGGGGTAATCACTAAACAGAGGGGATGTGCAATATGCAAAATAATATAGTAGTGGATAATATAGCAATGGATTAAGTAACCAATACATATACACACATTTACTTTGTGTGGAAGACCATATTGAAACTGACAAAGGGTTCAGAGGAGTTTTAGATTCCTACCACATGAGCAAATATCTACGTTGTTTTGTGCATTCATAGTTTAAATTTTGACTTCCTGTAAGACCATAAAAAGGAAGAAAAAAGTATAAAACCCTTACAGATTTTCTACATCCCCTGAAGAGTGTTCAGAAATATGGATGAAGCAGAACTGTTCAATGAAATGATCCAAATAAATTGCCAGGGAGTAATCAATCTGTCTTCATGTTAACCAATCTATATCAGGAAAGTAATTAAAAAGGCACTGCTGTCATTAGCCATAGTTCTTCAGACTGTCTTGGAAAAACAAAATTGCACACAAAGCAACACTGAAATATATCACCTTTCCCTCAATTTGGAGTAAGGTCTTTTAAAGAAAACAAAAAACTCTCCATGTTTAAGCACATCCAGGAAGATCTCACAGGACAGCACTGAGGTTCTTTTCTGGGTCAATCCATATCTTGTCTGACTGGCTAGCTGCAGCTCAACATTCACTTCCTTTTCCCAGCACTTTCCAACACAGAATCAAAGAAACTTATTTTAAGTAGGAATCAGAAAAATATGTTTCTAAATATATTATAATAAAAAGTGGGGCAAATTAAGAGTCTCCAGAAAGGAAATCTGTGATGACTCCAGTTGACTTCAACAGAAGTGATCACAGAGCCAGCTGCAAGCACTGAGAATAAAGGAAGATTTTCACCTAACTTTAGAGACCGAATGGTGAGGGTAAGAATTTGCTTCTGGAGGCAATCAATCCTTCTACATTGACTAAATATCACAAATAAATATTTTATCATAAATTTCTAATTTTTAGTAAATTAAAATTAGACAAACTGAGAATAACATGATGCCTTGCATTCAAAAAATAAATTACTAGGCCACATTGAATTAATTAGCTGAGTTTAAACCACTACATGCCCATACTTCCTTATATTCCCCCTTATTGTTAGGCTAAAAAAGGTGTGGATCGTGGGAACAAAGTGAAGTGGGTAACAGTCAATAAGAGAACAGAAAATAGCATGAACCATCTGAGCTATGAAAAGAACATGTCAATGCAAAGTTCTCTGTGACAAGTAAATGGGATGAGTCAGGAACAGATATGGCACGCAAGGGACAGAATCAGAGTCTCAACTCACCTGATAACGCTGCAGGGTGAAATAGGCAGGTAAAAGACAAAGGTCAAGAGGAAGTAGCAACATTATTGCTTCTCGGAATTCTCTGATTAATTGATGTAAAAGCCAGTGTGGAGCAGTCACTGAAACCAGCAGTAAATTTGCCACAATGTAATGGTTTCTACGAATAAAACCAATTGCAGGAATACTGCTGTGTACAGAGATTTGTGCCTTGCACACTAACATGGACGCATTGAAAAGAAAATTCAAGTGGCAGAGGAATGGTTCACCTCTTTCATCTTTACCTTTTATTCAGAATGATAGGATAAATGCAAACTAAGTTTCCTATACTATACATCGCAAGACTTTGTCAGTATATATTCGTTTCCAAAGAAGATTTGAAATAAAATCTTCATATCTGTTTGAGGGTTAAAGGGCCACAAAACACAGAAGAGGAAAAGGTCTGAAACAAAGACTTAGCTATGGGGTAGTTTAGCCTCTTTCTATCCTATGTAAACCATTTCAGGATATCTATAACCTCCGCAAAATATGGGGGAAAATACTGGGGAAAAATTTGCCGTCATTAAAATGCATCTTCATCTTTTGTGCAGTTTCCAGCAGTCTTTCCCAAGTTTGTCCATGCTACTTAGAAAACTGTTATTCTTGATGAATATTCAGAGTTGTCTCAAAAATATGAAAAATGGGAAATTTCATGTTCAAATATTAATTAAAACATTAAGATCTGTATTTCATGAGTGTTATTTCAACTGTTCAATAAACACTCTTGACTGCAGATCATTGCTATGCCTTGTTCTATGGGTACTTAAAATGTCATTAAATTTTAACTAGTAAAAATGTGAATAGCACCTGTTTCTCTGAAATGTAAATACTTTAAAATTCCCAGGTCCTCTTGCTAAATATTTGTCTCTTTTAGACCAACTCATATTTTAACAGATCTCTTTTCTTATGACCCTGAAAAACCCTAACCATAGATATCTCCATAACAGGAGTAGTAAGCAATGTCTAAGGAACAATAATTATCTGTATTGCTAACTGATACAATCAATAATACAAAGACAGCTTGTCCATAAGCCTTTGGAATGATTTTGGAAATCTGTATGTGAAATTCAATCTGGTTTTATAAAACATTTGTACTCCTGTGCAACTGTGTTATGGATATAACATTCTTAACTGTCTGAGATCCTGAAGGGCAGACCATAAGAAACAAACCCTCAAATTTCTCCATTATTATACCTTTTGTTGACACCTCACAAAGTAACTTTTTTGTTGTCCACATCAGGCAGAGCAAAGGAAAATCAGATACACAGGTCAGAAACAGATTACTCAAATAAAAGGAGAAGATAGGAAGAAATAAATCTGCAATCCTTGTGGTTCACTCCCAAATAGCACACAAAATGAGGTGAAAGCTGAGGCCAGAGAAGCTGTGAAAGAGAACTGATAAGCATTTACCCACTGCTCAGTGTGTCAAGTGTAAGCATAAGCTCACTCTCTAAATACACATATTCCAAAGCATTTTGACAGCATGACATTTTTTTGATATTAAAAATTATCAATACATCCTTCCAAAAACATTCGGCCTCAGCCTTGCTCCTTTCCTTTTGAAATTCATCGTGCAGCTTTCAGTAGAAGCTGAGCCTGACTTGAAAAAGATTTATATCAGTGAAGAACCCTTCGAAAAATCCCACTTTACTCCTAACATAACAGCCAGACAACAATTATGTGTTGGTTTTGGAGGAAAGATATGACAAGTAAACTATTGTACTCCATCTTTCAAGATTCCCCAAACCAGGTAACACGGCTCTCAAGTTAGAGAACTAAATGATTTGGTCACTCTTATTTTCTGTACATGACCCTCACAAAAACTACTGAACAAAAGGTAATTTATATTCTTTTAGACACATGTGGAGAGATATTTAGGTTAGGCCCCTATGACAAACCCTTTAGCTTCTTGCACCAAATTAACTTTTCACACTGGACATTTGACAAGATGATAACTAAACAAAATTATGTACAGTTGGTTTCTTATTTTTATCACGATAATTATCTTAGCAGTAGCTGACAGGTAACACAGAAGAATGAGGAAAATGCTGTTGGATTTTGAAAACGAGGTCAACTAAGCATGTAATTACTTTCTGAAAGATTCAAATAACTGGGCTCATCTATTTGAACAGGAGTTCAAATTTTGGTCATTGTGCTCAAATCTTTCCTCATTACCCATTGCAGGTGCTACAAAGAGAACACTTCTTGTTTCAAAACTCTTTAAGTGCTCCCCAGATACTGAGTGGTAAAATGTTTTACAACTCTCTGTTGTTAAAACTATCAATGACTTCTTTATTTTAACGTCTACCTAAATTGGGAAAAAATACCCGATATCAAACACAGCAGCACACATGAAATACTAATAATGATATTTGAAATTGTATAGCTTTTTTCTATTACAAGCTTTCAGGCTCAATTTGTCTTCATTTATAAATTGGAATTGCCACTGAAAACCAATGAGAACTGGACAACTGAGAGACAGGACTAGCTTGCATGGAAGGATTTACATCCCATTGTAAATCAACTCTGACAGATTTCATATGCTTAGGAGGAAAAGAAACAAACTAAAACAAGGTGAGAAAAACTTTCTCTTTTAAGTCAGTCTGAAATATGGAAAAAGCATAAAAATTATTAGAAACAGATCAAATGCAATAGTGCCAAAAATCAGGCCTTACAAAATCCTTATAGAAGTGACCATTATTTCAGATTTCATATACTTTTTTCCCTGGTAGGAAAGAAGGGACAGACAATGGGAAGGGGATGCTTCAGTGCAATTCTACAAAAAGTATTTTAAAGCTTGCAAATATATCTGCATTTTAGCTTGCATTCATCTATCACTATACAATTATACAAGAGTTTTAGCATTTCTAGCTAATACATATATCAATTATTTCAATAGAAAAGTCAAACCCCTGCAATCATTATATTGCCCATAAATCCCCTGATTTTCTCCCAACTTTGCAGAAACAACACATTTTGAATCAATTTACCATTAAAAATTTGTCTTGCTAAGTACAAGCCCAGCAGATGGATTAGAGATCTCTGTTCTTTTTCATTTACACATAGAAGTGATGAAAGATTACAGAAGTGGAACCAAGTTGGAAATTCTATTGCTAAAAAAGGATGAAGTTCCCTCTCTCATACTTGTCAATTCTTCAGATTATAAAATGGAAAATTAAAATGTTTCAGTCACAAGAGAGTAAACTTGAATTTAAAATTATAAGATTAGATTGAGCTGAAAATATAATTCAAGTAATCATTGTTAGTGTGCAACTTTATTGCAAGATTGTCCTGTTACTACCAACTGAAAAAAATTGATAGATACTTAACAGTTATAAGACTTATTGTCTTGGGGACAAAAACTTTTAGCACCGTCTGCTATATACTGGCCTCCAACTCTCTGTTCTGGAGGAATAAGGACTCTTAAGACTAACAAGTTTTTAGAGATTTAAGTTGACAGAGCAACACAGATGTAACCTTCAGTATCTGTAAATGCTGAATTAGTAGAGTCACACATATTTTATAACAAATATTAAGCTTCTATTTCTTTTCCAGAAGTAAGAAAGAATAATCATGATACATGACTGCTTCTAAAATAATAGGCATGTCAAATTAAGCTGGTTTATTTAAATTTGTTTGTTTTTTTCTTATTTCTTAAGTAAAATCTTTTTCTACACTGTAGCACACGCCTGAATTTCTTCCACGAGCTTAGAGTTTCATCTGGGGGCACAAATACCCAGCATTTTCCTTTTCTCCCCCAGTAATATTTGTTCTTGCTGGTTATCTTTGAGATTTTATCTTTGAGATCAAGTTTATCCAAGAGAAAAAGGAGGTCATTAAATAATAATGTCAAATTTTGTTACCACATGTATTTCTGTAGCATTTTCAAAAGAAAGAGTACGTGGAGGCTGAAAACAGCATAATCTCCCACAAAAAAGATTTTCACTGCAGTCACATGTGACCACATGAACAGTCAAATATAAAGAAAAAGGGTAGCCTTTCAGGGGGAAGCAGGCTAGTAAAATGCCTATTAAATGGTGTAATAGTACAACTGTACAAATCATAATATTTATACAAATTCTAAACATTTGAGAAGTAAAAGGATAATGGAATTATAACTATAATTTCTTGCTATTGTATAATTTCATATGTTCTCTATTGGGTAGGAATTATGTGAAACAAATTAAAAGTATTTAGAGATATTTTTGTTTAGAAATATTTTTAAACTATCTTCTATAAACACATGAAAAACATGACACTTTTGAAAGAGATGACATAGTTAATAGCATTTACACCAGCCTTGGGAAAGTCAACAAAATACACTTGCTCGTTCAAAAATCACAGAAATGGAGACAAACCATTTGTTAAATAAAGGACAAAAGCTGAGTTTTCACCTAATTTCTCATAACTAAAACGCTCAATCATCAGTGAAAAAATGAAAATACAGAGAACTAGGAGACATTCTGTCCAAAGTGAGGTTTAGATTTGCTAAGATGAATGTTAAAGAGGGAACAAGTTGGAAGGCTATGTCAAAAAAACTAGAAAAAAATAAAACCCAGGTTAAAATATACCAGAAATATTAGAAAAGGTAAAAATAAAAAAAAATACAAAAAATAATGAATTTTGAAAACATCACAATGCATAGACTGAACTATGACATAGTGTGCAAAAAAAAAAATACTGTCAACTATGAGTAATTCAGGCATTAATTATTAAAATTTTTCTTTCTTAGAGGAGCTCGTTGTTTACTCTTCTCTACAGTAATGTGAAAAGGTGCATGCAACAGTGAAGAAAGTATTTGGTAAACACTATTTAAGCTGTTAAAACTGTGAGTATTTACTGGGAAGCTGAGGAGGGACTTTTCACCAGGAACTGTAGTTATAGGATAGAGTAATGGGTACAAATTAAAAGAGGGGAAATTTAGCTTAGATATTAGGAAGAAATCTTGGCTGTGAGGGTGGTGAGGCACTGGCACAGGTTGCCCAGAGAAGCTGCGGATGCCCCATCCCTGGAAGTGTTCAAGGCCAGATTGGATGGGGCTCTGAGCAACCTGGTCTAGTGGAAGGTGTCGCTGCCCATGGAAAGGGTTTGGAACAAGATGGTCTTTAAGGTCCTTTCCAACCCTTTACCATTCCATGATTATATTCTGAGTTGCTGAAGAATGAGGAACATGTTCACCTCTAAAATTTTGAATAGAAATCTGTCTACTGAAGGTGTCAGAGCACCGCATTTGCCTGCAATGCTGGAGCCTGGTTGCAGTGATCTGGGAAAGGGTGCTCTAAATTTCCCTTCCTGAACTTGACTTTGTTGATATTAAATCTGTATCTGCAGCACAGCTGGATAGGGACAAACACACACCCAGGGACCCCTACAGAGGTGCCATCAGTCTTGTGTTGACATCCCCACTTCCAAAGCGTAGCAAGGAATTCCAAAGGTTTAATGAAATCTCCCTGGCAAGGTTAGCTACAAGTGTTTACAGTGTTTTTCATTGCTGTGCATGATGTTATATGGCATGGAATATCCCTCTGACCTGGCTTTGTCCCAGCCTAGCATCTTGCCAAGCCCCACCCTGCTCACTGTGGGAGTCAGAATGGGAAATAGAGAAAACCTTGGCACTGCTCAGCCACAGCAAAAATATGACAAGAGTTAGGAACTTTGTTTCAGACACAAATACAAAACACGGTGTCATACAGGCCGCTATGAAGAAAATTAACTCCACCCCAACTGGAGCCAGTGCAACAGATAAAAAGAATATTACTTAATTTAATGATGTAATTTAATGAGTAAATAAATATGAATTAAGTAGATATGATAACCACTTCATCTGTTTCAATGACGTGAATATTTCACATGGGTGACAGTTGGTGACAATAAATGACAAGGTAAAAAGAGGAAAAAAAGAACAGATAAAGGTGATTTTTGCAATACTTACCACTATTTAGGTAATAGGGAATTTTAACCTCCAGCAGAGGAAACTCTTAACTAACAGCTCAATTTTGAGAAATTTCAAGAAGGTATGAAACCCTGCATTAACAAATCTCACAGTCAGACCACTACTGTTAAAAATCACACTCCTTGCTTTATCTGCCACCCTTTAGAAAACAATATATTCAATATCAGGAGGCAGAGACTGTGTTTATTGTTGAATCTTATTCTCTGCAGATTTTTCCTGTTTTAACTCAGACAAATAAAACATAGTTTTCTCTTTCCATGTCAGAAAACAAGATTTTTGGTTCTCACTGATCAGGTTTTATACTACTGCCTGAACTGCTGGGATTTCTGCTTTGTGCTACAGGATTTACACTGACCATCTCTTCTGTTTAACTTTCACAGTGATGTTCCACTGTGCACTGAAGTCAATACTACAAATTTTAACCAGACATTTGACTGTAGCATATCCATTAGGCTCACTGAACAATGCACCAGTAGTGATGATTTTGGGACCTGCTGGACAGCAGTCTATTTTCTGACACCTTAAGATGTATCTTTCTAAAAGCCCTCTTTCATAAGGTGTGGCTAACGTACAAAGATTTTAGGCTTCTGGAACATTAAAGGAACTTTTTCAAGAACTTCTGAAAGTTTCTGAATTAGTGGAAGGTGTCCCTCTCCACAGCAGGGGGGTTGGAACTAGGTGATCTTTAAGGGCCCTTCCAACCCAGGCCATTCTGATTCTGTGGTAATGTGTAACAGATGAGACTGTGTCACTGTAGGTGGGAAATAGCTTGTTTTCAGTTGTATGACATCCTTCTGTTGGTTAAGTGCACATTTAGGCAAAGCCTGTATAATCTGTACCCCCAACAGATTTCGCTGAGTGGTACAACATTTTATGCTTTCTAAGCACTTTCTGGGTTCTCTGAAGGAGACTTTTTTTTGCCACTGGGCTATATCAGATTAAAACTGTGCTCCTTGAGCTGGCTCAGCTAAGCCAGACATGACTGGAGAGAGGTCAGAGAGCATTAACCCTTCACTCCATACCACTGAACTGCTCTCAGAACATGGCATGTGGCCTGCTCATGCTGCCTAACCACATCAAAGCAAATCCAGGCAGGTGATCCAGGACATGGTGGTGCTGATGAAGAGATACATAAGTTAAGTAGTATGGATAAGGGAGACAAATTCAGGACCCATAATCAGGCTCAATGCAGTGGGCTGCATGTGGAACCAGAGTCTGGCAGTCCTGCAAACACCCTGAGTAACTTGCTGCTTCCTTGACCTTAGATATCAGGGTAGGCAAAATGACTATACTAATTATAGATTTTGTCTATAATTTTAAAGAGGGCATTTAAGCTAAGAACTGAAGCTTTCAGCTCTTAAAAAAAGGGGTTTTGGAAAGAGTCAGTCTTTCCTGCTTTGGAGACAATACAAAATTCTATCTAAATGAAAAGTTGAGGGAAAAAAAANGCACGTGGTTAGCGTTGGTGCGGCCGTGCAACCCCAGAGGCGAAGAGAGCAAGGAAGAGAAGGGGAGCTCTTTCTCTCACCAACAGCAGCTTTACGCACCGTGCGGCAAGAGGGGGACAACTCCGAAGGATTTAGGGCTAACAAGGGTTTTTAAGGGAAAATTTTGAGGGAGGGGTTTACAACATGGACCAATAAGGGAAAGGCAAAGGGGAGGAGTAGGGATACAACAACCAATGGGGTACAACTGGGGTGTTAACTGGGGAGGAGTTAGGGAGGAGCCAACATGATAGACATTCAACTGGGGAATGTTCTGGAATACATAAACAGGGCATGTGCGGCGAGGCGGAGTTAACTTTATTGACATGAGAGTGGGAGGAGATTGGGCGGGGACTCTATACCATAGAGTCCTCCTCCAAGGAAGAAGACCGGTCCGCTTCCGACCCCTCCATCCACCTGAGGGCGCTCATTGGGGTCGGGGGAGGCGGCCTCTGTAAATACCAGGAGGAGGACCTTCTGGATGCTGGTGAGAAACCCTCACCCACATGGGTAGGCAAAGTGACTATACTAATTATAGATTTTGTCTATAATTTTAAAGAGGGCATTTAAGCTAAGAACTGAAGCTTTCAGCTCTTAAAAAAAGGGGTTTTGGAAAGAGTCAGTCTTTCCTGCTTTGGAGACAATACAAAATTCTATCTAAATGAAAAGTTGAGGGAAAAAAAACCCTTTTTTGTTGTTTCTTTGGTTTTTTTGTTTGTTTTTATGTTTTGTTGTTGGTTTTGTTTGTTTGTTTTGGTGTTTTTGTTTTTATTGGTTTTGTTTGTTTTGTTTTTGTTTGTTTGTTTTTGTTTTTGTCTCTGTGTCGATCTCATCCAGACTTGGCTTTTTGCCTGGTCATTCCTGGTCATTTCCTGGGGCCCAATGGGAAACCAAGGAGGCTGATGCATCAACTTTCACTACCCGCAAACTAAGAAGGAAAAAGAGAAAAAGGACCAATTTCATGGCACAAAAAATCTAAAGTGATAGTTTAGGGAAAAGGTTCCAAATGCCATTACCTGCTGTCAGAAATGGATCTTTAATGGCAGATAAAAGCTGAACACGTTCCTAAAGTAAAATAAACCAGAGGATGACAGCGGAAGATATTCATAGGGAGTGAAAGGAAAGTGCTTTGCTTTGGAATCAGGCCATAAGGAAAAGAGCAGCTAAGGATAATTCATTTTACAATCTTCCCCAGGCTGTATTAGTCCTCTTGCAATTTTGGAGAAAAATAGAACTAAAATGTTCTTTCCTGGAGCTGTGAGTTCAGCTTCATTAGGTCCTTTCTCTGTATATTGGCATTTGGATAGCAGGGAGATATGCCCCTTTCATCACCCAAAATGGACAGATACAGAACATTAAGTTGCCTGTTCTAGTATCTGGAAGGATCAGCTAAGCTTAGGGATGTAGTACATGTTTCTCCAGAAACAGCCCACCATTTTTCTAGGAATTATGTCAATTAAC
Organism: Struthidea cinerea; assembly: GCA_013397865.1. Classification (NCBI taxonomy): domain Eukaryota; kingdom Metazoa; phylum Chordata; class Aves; order Passeriformes; family Corcoracidae; genus Struthidea; species Struthidea cinerea. Next base: position 220,929 of record VZTI01005527.1, read on the forward strand.
TCCTATAAATCCAGCTGGCCATAGTTGGAAGTTGTTAGCAGGCCTGATCCAAAGCCCACCCGGATCGGGAGTTTCTCACTGACATCACCATTGCAGCCATCACGGGTTGTAGAGCAAGCCCCAGGACGTCACTTAGTGATTATATTTTTTAAAAGTGTTTTAAAAAGATTTTTAAAAATGCATACTTGCATTTTAATCTTACTTAATAGTGGATAAGTAAAATTGAAATTCAGTGTGAATATCTCAGATTTCAGTAGTATTTTAAATCTACATTCAAACACAGCTTTTAAAACATATATTTAATGAAGAAACAATGTTTAAAAGTCATTTTCTAACAAACGGTAATGCAAACCATTCAGTTATTGCATTTATAAAAGTGTCAGCTTAGTTTTAAACTCCTCTCAACACATGAAAAGAAGCTAAGCCACTTTAAAAGTCTCCAAATTATTTCAACTAATAACTCTACTTGAAAAGCAGTGAAGTTTAGCCCCACATTTTAACAAATGTTTAGGTGAGATGAGATGGTGATCAGCTTGAGACTGGTTTTAAAATAACTTGCATGTTCATGAATACTAAACAAATTAATTGTTGAGGGAAACATATTGCTGAAGCAGTTGGAAAATCAACAAGAGAAAATTAAACCTGACTCATAATTTTAACTTTGATTCAGTAAAGCATGGAAACACATGCTTAAAGCTAACACAGAACTGGTAAGTCAAGTCAGCCTCGAAGTGAAGTAAAAAGTCCTCCCTCTGAGGAATGTCTGTTGAGCCAGCGAGATTATCCAAGGGTAGAAAATGAGTTGGAGCATGAAAAATACACTTTTAAGGGAAGATGTGCAAATAAAACCAGCAAAGGAGCAAATTTTATTTCTTTATTAGAAATTGCAGCTGTGTTCATATGGCTAGAGAAGTGAATATTGCAAGAGCGGGTCAAGGCCTTAGCTCGAAGTATGGGTGAAAAAGTCCTGGTTAGAGAGCACTTAGTGTTAAACACATGTTTTCAACTAACTGGATCTGAGGAAAACTTTTTAAGGTACTTAAAAGGCCCCAAATTTCCCTCTAAATTAATCTTAAAATAGAAGTGTTAAAGGACTTTTGAAGGACTTTCACCATGTAACATATTTAGAAAAAAATAAAAGAAGGAAGAGCTGGCCGGAAACCTCAAATGTACCAGTGCAGGTTCAATTCCCAGACCAAATGTCTGAAAAACAACGGAAAAAAATACTCCAACTCATTGTAAGCATCCCAAATGACACAGAGATGATACAAAAAGAGAGAAGTTGGAACATGGACCTTTTAAAAACAATTCACTCAGAACAATGTCTTTCAAATCTTTTCCCTAGGAAAGGAAGAGAGCAGGTTTAGACTAGATACTAGAAAAAAATCTTCCCTGTGAGTGTGCTGAGGCACTGGAACAGATTCCCCGGAGAAGCTATGGCTGCCCCATCCCTGGAAGTGTTCAAGGCCAGGTTGAATGGGGCTTTGAGTAACTTGGTCTAGTGAAAAGTGTCCCTGCCCATGGTAGGGGGGTTGGAACCAAGTGATCTTTAAGGTCCTTTCCAACCCAAAGCATTCCAGAATTCTATGATAGCAAAGATTTTATATTGGCTCAGTCATATGTTTTGACTTAAGTAGACTTCTGATTCTGTTTTATATGCAAATTTGTCATAATGAAGCTTTGCAAGGGGAATGCAAAGCTTTTGAAAACCTATTCTCAGAAAGACGCCATCAGTGGTTTGGTACCTGGAAGGAAGCCTGTGAATGGATTTCTTAAAAATTATATTTAAGCAGAAACAACGGCTTAACAACATTATTTTTATGCAAACATAGTTGTACATATGCAAATTTAAAGCACACACATTTTATTCCTTTGCTGTTTCTGATTAGCATCAAATAGAAATATTTTTGCTATTGATTTGAATTAGTCTTTATTGTGCTTTGTCCAATAACAAAAAGATTAAGATCTCAAAAATCAGAATATTTTGTTTTAATCAGATTAATGGTAATTGCTTATTTGGAGTTGAAAACATGTGAGACAGTGAACGAGATATGAAGGAAGTGAACTCACCTTTACTGACACTATAGTGATTTTAGGTTATCAAAGACAAATATACTCCCCTTCGATTTTTCAGTGATTTCTCATCTTGCATAGAAGTATTTTACAGATTTCTGGGGAAAAACAGAAAAAGGCAAAACCAAAAACAACAAAACCCAAAACGCAATGCATACACCCCCAAACGCTCCAAAAATAAAAGGGTTTTCATCATTCATATTCGAACCTTACCCTGAAAGTTTCAGTCCGAGCACATATGTTTTGCCGGGAGTACAATCCTAGGCACTGCTTTTTAGATATTCCAAGAACTACAGGAAAACCAAGGCTTCCCTCTGTGAAGGATCAATCTGCCCACTGGAGGGCAGTGCTGCTCTTTCCAAATCCCATATTTTTCCTCCTTTATTTGGAAGGGAAAAAAGAGCAAGTATTAGAAGGGTGGGTTTCAGGGTGCATCTCTGCAAAGTGCAGCTGGACCGCTGCTCTTAGTGTTGCACTGACAGCTTAGGATAGGGAAAACACACAGAAACCTTCCCAAAGTTATGTTCTGGATGGAGTTAACTAACCAGTGAAACCATGTACCCATGAAAGCTTTGTGTTGATGCTTCCACAATTTACAGTTTCACCCTGATTTGACAACACTCAGCCTATGCAACTTTGATAGAAATAATAGATCTTAGTTTGAATTACATAAAAAAGAAAGAATTTAACAATAAGCTCTATTTCTGAAAATTACAGGCTTGATTTCCTGCTCCAGAGAAACAGTTTTGCTGATTTTTTATTATGGTCACAATTATGAAATTTTAGAAAACCACTGCAAACAAGCATTGTTTCTGAGAAAAATTGCAGTTATCAGAAATTGTTCTACTTATTCTTCAAGCATTACATTTTGGTCTCTGAGCAATTACCAAAATAATTTCATTCTTTCATTCACTTGGAAACTGATGATCACACAGACTATGCTAGAACAATTCTGCTTCTTGATAAAAGGATTCCTAAAAAGGTCAGGAAAAGCAATGCATTCCAGATGGCTCCTTAGGCATGGATCTTTCAGCAACATACACATTTATGTATCTGCAAGAGTAATTTTTTATTCAAATCCTTGAAAACAAAGCAGTATACAAACAAAAATTAATTCAGATTACTTTTGTTGAAAACTTTAAGAAAGATTAAAAAAAGGAGTAAAAGCTGTTGTGGTTTTTATTCAGAAAATAAAATTAGCATTTGTTCTCACCCTCAGTACTGCGCTCATTAAGATGAGACAAGCGTTTCTTAGGTCCAGCTTTACTCATGTAAGTATTGCTATTTAATCAACTTCAAATGTGTGAAGGGGGTACAATGGATTATAATCACTCAGGATTTCAACACTGAAAAATAAAGCTTCAAAAATTTTTCTTCATGGAAACCTTGTTTACAAAACCCAGAAATATCCTGCAAGGATTTCTAAGATGGTGCATCTCCAGCATGGTGATGATTTTATGCACAATTTAGTGTAGTCTTTTCTACAGGATTTTTGGCAAAGTCCATCCAAGCTCAACAACAGCTGTAGATGGGAAATAAGATTGAATATGTCAAAGGAGATTTATGTGAGGATCATTATTTCTAGGCAGAAGAGAATAATGGCTGTCCTGGGGAAAGAATTACAGTCCTGAAACTCTCATCCAGTCACATGGGTTTCAAAAAAGATATTAATAATAAGAATGAGGATGTCCTGTTTGTGAAATGATAGTCTTATTTAGTTAGTTTCTTTAGTTTAATTGCCAAATTAGATTGCTTCTTGAAAAATTGTTTCTAGGGAGTTTTTTCTCAAATAAAGATCAGGGAATCCAGTTTTACTCTGATTACATTTTTCTGTTTCTTGTTTTCCACTCACTCTTGCTCATATCACCATTTTTTAAAGGTTTTGGGTACTGAACCTGTAACGTCCCTGTTGGATAACTGAAAAGATCCCTCTAGATTTATTGAGTCTGTATTGGCACCACTTGCACTTCTCACAACTGCAGAAGCAGATCTGATCTGATATTAAATTAGGACAAGTTCTGCATGGTAATGGCTAGGCTCAAAATTCAACTTGGTGCATATCCCAGAAGTTTTATATTGTCACCTTCCAGCCTCCTCCCCACATCCTCAGCTCACTTCTAATAAGATCACTGTGTCTTCAAGTTCACTGATTTTTAGCTCCACAACAAATTCCATTTGGATGTTTTCATAATGCTGGAGCATAGTCAGAAGCTATGAGAAGAAAGACAGACAGTTCATAAAGCTTTATTCTATTTCATTTTCTTACTGCTAAAGGGTTTTAAGCTGACAAGACTGCAAATAATCAGTAAATAAGGAAACTCAGCTCACTTCTCTTAACCTTTGAACAAGGAGCATAGAGAGCTAAATAGCCACAAATCACCTTCAAAATGACCGTGATATCTCAGATGCTGTTGACATGGTCAACAAGAGCATTTGAGGAAAAATAAGAGAAAAATAGCTGTCAGCTTATAAAGAGCATCTCTGTAACTAAGGTATCTACTTGCATCTTTTTCTAACGCTTCATTTAAATTAGGGTTTCATTTTTCTTGCAATGGAGGCTGGTGTAATCTGCTGTTATAGCTGTAGGTTCCACATGTAAACCCTTCTACAGTTTCATATGTACTCATCTTCCCATCTCCATCACTTCTTGTGTTTGTTGTGCTAGGCCTTGATTTTGCCTCACAGTTTGCTGTGACTTAAAAATAGATGTGCAAATCATTTTTGCATATTGCCTCGCACAGAGCTTCAGTAGGAATAGCATTGAACACCATTAAAAATAAGGTGATGGGTGGAGGGGACTACACATTAAACATAGAGCCAAGAATTTCTTGTTAGCCTAATAAAAATCTTAACATAAATGCAAATGAAGCAGTAGTTATTGCAGCTACAAAACACTAACACATAGTTCAAACTGGTAAATAAAAAAACTCACTGACTATAAAAAATTAAGAGTTGTACAGGAAGACTTAGAAGTTATCTGTGCCTCTATGTGTTATGCTCACCTTTTCTCTGGCTGCTACAGTCAGTTGGGACAATTTTATTGAAGCAGAGAGATCTAGAGTGGCATCAGCATCCCAAAGACTTTTCAGGAGAAGGAAGCTGATGGTGGATTTTCTTTTGCCTCACCTGCTGCCTTTGCCTGCTCCCAGAGAAACAGTGAAAGCTGCCCTACAGCCCCCCAGTATCACCCAGGATCCGCCTGGGGCTGAATTCCCTTCCCTGGTGGCACTTCAAGAGCTGGAGCTCAGACGGGCTGGGCAGTGGGAACCCAGTTCAGCCCCTCTCAGGCTGAGGGCACTCCATGGACAGAGCAGTGCAAATAACAGCCAGAAGAAAAACATGTCACTGATAGTTCTAAGCAGGTTACCTGAGGCTGTCCGAAGAATTTTTCTTAGCCTCAGTAAAAAAACAGCCTGTTCCATGTATAAATGATGTCTGTTTTAGTTACTGGGGTAATGATTAGAATACCAACTCAGTCTGATGTTTTCTGGAAACCAGACGAAAAATTAAGAAAACACCAGAGACACCTTAATTTATATTGGAAAGTTGATTTCTGCTAAAGTTAATGGCTAAAAGTAGAATGAAAAGAAAATATTTCATATCCTTTTACCACAGTAACTTTTGTAAAGCAGCAGGAACAGCTTCCACAATCAGCCTACTCCTGACTAAGCAGATCCAGAACATGCATATGGAAAATTATAAGTTATATCATCTTTTTGAAGAAAGTCTTCCAGAGACAAGATTTAGCACATAGAGTCAATAATGAATCTAGAAAAATAAACTAGCTCAGATTGGAAAAGAAGAATATTATTTTTCCTTTCTCTTATTCAACTTGGGAAAACATTCTCTCCCTTTTCTCTTTGTTTTTTTCTCCCATCAAAATTATCTCATGAAGGAATCCAAGTAATCCATGAAGGAATCCTTCACTGATAGGAAGATCACTTACTGGGCTACCATTAGCTATGCAAAGAATATTTACTTTGATCAGCCTGCATCAAGTGCAAGAAAAAATAACAATCTTTCATCCATATAAATGCAAACAGGTACAAACTGTCTGTAACATAAATTATCTGTAAATATAATTATCTGTAATACAATTACCTGTAAATATAAAATATTACTTTCTGAGAGAGTCTTCCAAATGCAGTCAAGGAATATGAAAGATGGACTTCTAAAGATAAGTAATCAGTCCATGAAGAAAATGCATGTTGGCTTTGCCCATGGCAGCAGATGCCTGAATCTCCTTTCACAGAAGTTCTGAGCAGTCATCCACCAGCTGTCATTCCAGCTTTCCCGGGTCAGAATTTCCTGGGCCAATCCCAACATCTCAGTTACAGAATAGTGAATTTGAATGTCTTTGACTTTGAAGGGGGTGGTGGCTCTGTTGCATTCCTTTAGACACTTTCAAAGCATTTGAGGCTAATACATTCCATACTGACCCTCCAATGCAGTCTACTGAAGAACAGAAAGTCCTCCTGAATTCTTCTTTGAATAAAGATAACATTGTAATACCCAACAATCAATTTGGCTGTTCTGGAAGTTTTGAATCCATGCCTGCGTAACTCTGACTGTTGGCTCATCTCCTGCTCCAGTTTTGGCCTGACACACTCCTCATGCTGAGACCTGATGGATGCTCTGGTCAAAGTGAGAACAACATGTTGTTGGGATGCAATGCATGGGAAGGAGTAGAGGCCACTCTGCAGCTATTATCACCCTCAGTTCGCCCTCTCCTGAGGATATCACCTCCTGCCCTCTTGCACAGCAATTGTCTGGATGTTTCTTCAGAATCCAATAAATAATGGATGTGGTACAGACCAAACTTCCAAGATGGAAGGTATAAATACATTGGCTTACTTCAAACTTAGCCTTAGGCTGTGCCAGAAGAGTTTCAGGTTGGACATAAGGAGGAATTTCTTCACTGAAAGTGTTGTTAAACATGGGAATGGGCTGCTCAGGGTAGTGGAGTCAACATTTCCTGAAGGTGTTCAAGAAATGACTGCACATGGCACTTGGTGCCATGGTCCGGTTGACAAGGTGGTGATCAGTCAAAGGTCGGACTCGATGATCTCAGAGGTCTTTTTCGACCATAATTATTGCGTGATTCTTTGAAAAAAGCTCTTGAAGCAGATCCAGCAGCAGCTGGACTGCCCAGGCTTTTGTGCTTCCCAGAGTGATGCAGGAGAGGAAGATGAAGAATGAGCGCTCTCACCATTGTCTAGGAAACCATTTTGCTCATAGACATGTGGGTCTGTACAAAGGAATGGAGGCAATATTTGTCTTGTTTGGTTTTATTTTTGCTAATGAGTTCATAAAATAAAGCTTAATTTACAGAGACCATTGTTCTCTAAATTTGAGATATTCAAATGGACTGCGACAATAATGTTCACTAAAGGAGGACCTCACATTCCTCTGGGGCACACACGGCATTGTGATTAGGACAAATAATACTATGAATGTTAATATTAACTTAATTATTAGTTATCATTGCTAGCCATGGGGTCAGTAAAGTTGTTAATGATTGCTGCATTCATAGACCAGGTGGAAAAGCAAGATAAGGAGCCCTTGGAACAGCTGCATCCAGGCTGGTATTGCACAAATTTGAGCAAAGGTTGTCATATCATGTTATAAAAGTCTGAGATGGTTCCCAAGCAACCTGTTAAACATGCTTATAAAGCACCATGCTCTGTACTGCCTGTAGAGTAAATAAATCTGTCCTTGGCCTAGCGGGCAGTTTTTTTTTTTTTTACTTTTCCTGCTCATTTACTCAGCTTTAAAGCCTGTGAGCAAAGATGGCAATCCCTTGCAGCCTTAGACTATCCCCCAGCAGTCCCTGCCCTTCAGAAAATTCAATGGGCTCATCTCCCCTGTCAGGTTTGGGAAGGTCACTTTTGAAGATTAATTCTCAAATGAGACCTTCCAAAAGCGATCAGCACTTCTGTTCCGTAATGCTGTGAGCCATCCTGAAAAAGAGGTCTGAGTAAATCACACCTCCTCCACCATTTGTAATCTGCTTCCTGTAAAGACCAGCAGCTCAGAGTGAATTTGATATTTTTAGGGAAGGATTGAGACATGTATGACTTACAGATATCTTAGGCAAGAATTTCTAAAGAGGTCAAATTTAAAAACAATGTTGGAGCTCTCCCCCAGTACACAGGTTACTAATGGGATTTCAGAAGGGAGCATGACCTCTCATCATATCACTATTTGATCAGGCAGTAAATGTGACTTGCTTAGAAACTCAGAGGTGGCAGAATTCTCAGTGTTTATGTTCTGTATGTTAATATTATAGCAGATTTTTTTAGTGTGTACTGGTGACACAGTAGAAGCTATGTCTATAGCCCCTATACAAACTTCATAGAGTAACCTGGGTTGGAAGGGACCTTATAGACCATTCAGTTCCAACCCCCTTTCCAATAGATCAGTGTTCTGGCCTTGAACAATGCCAGGGATGGAGCAGCCACAGCTTCTCTGGGTATCTCACAGCACCTTTGATTTAGGCCTTGCATCTATGAACAGTTATATTTTTCTTTTTCTAGCCTCCCACTATGATCCTGGAAGAGGTACCTACTTCTGGGGATGGTTGTTTTATCTGTGTTAACCGTGACCTAAATTACTGGAGATTTTTGCATCTTTAATGATTGGCCAAAATTCCACTGTAGGAATGCTGTGATAATACAGAAAGAGCTTTAGAGCTATAAAAAGCTTCAGGCCAAGTGTGATACTGTCAATAATGACAAACACAGGAAAATGTAGAGAAAATGGGACATTTTGGTTTGCTTAATATATGTTGATGGCAAGACACAGATCTGGATACTTCTAAACAGAGTTTCTTGCAGACTTGGGTATGGAAGAGTAGGGCTGCAGAGGGCGTAAATAGAAACAATCAGACATGAGGAGTCACTAGTCTAGCGAGCAAACATTATAGAGATTCTTTCAAGGCAAAATAAAAAGCTGAAAAATGTTTGAAACCCAGAAAAAAATACTTGAAACTCTTGAGATATCTTTTTCTCCACACTTCAGGATTATTCTCCATTTTCACCTGTGAAATTTATAGAGATTAATGGCATAAAAAAAGAACTCCCATGATACAAGAACATGTACAAATGAAGAAGGGAGACTAACCCTTACGTGATACATTATTTAAGCACTGACCTGTGCAATAGTAACCAGCAGTCTGACAAATGAAAATAGCATAAATTTCTGGTTCACACTTTTCAGGGAGGATTTTCTGAAATACTGCTCTGTGCAATAAGATTATGACTCCAGAAGGGATTTCTTCTCCATTCTTGCCTAATAAACCAATATGAAAACACCATTCCTGCAGTTTCAGCTGGGAGTCAGACTGTCTGGACTATATATTACTGTATCGGTCCTAATAACTCTATTTCTGTGTGTATGTAGAGTTGCACTTAAGTAATCCCATCCCATTCAGTATTACTTTCAGCTGAGAGCACAGAAGGATAATGTGTTGGTTTAACAAAAACCTGGTTTGTGGTGGCAGAGAGAGAAAAAAACAAGAGCTGCTCGAAACTTCTACGTCCAGCACAGAGCCTGTTGCGGTGGCCCAGCCCACCTTGGGGCTGGATGTTATTAGGTGGATCAATTTCCCTGCCCAGGACTCCGATCCCGAGGGCGGGTCCGAAGGCAGTTCGGAGGATGGCCCCCAGACCTAGGGCCATCCCCTCTTGGGTGTTGCCACTGCCACATCTCCTCCCTTCTTTCCAGATCCTTCTTTTGTTCTGTTACCCACATTGGTTTGTTGGCTTCTGTATATTTATGAGTCTCATTGATTATGCATTGTTCCCAGAAAGTTCTCCCCTATTCGTTTCCCCATTGGCCAACTGTCACTCCCGTTATTTCCCTATTGACTGTTTTCCCTTAATTCCTCCCCTTTGTGAGCACCTAAAAAGGGCCTGTTTTGTTCCTCCCCCTGCCTTTTCTTGGTGCTTCCCCTTCAGCTCCTGTCTCCTGGATACGTTGTTTCCCTAATAAACTGGAACTGTGAGCACCAAGAA
>VZTI01005527.1:231728-258775 GCA_013397865.1 Struthidea cinerea
AAAAGGGCCTGTTTTGTTCCTCCCCCTGCCTTTTCTTGGTGCTTCCCCTTCAGCTCCCGTCTCCTGGATACGTTGTTTCCCTAATAAACTGGAACTGTGAGCACCAAGAATGTCCCTCTTGCCTCCTTCACCGTCGCCCACGTTGCCTAGGAACACCTGAGCTGCAGCCTGCTCCTTTGTGAGCCTCTGAGCAGAGCGCTCCGACCAGCCACGAGGACTGTGTCCCTTTGGTCGCTGACCAGGACACCGCCTTGTCTCCTACCAGGCCACCGGGCGGCCAGCGGCAGCGACGACAAGAGCCAATCGCTGAAAGCCCTGACAATGGGCAGGTTACTAGCCCAATTAGACAAGCTGGCAACATCTCTGTGATGACATATTTAAGAAAGGAGAAACCACGAGAAGTTCTCTTTTTCTTGCTCCCCTCTGAGGGGTGGTGAGGGGGGGCCCCTGGGCCCCTTCCTGGAGAGGCTGCTGAGCCCTTCCCGGTGCAGCGGCCACGGCCGTGCTGCCAGAGGGGGAAGGGCCACCCCAGCACCGTGAACAGCCGCGCGACCGGAACCCTCCTGAGGCCAGGACTACATGGCTGAGACCCTCCTGGGGCCGGCGCGGCCCGCACGGAGCCAGGCATGTGGCCAGCAGTGAGAGACATGGCTAGTATTTCCCTGATGTGGAGCCCAGACGAGATCAACCTCTCAGCTGCAACTTTCAGATGCCAATTATCTTTCAAGTCAGAGAAGAAGGAAAAGTGAGGTCACGAGAGGAAGGCCAACATGGCGGCACCAGGGTCAGTCAGGGAAGGGAGAAGGAGGAGGTGCTCCAAGCGCGGGAGCTGAGGTTCTCCTGCAAACCATGGTGAGGACTATAATACAACAAACTGTTTCCCCTGTAATTCATGAGGTGCGTGAGGGGGGTGCAGAGATCCACGCACAGCCCGTGAAGAAGAGTGCTCATGCTAGAGCACGTAGATGTTGAGAGGCTGTGATCTAATAAAGAATTTGAACAGAGAGAGATGACCCTTGCTTTTAGAAATGGAAGAGGAGAGCCTTCACTTCCAAACTAGAACAGCTCATCCTTAAAAGACTAAACCCCATGAACTAAAATGACCCACGCTAGGCAGTTGTGGGAAGACTGCTTGGCCCGTGGGAGGGATTTCACATTGCAGCAGGTTCGGGCGGGTTGTTGCTTGTGAAGGTTGAAACCAGGCTAGAAAAGTTCGCAGAGGGCTCTCTCCCATGGGACAGATCCCACAGCACAGCAGAAGAAACTCTTTTCCTTAAACATAAAGACTCTTAAGAAGTGAAATACTGACCAAAACCCCNCTTAAAAGACTAAACCCCATGAACTAAAATGACCCACGCTAGGCAGTTGTGGGAAGACTGCTTGGCCCGTGGGAGGGATTTCACATTGCAGCAGGTTCGGGCGGGTTGTTGCTTGTGAAGGTTGAAACCAGGCTAGAAAAGTTCGCAGAGGGCTCTCTCCCATGGGACAGATCCCGCAGCACAGCAGAAGAAACTCTTTTCCTTAAACATAAAGACTCTTAAGAAGTGAAATACTGACCAAAACCCCATGTTTACTTCCTTGTGCAGTTGGTGGAAAGAGGGAGGGACTGGAAGAGAAGGGTGTTCTGAAAGTTTGCTTTGGTTTTCATTATCCTTTTTACTTTTAATTCTGTCAATAATAAATCTTTATACTGTTTAAGTTTTGAACCTGTTTTGCCTTGAAATGTTTTTCCCCCAATCCTTATCTCAATTCATGAAAATTCCCCCCTCCTGTGCTCAGCTATAGCAGAGGAAAATAAGTGAATAGTTATTCATGGTGCCTGGTGCTTAACCAGTGTCAAACAGCGACAATTAATCATGGAGGGTTAATTTTGCAAGCTATACTGGCCATCTGAACTGCTTACTGGTCTTCAGCTTCCCCAGAATAGCTTTCCCAAAAATATCAAATCACACCCAATCTCTTCTTAAAGCGAAATGTTAGCTGGATCAGAATCACTTTTGTTTTGGAACCTTTTGGAATGTATTTTGCGGACTGGAAAGAAAATGTGTTTGACGTAGCTACATAAAAAGCATGGAATATGGGAAAGATTTGGACAGTGGGGAGATAATTACACTTACTGTGTTAGCAATTGTACCAAGATAAAATACATTCAAGGTCAAAGAAATTAACAGATTGAGTAGGTTTTGACTTGAGGACATTCATAATTTTTTCATACATACTTCAGAGCAGCACAGCCTTGTATTTAGCAGGGACAGGAAAGACAGTAAAACAGGGAAATGGCATGGAGGAGTGTCCTGGGTTGCAGTATATTCTATATATACTATATATAGAATTCTGTTACCATTCTCATGAATTGTTAAAACCAGGTGAGGCAGTGTTTCCTGGCCTCCTCCCTCCAGTCTATCTTTCTGCTAATGGCCCATCAATGCCTTGCCACATGACTCAGAGATAACTCCCCCCGGATTATATTCTGTTAATGAGCCCATCAACACCTGGCCTCATGACTCATCATCCCATTGTGAGATGCTTCACCCAGAAGGAGGAACCAAGCATTCCATCCTGCATATAATCTGAGACTCTGGACATCACAGATACCCTTTCCACTGGATTCCCAGAGGACAGGAGCTACATAGCCACCACTGGACCTTCTGAGGAAGAGCAGACCCTTCGACCGGACCACCGCTTCGACAGAGCCACATCCACCACTTCAGGAGGACTGCAGTCACCATCTTACCGGACTGCTATTGCCACCCTGATCAACAGGGTGTCAGGTTGTATCCTGACTCTGTCAGTTTAACCCACTGGTTTTTTCTGCCTTTACCTTTTTTTTAATCATTATTATTATTTCCCTATTAAATTGTTATTCTGACTTGGTGCCTCCCACTGGTTTGTTTTCAAACTAGAACAAGGGGAGGAGAGAAAGTGTGTTGGTGCGAGTTGGCAAATCATAACAGGCACAGAAAACAGTACTGGCAGATAGAGAATAGGGAAAGCAAAAGACAAGGAAAACATTTCCTGACAATGACACCTTGAGCAGATGTCCATCTTTTGCTTCATTGCGACTAATGGCAGAAGGCTCACAAAAATTTCAGGCCAGACATTCTGGAACTATGGTACCAATACCACTGATGGCAGAGGACCACTAAAAATAATTTGTGACTCCCTACTAAAGCCTGATTTTGTCACTGTGGATTCTTACACTGGTCAAAGATATCATGAAGCTGCACTTCAATGGTTTGTTATGTTGATAACATTGTAGTTTTAAGTAATTTCTGTATCCGGACTCACAGTATGAAAGTATTCAAGGAAATAATAACTCACAGGTATTTTGAAAGATATGCCAGAGGATTTACAATTTTATAGTTTCTGTACAGTTATCTTTTAATAAGCATACTCCTTTCTAGTTGCAGATTCCCCTCTATTTGAGAGTGGATTTTTTTCCACCTACATATCACAAAATTGCCATAATTTCTTTATTCTAATTATACTTTCTCAAGGCAGTGTTAGACTTAATAACAGAATATACATGAAGAAATTTTTTCTATTTAAGAAGTTATTTCTGAGAATATCAACTTAGTTTGGGAAATTGGCTTTATATGCTATCATCTTAGCTAGAAAATCCAGACCTGCACAACTTCCTGGTTTTATTGTCCAATGAGGTCCTTTCTTTGGTCAAAAGGATATTTTCCCTAGTGATTTCGGAGAATATGGAAGAAATATGTTCTGTGTCAATATCACAGGACAGTCGTAAAAAAACCCAAACCATAGCTAAGCTATATTTGTATCATTAATTTTTTACTATTTGTTAGAAGTCCATTATCAACTATGTAAAGATCTAAATAATATCTTTTCCTGTCAGTCAATTCCAACAGAAAAAAAGTTTTCCTATTTGGTTACAGTGTAAATTTTAAGTGGCATCAAAAGTAAATTGCTGGTTTTTCTTCTTTTTTTTAAAACTATTTTTCTTCCAACTAAAGTACCAAAGACATACTGGCATAAAATATGAATTTCATCCTGTGGATGGCACTCCTGGTCTGTCAAAAAACTAGTGACTTTTGAGAACTATGCCTTTGATGAAATTTTAAAGGGAAATTCAGATTTGTTTGTTCCATACCCACAACATTCAGAAGGCAAGACTTAAATAGCCAAGATACTTGTAAAATGACTGCAAATGCTATTTATTAAGTGCAGGTAAGCAGTTTTTATAGCCTCAGCACCCAGTCAAACAGTCACAGGTAAGTTCAACAAATACAGTATTTCATCAAATGAATGAGAAATTAAATCTGCTGGGTAAGCACCAGCAGGATATTATTACAATCCCCGAATGGTTTATGTTGTACATGATTAAAGCAAGAGTCCGAAAGCCAGCTCCAGGTCCAGAAGAAAAAAGAGAGTGAATTGTCCTTTTAGAGGGTGATAGTTTGACCATGCCTTTTACTTTCTCTCCCTGGGCATCCTGAGACAGTTCTCTCAGTTTCTCATGTAGGAAGGATGGAGATGAAAAAAAACTTAGGGGTTAATGTGCAGTGGTGCCTCTTTTATGATGAAGAAGGGAGACGCAAGGAATACAAGAAAGAATATATGTGAGTGGCCCTATATTTGCTCTTTTGTCCAGCCTAGAAAAAATTCTCACTTCCTTGGGGCTGACCAAGGTCCCTAGCCTCTTGTTGCTGAAAAACTAGCACTTAAGGCCAAGCAAAATGAAAAGAAAGAGACTTTCCTCAATGAATTTGTGGAAGAGTAATTATAAAGGTTACAGAGAGAAAAGCATTGAACAGAACCATTTGATTTTGACCAGAAGATGAGCAGTAGTGACTTCATCCCTGCCTGTATTGCTCAGGGGCACTCTCAGAGTAAGGCGTGCAGGAAACACTGGCCACCAAGCAAAACTCAACATGTATTTCATGCAAATGTGTTTGTCAAGACTCCTGTGCTTGTAAACTTGCAAAACACAGCTAGAGTTAAAAGAAACCCATTTGAAGGGTTTTTTTTGTATCTACCCAAAATTCATCTTCCTTTCCCCTTTTTTCTAACACAAACAACATCATACTAAGCAGCTGCTGGATATTACTGCTGTTCCTGCACCCATTCAGGGCAGGCAAAAGCAGGTAGTTGTGCTCTTTTAACATGTTTTCCCACGGAAAGCGTGTGGCATCCAGGGATTACATCCCCCTGGCTCAATCTAACTGCTGTGAAAAAGGGGATCATCTACAGCACAGTAAACAGCCACACACTTGTAGCTTTTTGCTAGATCTAAGTGATAAATTTTAATGCCCTAAACAGAGACAGTCTGTGATCTATATAAGCAACCTGTAAATCAAGATAATAAGTAGCCAAATAAAATTGTTTGTCCTTTAGTAAAAAATGTCTTGTGAAGAGGGAATGCAGAGAAATTAATGAATTAAGTGTCATCTCTGCAAGGATTAGTGTAAAACAAATTAATAATTAAGAATTCAAGGTCATGCTGGCAAGGGTTGATCACATTTTTGTGAGAACACCACGAGTGAGTTAAACTTCCTTGCTGCACAAATCAAACAAAGATCTTTCTAGAAGACATCAAGCTCGAAGTGGTGTGCACCCTAGATATTACTCCAGAGAAATCCATGTTTAGAATCATGGTTAGTACTAGCCAAATGTACATACCAGTGATTATTTGCTTTAGATAAGTATCTGTTTATAAGAGCGACCAGACTCATTGTAGGTATTAACAGTATTTCCTCCAAATTAGGAGATGCAGTTAAAATACTTGTGCCATACTGCCTGTTCGTACTTGAAATATAACTTATCTTCAAATGGGTATTAAGTCTCACATCTTCAACAAAATGTATTTATTACTCTTAGAAATTCAATTAAGTCAAGTGTGCTGAAGAAAAGATCTCAAAAGGCAAGATTTTGTGAAGAATGGAAAACATCTTTAAGGAGATATTTTTTCTTCACAGCTAACTTAGCAACCAATTTAAATATATATAGCTCAGCCAGAATTGCTTTACTTAAACACCAAACTCCATTTCACAAGCCATTAATGACATCATATGAGACAGTTTCTCTCTATACCTCTGAGAAATTTTCAGCATGCTTCCTTCCCTATTACTGCCTGCTTCAAACAGATCTTTGCTAAAGCATTCAAGGCGCCCACATGGGTATACCAGAAAAATTATTTCCTTGCAAGGAATGTTTACCAAAGCCCTACTCACTTCAGTGCCTCAGCCTACCATCACTCATTTCAGACCAAGAGATTCAATGCTCATTCTTCGAAGAAATGATACCAAATATCTTGAATGTCAGACTCTCATTCTGAGCACAGCACTCACCAGTGCAAGGGCCAACAAGAAACTGGCTTAAATAATTTGTTCTGGGGCGGATCTTCAGAGAATGTGGTTGTCACTCTGCACAAGCTACAAGGCACCCCTGAAAAAATGGTAGCTGCATCCATTTGTGAATGTTTTGTTCAACAGTATCTGCTCTAGAAATACTGTATTCAAGTCCATTTCAATACACTGCTTGCAAGATACCAGATTCTGAGCAAGACTCAGCTGCTTCAGCATAACAAAGCAGCTAGAAAGATGGTACAAAGTATTGTGAAATTTTTTATTGATCAGGTCTATCCATTGTTAAACATCAGCACCCTCAGAGGTAATGAAACTCGCTTGTCACTATTTTTTCCATAGCACAAAAACGGCACACAGCAGTCCACACAATATATTTTTTTTAATCTAAAAGGTCTTCCTCCACACTGAGCTCATGCCCTGAGGTACTCCCTCTGTCAGGGCTGGAGTGGGGGCAGTCCAGGTCTTTTGTGCTTTCTCAAGACAGACAGAAGCAGTTGCCATTGTCAAGGTTATTGTCCATAGCCCATGGCCATTACAGACAACTGACACCAAGAAAAAGGTGAATCCAGTCAATGCCTTTATATAATGCGTGTGCTTGATAAGGAGATTTCTCAGGAAAAGAGGACTGTTTGAGGTAGAGAAAATCACTGACCATTACTGTGAATATGGAGCTCATATTAGCTAGCCTTTGCTCAGAAAAACCCTGCTCTCCCTTCGAAGGTGTGTTCTTCACCACGTGTGCAGTCCAGAGCCCATACAAAGAAAATAGATCCACAGAAACTGGAGATTATCTCTTACTGAGAAAAAAAGGAATGAAATAGTGCGTGCAGCTAACAGCACAAGGAAGGTGGCATTTGAAAACAGCCAGGTGTGTGATAACCTGCAGTAAGATCTGAGTTTGAAGAGAGAGAGGGAATTTATTTCTGTGTGATAAACCATAAATATCTTAATCCATTAAAGGTTTGAAACTCTTTGAGTGGGAGCACCAAACAGAACTGTGATACATCACAGCAGTAAATGGAGACACTGAGACCCTTAAGGAATTTTATGAGAAGTAAGTACTTACTCTTTTTCCAGGAAGGCAATTTCCCCAGAACATCCCAGGCCACACAAATCTGGAGAAGTCTAATGACTTCAAAAAATGAAGGTGTCTCCTCAGTGAACAATGTCACCACTTCTAATCAGGTCAAGCTGTGCTGACTGTCAGTGGGATGGCAAACCAGCACTTTGTGATACCACATGGCTGGGGCAATTTTTCCTGATGCTACCTTAGGATGCTGAGCTGTTAAAGGAAAGTGGTGGTTAAATGCTGTTAACTCCATTTCTCTTAAACTGACTAACTTTGCTGGTTGTCCACAGCTTGCTATACAAGTCAGGTGCAGCTGTGAATTACCGTGTTAAATCTTCCTAAAATCAAGATTTTTCCTCCTTGGTTGTTTCATCCATTTGAAGTGGATTTCCTTCCTTGCTCACTTTTCTATATTTTGAGCAACAACTTCTACTTCTATTCTTAGTGTAGGTATTCCTCCTGTTAATTAAAATTGAGATTAATGACAAAGTCAGAGAGTGTGGCCTGGATCTCGTGGCTTTGTACTTTATTCTGATGCTGCTTTTCTAACTCCTACTGGATGGAAACCTACTTCTCTGTCAGATGTTTTCTGAATTTTGAATGGCAAAAATAATTCTAAGAGAAAGGCAGAATTCCACACTTAAAATTAATCCTGGGATTAGAGAATGGGGTTCATCCTATTCCATACACTACTTTAGTCCTACACTTGCAGAGCAGAAATTCTGCATTCTCAATTAAGCCTGATGGTTGGATCCTAAAAGAAAATCACAGGAGATTTTCAGAGACCATAGACAGCTCTGTGGATTTGTGATGGAGAGAAAGGAAGATAAATGAAAGCAACTGATGAAACGTGACCTTTTTTAACATGTCCTATTTTATTGTGTTTGGTAGTTACTGAAAAGGAGGTCCACAGCTAACCAGAGAAAAGTCTGGAGCTATGAGCATATAGGAAAATACAGGCCAGCTCACAAGTCTAATTCTGAGGCAAATGCTCACCTTAAGCAACAATTCTGTAGTGCTGTGGAAAGAAGAAAAGTGAGATATTTTACTTCAGAATTTCCAGGAAAGCAGTGGAAGTTGGAATAGTGATGTTGTATAGGCTGTGTCAGCCCCCAGCAGTGTTTGCATTGAAAGAGATGAATTAACAGAAATTATTGGTAATACTGCATTCGGCAGGACAGGCCACTGAGTGAGCAACAATTAGGGAAAGGGCAGCAAGAAATAACTGTTGGAGTAGGGAATAGCTAACCAAACATGACAGAAGTGCAGGAAGTAAAGAATAGGTGTCAGAGGAGAAACAGCTCAAACATACGGTAAGTAGCTGCTTAGACAAGGGCTTGGTACCTGGCAGCACCTTGCAAAGATCAAGCTATGAAGGAGTTGAATGCTCCGTGATAGAAAGAAGGCAATCAGCGGGTGTAGCAGCTGCCTCATAATCTCATTGGAGAAGTGAACTGTGAAATAGTTACAACTACAGAGTGTAAGATAGTTATCTTATCTCTCTACTTTGGGGTGAACTTTTCTTTTTCTATGTTTGATAAAGTAAAGTCAACTAGTTGATATCAGCAAGCAGATAAAATCATTTCAGTGAACCCAAAAAGTGTAATTAAATTTTCCTGAGGCTTCGAGTTGATGCCTGAGCTGCCATTAACTATGACTTAACACAGCATCCTTGTCCCTTTTCCTGCGTATCTGTCCTGGCAGGATCTGCGTGCTTACAAATGAGTGAATGATAGGGATGGGAGTTAAAAATGTGTTATATTTTAGGGAAAGTTTAAACGGCAGCAAATATTTTCCAGGATTGTAGGAACAGGAACTACGTAAGAACTAGAACAAAAGAAAGCAGTTGTACCCAGTCTTTCTAATCACATGGAGTACTAAGGCTTTAGGATTTGAAGTACTCCTGATCTGGGCAACAATTTTTTCAGCCTACTCCTGGTCACCTTGTTTGCCTTTAAACATTTCAGGACATGATGAGGAGAGGAATGGATGAACTCTTTTAGTGAGAACAGCTGGTGCTCAGTTGTCATCCTTCCAAAGGCCCCAGTAGCCTCTCAGTTATAGGACCAGGTGTTTGTTCTCAGCATGACAGAAGAGGGGCTGCCAAGCATCCACAAAGGATAGGGATAGCAGCTGTGAGCAAGACTCATCTTTGGGGGAAAAATAGCTATTAGCAAAGCATAAGGTATCTTGGAAAAAGGCAGAAAACAAGATCAAAATGTCCTGATGACAGTCATCCTATGGAGAACACGGGGTAGGCACCCAAAAATGAAGGCACACTGAAAGTAAACTTTTCCCACTGCACTGTTCATTGATTTTACAGCCATTTACAATCCTTTTGTGAAAAAGGGGGTGAATCTAGACCTTTCTAGAAAATTCTTCTTTGTTGCACAGAAATGAAGGCAGAAATCTTGAATATCTTCAAGTTTTTTTCTTACTTGGTTAATGATCATTTCTGCTTTCCTAAGTAGCACAGTCCAGGTTTCAGGAGACAGCATGAGTATTACTGATATTTTGATCTATAACTCCGAAACTAAGAAGCACTTCCCTCATCTGCAACACAGTTTTCCATTTTTCTGTGATCTTTGGCCTTCCACATGGAGAGACAATTGACTTTTCATCCTTTACTATGTTGTTCTTGTTCTGCTTGAATTAGGACGGGTTTAAATCTCTTGCTATGAAAGCGTAATGCTGTTTACTCTCATCAGGAGTGAACACTGCTTAGCTCTGTGTTTGTGATTTTTATAAAGAAAGACTGCAGTCTGAAGACATATTTGTGCCTGAAACATGTGAAATTTTAAGTTCATCCATGACATATCATAACAATTCCGTCTTTACTGTTCATATCATTCTAGTGACCTCTTCTGTTTGTGCCTCTGTTGCCATCATGGGTGTCTTTTCATGGGTCATTGTCACGCACACAGACATGAGGGAGATATTCCCACAACTGCATTACTGGTTGATGGTGGAAGAGAAATATAAATAAAAGCTCTCACTTTAAAATATGGAAGACCTACTGCTCTGACTGCTCTTAAAATTGCTGGAGACTTGGAGGTCCCTCACAGCAGTGAATGTCATGCAGTTATGTATGCAAAGACAAACAAAAAAAGCGAAACACACACCCAGAGCATTCAAACTAATTTAATTGCCATTAGTTCATTGCCATCTGAATGATTATGAACTTACTATAATGCCTATTTTATTGAAATGCCTTTAGACATCTTTTTCTAACCAGCAGGAATAATTTTGAAATTGTATAGCCTTCACTCTCACTCACAAAATCTTGTCTTATTTTTATTGTGTGAAAACTTGTCAATAACTAAACTCGGTCTCAGAAGGGTCATTCATTTGTACCCAGGAACTCCATGACTGCACTGCTTTGGAACCACAGTGAGAAGCTTCTGTCCATGCTTTGGTCTCCTGAATTTCTGGGAACACCCAGAAATGCCCATTACACAGACTGAATATAAGCAGCACAATGTCTGTTCCGCTGTTTGGCCAAGTAGGCTAACACTCTCAGGAGGAAACCACTGAGCCATCAAAATTGTTTTTACATTTAGTTTAATTGCTTGACTAGTCTCAAATCCTCACCAGCAAATGAAAATAACTGAGTGTGGGCACCTAAAGCAATGGCATTTCAGCCATGACCTTGCATGCCCAGCAACAGCCACTGCTCTATAATACAGGGTGAAACAGAAAAAGAGTCCAGAGTCTCATCTGAAGCATTTAAACCTAGAAAATAACTGCCAACAATGACTGTTAGTAGTTCAAAGTAATTTATTGCCATAGGAAAAGATTTAAAGGTCAGGCCCATAAAAATAGGTCATTCTATTGTTTGTATTATCCATACAGATAAGATAGGCCGTATTGGCACCTGTTTCCAAACACACCACAGTTTGTCAGGCTCTCCTTTGTCTACCTCTTGGACCTAGTTTACTTCAAATCCTTTTATGCTTTTCTACTCATTGAAGGAACACGAGATAAAAGGGAAACCTCCTTTCACAAAAAAAAAAAAAAAAAAAAAAAAAAAAAAAAAAAAAGGCAGCATAATATTTTCTACTCTTGTTCTTTGTTACTTTAAATCTCAACAGTGCTGTAAGGAGAAAAGTCATCTGGAAATGCTTTGAAAAACACTGTCAATGTAGCCTTAAAACAAGATGAAAAGAAATCGGTTACCAAACCAGGAGATCATCCTGAAATCTGGAAACAGTCCTTGATGTGTATTCATTATGAGAAATGGAAAGAGGGCAGGACAACAATCATATCTAAATGGTATCATACAAGCCCTGGAAGCTTTACATTCAGATGGGAGCCAGAAAAATAAACCAGCTGCTCATTTTTTCTTCCTTGTCTAATTTGAGGAAGAGAATGGATTTTCTCTCAGGAGTACTCCACACACAATTGGAGGCACTAACACTGACACAAAGTAGGCATAGAATCCGGGTCTGAACATAAGCTATCACTTCTTCCAGGGTTTTTGGCTTTTGTTGTTGTAATTCTATTTGTTTTGGTTTTAGGAGAAAGTGGAAATTTGCCATGTTTTCTGAGCAAACCCAACTTTATTCAGTTAAGACTGGAATGACATTTTAATGAAAAATCAATGTAAGTGTCAATAAACCAGTCAAAGGAAAATTCCTATTTTATACCATTGTACTGAGCCTGCAACTATCCAAGGACTGTGCCTGTTACAATGGTGAAAGCATGGGGAAGAGAACTGGAAGGTAGAAAAGAATTGAACAACAGAGGAAAGAGTTGCTATTCTTCAGTTACAAGAGAATAATGTACTGAAAACTCGTGGACTTTAGAGTTAGATAATTTTGCAGAGCTCAGCCTGTAGCTTCAAAATACCTTGGTAATTTCAGTCTAAAACTATCTCAGGACTAAAGTCTGCCGAAAGTATCTCATGAAGACACTGTGCAATGCAAAAGATCTATTGAAGTTTTTTGGGTTCTTTTAAAAATATGAAAGTCTGATTTATTCCCACTACGGAAACAAAAATGAAAACACAGGACTTGCAAATAAACAAATATTTTAAATTAAGACAGATATTCCCACAGTACTACAAGCTAAATTTATAAATAAACACAAATTCTCCCTCCACAAATACCTTCATTTCATCTCTGTGTCTACAAAGACAAGCTCTATTTATTTCCATGGATACTCAACACTACTTGGAAGTCATCATTTAATTACCACTACAAATCTTCACCAAAATAAACACTGAGGTGGTAGTGACAAACAATTAATAATCCACCTTGTTTTCACCTAAATTGAAAACTGCATTCTTCTGAATTTAAACCTCATCTCTCTTGGGGTTCGCTTCTGTTTGAGCTCTTAAGATATTTGCTTTTCTAACAGCTACATGATTGCAGTGGCTAGCTAGACATGTCTTCTCTCTATTAATCTATATTTAAATATTCAAAAGTAATGGCAGGGACCTGACAAGTTAAGGAGATTAAGATTTAAGGCTAATAATCAGACAGAGGTTTTATTCCAAGCTTTTTGCTGATTAAGGGAAAAAAGTGCATTACCTTTTGTTTGGCATATGGGAAACAGTGAGAGTGGGACAGCACAGCTTTTATTGCGTTTGAGAGAAGTAATTTTTTTGAGTAATTTGAGAGAAGTAATTTTTTTCTTTTTATATTTTCAATTTTTGCTAGGGCATAGTCTGATTTATATAAAGCAGAACAAAAGATAATATAAAAGTTTTTCAGACTTTCTCAGTAGAAACTCTTTCATCCAAAGCTGTTCTAGCCTGTAAGGTAAAATCCATTTACCTGTGAGAACTTTGGGTCATGCATTTGAAGAATTCCCGTGATGCTTTTCATGGTGTAAAATAGATGTGTGTGAACAAAAGCTGAGGGGAAGTTTAAACAAGCTCATTCAAGTCTCTTCTGCACTTCCAAAATATCTCATAAGGCTTGGAAGACAGGAAAGATCCTCTCCATCATCTAACAATTTCTCCAACAGCAGAAGACTCTTTCTCCTATTAACTTCACTCTCCCCTTTCTGGAGTAGCTCTCCCCTACAACTTCATGGAATAGCTGTTCTGCAGTGGGTAAGATCAGCTAGAGCAGGTTTCCTAGAATCACAGAATGGCTTGGGCTGGGAGGGACCTTAAAAATTCTCTCATTTCAACCCCGCTGCTGTGGGCAGGGACCAGGTCGCTCAGAGCCCCATCCAGTCCAGCCTGAAACACTTCCAGGGATGTGACATCCACAACTTCTCAAGGAAACCTGTTCCAGTGACTCATCATCTTCACAGGGAAGAATTTCTTCCTAATATCTGATCTAAACCTACTCTCTTTCATTTTGAAGCCATTCCACCTCGTCCTGTCACTCCAGGTCCTTGCAAATAGTCTCTCTCCATCTTTCCTCTGGGCTCCCTTCAGGTACTGGAAGGCCACAATTAGGTCACCGCAGAGACTTCTCTTTTCCAGGCTGAACAATCCCAAATCTCTCAGCCTTTCTTCTTCTGATTGCTTTCAACAAAAATATGACAGGCAAAGATTTTTTTTTTTTTTCTGAAATAAGAACAATCTGTTCTGTAAGAAGTTGCCTATAAAAATACATGGTTACAGATATCTTTAAAAAGCAAACATTTCTTACCTAATCTGCTCTAGTGGACACCATGGTCTTCTTATGGTTTCAGCCTCTGAGTAGTTGAGCTGGTACACTGTCATGGTCTCAGCCTGAAAGTCTTTCATCCCCTCAGTTGTTGCAGGGTGAGGTCCTTTACACACAGTGTATAGTGTGGGCCAAGAGCACTCACTGATTTCTTCTTGCAGGCAGATCTCTGTGAATATGCTCAGTTATGGACATTTTGTACATATGTTTTGTGGTTCAAGCAAAAAAAAAAAAAAAAGGAAAGAAAAGGTGAGTATTTTTAGCACCGTTTGAGGATAATCCAGTTTTCCCTTTCACTTCCCTAACTTCCCTTACCAAGCAGGGGCTTTCCTTTATATTCCACATTTCAGATATTCAGGCTACTTACAGTCTTTTACAAAGCTGAGTTTCAATTTAAAAAGTTTCATTTTGATGGCTGAAAGGACTTAGTCTGCTTGATGTTCAAGTTGCTGTCTATTCAAAAAGAGGGATAAATCACTGTGGTGATCAATACAGCTTTCCTCGTGCAGGCTGATGCTCAGGAGAATGAAATAAGAGGCATTTGAGCCATAAATCTCAAGTTCTCTTTCTAACAAGCTGGTAATTTTTGCAGTAGGAGACAGGCAAAGGCTTCACATTAGTCATAAGGGAAATTAAGGTTTTAGTGTTTTAATGTTGTACAAGGTATTGTTAAGAAATTATTTGGAAGTTTCTTTAGGCTCCCTTTAAGGCTCATACCATGTGTGTGAGGAAGAAAGAAAAATGTCTTTCCTTTTGTCAGCAGATTTCTTGATGGACTGGGAGGAAGCAAAACCAACTAGAAACAGTAAAGCATAAACTTGATATTTAGCTAGCAAAAAAAAAGGCATCTAATGGGGCAGTATAGCTCATTCTTTATTTTTATTGGCCTTGGAGTTGCTTAGATTTTTTTTCCTTTATTTATTTTCATAGAAATAACTCCACTCACCTTTCAGAGTACTAGCTGCTAATGTACTTCTACCCCCTTCAGCCTTGAGATAAAATACCCAAGAACAAAACTAACATTCATAGCAGCAAGACAAAGGCTGCACAGCTCCTCAAATCTGCAGCATTTGACTCAGACTGTGAAGCTGAAAGTGGAGGAATTTACCAGCCCTGGTGGACAAACAGTCGTATTTCTTGGGAGGACATATAAGTTAACTCGCCTGTGGCATTTCTCTAGACTCTGTTCCTGACTAAGGGTTTTCCTGCTGAAAGCATAGTCCATTTTCATTTCTTTTCCCCACGAGATCCTATGACTGCTTTACTACTTTCATTTACAGCAGTAGTGCTGTCATTGTAGTGCTGAACCTCAGTATATTTGATCACAGGAGGCATTTATACTCAAGCTTTTATAACACATCGCTCAAGGCTCTTCTCTTTGAAGATTTTTTTCCTCAGTTCTTGAGCTTTTATGGAGTGCTGATACCATTTAAATAAAATGATTGCAAATATCTGAATGAGACTTTTCACTGATCCAAAATATGCTAGGCAACATCCTCTCCCATGGAGGCCTACAAGGAAGCCAGAGAGAGACTTTTCAGCAGAAACTGTAGTGATAGAACAAGGAGGAATGGGTACAAATTTACAGAGAATAGGGTTAGATCAGATGTCAGGAAGGAATTCTCTTCCTGTGAGGGTGCTGAGGCACTGGAACAGGTTTCCCAGAAAAATTGTGGAAGCCCCATCCCTGGAAGTGTTCAAGGCCGGGCTGGATGGGGCTCTGAACAACCTGGTGTAGTGGAAAGTGTTGCTGCCCACGGCAGGGGGTCAGAACTTGATGATCTTTAAGATCCCTTCCAACCCAAACCATTCTATGATCTCACAGCATCCCTACACCATATGATCCTCACCAGGAATATGATAGAATCATAGACTGGAGATGAGTTGAGGCACATGGACTCAGAATGAAAAAACTTACATCAACAGGACAGAAAAGAATCTATTCAGCTGACAGACGCTGTTATGTTTTCCTTAAATTTCAGACAGAAAAATGGGAGCATACTCTGTGGAGATCATTTATAATAAATCCATTGGTTCCAGGCATGCTCCATACGTTCAGGACTGTATCTGTGCCTGCACATTGCAGACAAAACCAAAAAACCTCAGAGGGATGTCAGAATGAACTGCACAGCAACTATCATACAGCTGGAAATCCCGTATCACCGCACAAAGTCCTTCCATGTGCATTCTTCTGTCAGAAAGTAATTTGGGTTATATAGACGAATTGGAAGCCTGTGACACCTATAAATTATAAATAGGTTTGCAATTTAAATTGCCTTGCACTGAATTAAAATCTAAGCATACTAAAATGGCATAAGGGTTATTAGTGTATAAATTGTGTGTAAACATTTTACCTAAGTGCATGAGCAACTACTTAAAGCACACAACAGACAGGCATAGTCACATGTAAGAGACATCTAAACTAAAAATTTGAAAAAAAAAAAGTCAGAAAGAAGACAAACATAAAGGACTATTAAAAGGCAGAACTTACTCCAAAAGCACCAGAAGAATGACTAGCAATGATAAAAAAAAAAGATAAGCAGGAAAAGGAGGGAAGGAGACACCACCTTTTTGGGAGGGGGATAACAAAATAAATACATGAGGCAGAGTAAGGAAAAGGAGAGAAACTCACTTTTCTTTCAATTTCACTTGGTGAAATTTTACAAAAAAAAAGCAAATTAAGGAAAAAAAGCCAAATTTCATCTCATTAAAAAAAAGTACGTAATGTAAAGAACTTAAGTGCACCAAAATATGTCTGCAGATTCAGCTTGAGCTAACTTGTGTGCTCAGGGATGGTGAGACATTTTGAAATTTCTTTTTCTCTTGATTAATTATATTTTGCAAGAATTCAGCAGCATTTTAATTGGGCTTTGTATGCATCCTCTGTCATAATAGGTAATAGCATCAACCTCTACTATTCAAAATTTATTTAACTTTATAAATTAGAAAGAGCTGTACGTTGAAGTAAGGAATGTAGACATTTTCTAAGCAGCTGATAATATCCAGAAGGAAATGCAGGATATCCCATTTAGAGATGTTACCATCATTACTGTTTATTACATTCATCAGTGAGCAGGCTGCTCCAGTCACTGTCGAATCCCATGGGTGCAATTCTATTTCATGACAGACTATATGTAAACACTTTTGCTTAGTGGTATGGTCTTCCTTTCACATAAATTCAGTGTTTGCTACCCCAAACTAGACACAGGATCTGCCTGTGGGGAAACTGTAAAATTGGTCTCTAAATACATTGAACAGAAAATCAAGGAAATATAAACTCAGAGCACGCCAAAATATTTTGTCTCTTGAAGGGAGCAATGATTTATGCAAACCTGTTTACTCTTTGTGTTGCAGGCATTAAGCAAAGCCAGGGCTCACTAATCAGTTATCAGGAGAATGGGAGAACAAGCTAAATGGGGAATCCTTTTAGTGCTGTCAGTGGTAAATTAGGTCTGTCAAGATGGCAATAAGAATACACAGAGTAGTCAGTCTTAGGTTACTCCCCTTTGTTGACTTGAAAGGTTGGAATTTAGCTGGACAAAAATAAGGAAAGCTTTTGAGTCTCCATCAGTTTTGTATTTCCAGGCATCTATCACATATTTAAAGTACGGGATGCCTTTTCTTTTTGCCACTGCAAAAAGAGGAGCCAAAAGGAAGCATTATATCAGTGCCTATATCATCAGGGCATTCTCATAGGGAACATAAGGAAGAGACTGGCAGGGGAAGTTCCATCTGCAACCTTTCTTCAGTTTATACTGAATTAAGTTAGTAAAAGTACATTTTTCTTAATACTTGGAAATGTTTTCCTCATCCTATCCCTCAAACTGAAGACTTAAAAGTAGGTTGAATTCAAAAGTTTGTTGTGCCAGCTGATTGCAGCATTTGTGGAAAGCGAAATCATTATTAATCTTCTGTCCAAAAAAAAGTCAAGGACCAATTTTCCCATATTGACCTTCCCATTAAATCCATGATATGCATGTGACAAAACCCCAAAGACCCAAGAGAAGATTTAGAAACATTCATTAGATGGTAATTTTATTTTTGGCTTAGATTTTTGGTCAGTGGTGGTGTCTTTATTTTATTTGAGCTTATTTTGCATCTCATACAGCACAAGCATAACCAAACAATCCTGTGGTAGGGATTCTGTTGATTTAAGTCAACAGAAGCCAAATTTCAGCTTTGAAATTTTCTAATATAGTTTTTGCTCACCCCTGAGACCTTTTATTACGTAGGCACAGCTGAGTCAGACCTGGCAACCGTCTTTTAGTTGAGCAGGGAATGTCTCAATTTGTTATGCCAAAGCCAGATGGCCACTTTTTGCAAATGCTTTCCAGCTTGAAAAGGGAAAAGTCAGGATTCTGTGCCAAAGACTCAGCCCTTCAAATCCAGGGGTTAGGGTCAGAGTTGCACAAACACACCAAGAAGGGCATGGGGAACAGGCTATGATTCCCAGAGCTCATTTGTTGCCTATAAAGTAGGATACTCAGAGAGGATAATTGGGGGATCATTAGTGTTAAAAAAAAAGATAATAATCTAACAAGTAACAGATGACTGCTGGGAAATGCATAAAGGCATGTTTGTGTATTGTGTGGGCAATAATCTTGTTTGCAATCACACCACCACAGATTTATTATGTGTCAATGCAATGTTTTATAAAACCACACTTTAAAATATTATCTTGCATTCAGTGTTTGCCACCACATCAATTGCTAAAATTATGTGCTTGCTTCAAGGTACTTTTTTTCTTAAAACATCTGTGCATGTGTGATATCAGCAGTGACTTTGCTGCTAGTTCCAAACACCCTTGCATAAACTCATGTAAAATATTTTCTCCACCCCCACAGAAGGAAGTGTGAATTTTGCTGAAGCATTTAGTTGTCAGGATTGAACAGAAAATATATTTGGCAAGCCACAGGAAAGGCTCAAACCCCTGTGGAGCTTTCTGGGAATTTATCTTAAGCGGTGTCCATAATGGAATTCAGAAATCTGTTTAGTATGTCCAATCCTTCATTCAATCTACATATGTTTGCACAATTATTGCTCTAATAAAAAAAAAAAAATGACAAAATGAAATACTGTTGCTGGTTACTACTGACAACTGGAGGTCAAAGAGTAAAAAGCTTTTAGAAGTTCTATTAAGAAGTAAAAAAGATGAATGCATAAATACTGTCAGGAAATAACTTATCACTGAGCTGCTACAGCATTCTGGCATCTTTGCAATGCAATTTCAGTTCAGGTCACTTCCTATTCCACATGCCTTTTTTACTGTTTACTTTTCTAAAATATAATCATTTATCAGATGTGATTTCAAGTGTAGCTTTTGAGACACAGTGAAGAAAACATTATACTGAACTACTTTATCTGCAGCACCACATCCTACACGACGTGACAGAACCCTAGATGCAGCTACTGTGTATTTGCCATGCAGGAGCATTATCAGCTCTCATGCTTTTGGCATAACCCAGGAGACTGAGGCAATGGGAACTTTCAATTAAAACCAGCATTTTCTAGTGTGAACTCGGCTGAGAAGGATTAAAGATTTAGAAACCAGAAGTTACAGTAAGAAATAAACATCGCTCTTGTCATTCCAATTTAACTGATTAAAGGTATTAAACGTTATTTTTATTTCCTTTTCTTTATGGACTCAGTATTTTTTTCATCTGTTAAAACACATCACAGGCTACATCACACTGGGTTCAATCCTGCACTCTGTGCAAGCAGAGAAACCTCATTAGAGGATATCACTTACAGAATTGTTCTTTGGAAGAATAGACATCTTTTGGATAACTCCAAAAAGATCAAACAGCAGACAGGGCAGCTGTCCAAATGAACCAAAAAAACCTTTTCCTTAGCTGCAATAAAGGGGCTGGAAAGTCACTATGTCTTCAAGCATTCCTCGATTTTCCTCATTTACTTCTCAAGTGCTGATCACAATCCAAAGAGAAACTTTAATGAGACTGAAACTGGATCCTCATTAATTAACCCCTACAGGAGAGAATTGAATCTTTCAACAATAAACTGCACTTTCTCAAGCCTTATCCAGACCAGTTTTTCTTTAAAGATGCTTCAGCTCTCAGAGAACTGAAGCCCTTTTCACTAATGGACCCAAA
The DNA here is from genome assembly GCA_013397865.1 of Struthidea cinerea. Classification (NCBI taxonomy): domain Eukaryota; kingdom Metazoa; phylum Chordata; class Aves; order Passeriformes; family Corcoracidae; genus Struthidea; species Struthidea cinerea. The sequence goes on from VZTI01005527.1 coordinate 251,863, forward strand.
CTTGGTTTGATTTTCATCAGCACTGCAACACAAGGCTGTGTGGTACAGAGAGGAGGAAAGTTTAAGACAATGGACCTGGGTCAAAGACTCATGTTCAGGGGAGAAAAAGTTTTGATTGTCAGATTTCTGGTGTCATGCACAGCTATCATGATTTCCCAGTCAAGGTTTACACATAGAAATAACTTTATCCTTCATAGGATATTCAGTTACTATACAGCCCTCTGAGATCAACACTTCACAAGCATGACAATGGGCATTGAGAAACCTTGCCTCCCAGGGTATGTCCTCAAGTACAGGTGAAACTAAAAGCATTTACAGTAGTCAGTCTATCAGATGTGGTATGATCAGATTTCATTTTTTTCTTATAGCCAGAAAAAGATCTGCCACTAGAGTCGATTCCATGGATCATTTGAAACTAATCATCCTTTAAATTATGTCTTGTAGTTGTGACACTTGCCTAAAATACCTGCACAGACCCATTCAAATTTGTATCCATTCCCATTCAATCAACAATTCAGAAAAATTCAAGGAATGAAACCCTCTGACGTATGAAAGTCATCAAAAGGGGAAATAAATGGAAAATTTTTCAGGATTTGAATTTTTCAGAGATCAAAAACCAGGGTCCTTAGTCTTTCTCTTACTGCAGATTACACAGACGTACCTCACATTAAATATAATTAAAACCAGGTGGCACAGAATTTAACTTCAGTTAAACTCATTCATTAGGTATGATAAACTTATTATATATACTGAAAATATCCAAACAAATGTAAATAAGTATTTTAAAAAATGTTTTGAAAAGACTAGTCCAGTTTACAGGATAATTTAAGTTCAGAACAAGAAGGTATGACCATGGCATCACCCTGTTGCGCTTTTATAAAACATAGTAGCCCTTATCAGCTATTGTATCAAGGTCCAATTCCAACAACGTTTATTTTATTCTAGTCTATAAAAAAATTATTCAAGTTTTTAATTTCTTGCATCACTGATGTATAAATTCATTCCCACAGGAAGACTTTGTCCTTGACAGTGCCGTGCCAAGTTTGTCCTACATATAATTATTATTATCAAGTTTGCTATCTCAAAACTCACAACAACAAAAATGCAATTTCCTTCTCCAATAAAAAATATTGCCATGACCTTTCCCATCTTCTCTCTACTTTTAATCTCTACCAGAAAAGTTTAAGAAGGAGATTTCTATCCTCATGTGCCTCTGATACACTGAAGAAAGGAGGCATCTAAATTGGCAAAGGTCCACCCTAAAATTTTACCCTCAGCCAAGGCAGAGTGATGCACGTGGTGCCAGAGCAGCAGCTTGCTGGCCTGACTTGTACTCAAGGGTTTATCAGTGAATTACTTGGGGAATTAAGACATCACCTCATTTTGCTACTTCACTTAGTTGCCAGCTCTCACACACTGTTGCCATTCATCTCATGTACAGTTCTCATGACTCAAATTCCAGTTTTGTTACTTTACAGATTCTTATTGAGGGGTAAAAAGAGTTCCAAAGTCTGCTTTCTAAAATAAGCAAGACCAGATAATAAAAGATCTTCAAATTAATTTAAATGTTTCATAATTTGTTCATGATCCTTTTATTTTGCTAGTGTATTTTAAGCATTCAAATTTAAAAATACTGTAATTTTAAGCTCTTCAAACCATACCACTTATCTTGCTCTCTTTGGCTAGCACTTTTCACAGTGGCATTCTAAGTTTGGTCAAGGCTTCAAGACATTTTGTTTAGTACTTGAAAAATGTGCTGTCTAAAATCAGGGCAAAAATACAAAAATAATATATAAATGGTCTTTTCAATCTAACACGAACTCAAATTAGGTTTATCTGTAGCTGAATGGAAGATAGATGTATTAATACAAATAAAAACCATATTTTGTTGCCATTGATCTACTTTAAAGGAAATAGATATTTTTTCAGTATCCTTACAATGTTTATACAAGCATGCAAATGCTCATAAGCAGGCACTCAGTTCACCAACCAAGTCACCTATATTTCCCTTTTTTTAAATAATATATACTCTCTAAAATCCTTAATTAATACTAAAAATGAAAAATAAGCACCATTATGCCATGGATGTGACTGGATCCTATTCAAAGCTACTTAGCAATAATTAGGGCACCAAGGCAGCTGTTAACATTGAAAACAGATAGTTGCAGTTATTATTAGTTCATTAAAATTTGATGGATAGAAATAAACTCATTGTCTCAAATGCGTGTGGGAAAAGGAGCCTCATGCTAACATAGAAGCTAATACTACAGTAAGTGTGACTCAAGTAGGGCTTTTCCCCCATGACTCTTCATAGTTCAGGTGTTTCCATTGTTACAGCAAAGTGGATTGGAAGTAATACTTCAGATTGGTAACAAAACCACAGCAAAACTCTGATAATTGAAAAAAACTCAAGCCTTTTGTTTACAAGAGTTCTACTGCACTCACAGATAATGATTTCTGTTGGTTCTATAATGAATATTACTTGAAAATTACAAGACAAAGAAACGAAGAAGTACTTAAGGCTTTTATGTTTACCAGCACAACAATATCTCAGGTAAGTGCCTGCAATTTTCTGGCTTCTACTTGTCGCACCTTCCAGTCTGGTCTTTGTGGAAAATTATGAACCAAGAGCCTTAGTTATCCAAGTTCTACAGCTACCTGCCTGGAGTTTCAGAGTTGCTAATATTGGTCAAAAACTGATACTCTTAAAGTAGCAAACTCAAGGAGAAATTTATCTACTGTGTACTACCTATCTTACTCAGCCTTAAAACCACCTTTTCTACAGGAGTAAAAAGCAAAAAAAAAAAAATTAAAAAAAAATCAAGAAACCCCTGTTGGACACACATGAATTTAAACCATCCAAACCTCTTCATGTTAAAAAGAAATTAATAAATTATTAAGAAATTAGCATTCATTTAAGAAAAGTTGCCAAAATTTGTAATAAGTCTATCTTCTGTTCAGGTTTGAAGCAAACAAACTCTGATCAGGGAACTGGTCTGCCCCAGATTAACAACAGCCCCTGCTTCTATTTCCCCTGGCTCACCTCCCTGAACAGACTGATTGCTAATGCCACAAGCATCAGAACTAGAGCACGTGTGCTCCTGAGACTTTCACTTTCCATGGACATACATGCATGGATATCCATGCAAATGAAATAAAATGGCCTTGAACATTCTGAAAGTTATTTAATGGCTACAATTTTAGAGCTTATTCAGAGGATGTAATTGTTTTGTCACGATTATAGTCAAAGTATAGGAACAGTCAAGGGAAACATTTGGTCAAAATAACATTAAAAAGACAAAGATTGATAGTGGTGAAGGTTATTTTTGCATTGATTACTGTATTTTGAGCAGGTATTTTACATTCAAAGAGCTTTGCAACCTTGGAAACCTGATGAAATGCAGGATATAAACATTGAGTGGTGCTTCTATCAAGGCAACTGGTAATGGAAAGAGATTTTATATAGTTACTGATGAAATGTCTCACTTTTATACCATCAGTGTTGAACTGTTGGCTGATAGCTAGTATTAGGGATGTTTATTTTGGAGAGGCAGGAGTCTTTTCTGTCTCTTTTATTCTAAGCATGAAACTGTGAACCCGTCTTTTTTAAACAGTTTCATCCTTTTCTCTATTCCTTCTGAGAACTGAATACACTTCTCTCTGGTGACATTGAAAAGTAGGCAAGGAGAAGGACAGTAAAAACCTGTTTTACCTTCATCAGAAAGGAGCACTGCAGTTCCTACACTATTTAAAAACTTTGCAAAGTCCCTTTACAGTCTCAGGGAAGCCCCAGATTGAAATAACGTCACAAGGGGAGCAGGGATGGAACATAGCAGTAGTTCAGTATCTTCTATGTCCTCTGCTGGGTGAATGTATGCTGCCCTGGCAAGAGAATGGGATTTTATGATCTAGTAATGGGCCTTTTCCATCTCTAATTACTACCTCACAGGGGCACTGTGAAGATTATTTAGTTAATGTTTGCACAGCTTTCTGACCATGTAAAGTACTGTTAAAGTGCTAAGCGTTACTATTATCATCCAATTATACAATCAATCCAAATCTGAGTAGCACTAAAGGAAGTTCCAGTTCCAATTATGCTAATTAAACTGCAAAGGGACTGTACATCCAGAAGTTCCTGCCGTACCCAGTGCTACTGCAGTACCTTTGAGAATCCTCATTACAGAGACTTTCTCCAGCAGACATTAAACACATATTTACCTGACTGTGAGCTTCAGGTATGTGCCTGAATGGGAACAACGTCGACCAGTACTGACAGACAGATGGCACTGAGATGCTCAACTGATGATATTTATGCTGGGGTCTGCAATACCAAAGCATATACTCCAAATGAACACAAAGTCCAGGATAATTAATCTCCTGTTTAGACTGGTAATGCCCTCACTGAAGAATCAGCAGAGCCCTGAGGCAGAGTTCAGGTGGGGGGAATGGTTTGTCTCTGTTTTGGAATTTAAACAGTATTGAAGTAATGGACAAGATTTCCCATCTGCCTTTCACTGTCAGCTGTGGAAGTTTGTCAGGTAAAAGAATGGAGGGAGAAGTTAAATCTCTGTGCAGAACTGGGCTCCAGCATCACTGAAATATGCCAAATATCTGCAAGCAGACCAACAGAGAGGAGGACTGTTTTTTGCCCTTCATTTCTGTGCTTCAGAGCCCCTACCTAAAAGCTAATTCCACTACAGCTGAAAATTTGTGTGTAAAAATAAAAAAAAAAAAATCAAACCATAACACCTGTCCACTCAGCTATATCAGTAGAAGCTTCTCTCCTCAACAAAAGCCCTAGGAAGAGGGAGAATTCCCCTCTCTAACATCAATTAAACAGCAGGGAAATATGAGCTCTTTCAACCTGCCCCTTTACTACCTTATTGGTCGTTTAAGATCAGGATAGGATAGGTCTTCATGTTAGTTTGGAAAAGACTTTTGGGATTTATCAATGGTTCCTCCTCTCCCTGTGCATTTCTTTGTAGCATAGTTGGTGGCCTGCTTCCTGGGATTATTATCACTACCCAACAGATTTCCTGACTCAGCAGGCATCTGGCACACTGGATACTGCTCTTGACTTCTCCTGATGCCTTCCTTTGGTTTGTATACCTGTAGATGACATCCTTGACTAAGGAGTTTACGTGTGTTAGAGGGTCCTGGGACAATAAATGCAGTACATATTCCAGGAACTCTGCAGAGGTAGGAGCCTGCTACACAACTGTGGGAAGTGGGAAGTGTTGTCATTCAGGAAGGGTTTTTAGTCCTGGGTTTGCAATATCACTGTTAAAACACAAGCAAAGAAGCTGCTGAGCTGTTTGTGTCTTCCCTCTAGGTGTTATTTTCTACCTCCCTTCAACAGTCTCTTTCCACTTACAGACACTCCTTTTCACATCCCTGCAAACTTTCTTCTGTAACACACTTAAAAAGAAAAGAAGATGGGGGAAATGATGTGTTCAAACCATCATCTCCCTGCTCAACTTGTGTGTCACAGAGTTTTCTTTGCACACACAGACTATCCTGGTCTGCAAGCAGTTTAAGTTTCTGTAAGAAAACCAAGTGCAACTGTTCCATCTGCACTCTTTTACACTCTTCCTTACAGACGGAAGAGAAGGAAGGTGTGGCTGAGGCTATGATCAGCTCTGACAGCCTCAAAGCAAACCAGCAGTCACTAATTCTGAAACATAGCTCTCTAGTTATCCACCCAAAAATATATGTGTCACCTTAAGTCTCTCAGTACAGCTGTACTACAAAAGCAGATTTATTTTGTTTTTACCAATATTTTTATCTGAATCTTTAAGAGACTTTAAAGTCTTATTCATACTTGAGGAATCTTAGACTACTTAGTTCTGCCTTTATCTGTATTTTTTAACACATTAAAATCTCAATTTATTAAACTCTTAGAAGTCAAAACTGCTTCCCATATACATAATCCTAGCAATCCTGTGAAGGCAGTAGAAGTAAAAAGGAAAACATAAATAAAGGGAGTACATTTTCATCATAAAAACATGATTCTTCAAAACATAAGTATTCAAGAGTACAAAATACTACAACCTCTTACATAACAACTTCAAAAAGCAATACCAGATAATGCTGTGTCAAGACAGAGAAAACTGAATCCGAGCAAAACCTTTCAGCATCTGGGTATAGATGTGCAGATACATATATCCTGAAAAGAGTGTGTAATGAAAGAATTATCTTCAAATATTGGGCCCCAATTATGATGCTGTATAAACAGAGACAGTTTGTCAGTGGAGTGAAATAGAAAGAAACCTCTTGGAACCATTTTGATAGATATGAGTGTGATTTAATTTTATTTCTGGATGATTACCATTAAGGCTGTTAATTACTTTGTTCATATACAAATGGCAGTAACTGACCAAAAGAATCCCTCCCAAAACCCAGTTGTCCTGTTTCTACGATATGAAAATTCTCAAACCTTTAAACCTGCAGCAATGCTTCCACCACCAGACAAAAAATAAGAAATGATATAGCTACTATTTCATTAAACTGTATGTGCTTGAGCATTATTATGGAAAAGAAATCTTTCAGCGTATTATTCAGAATCTTACAGAAATTTCTAGCAAGTACCCTGCAACATGGGTTATCAAAGGTTTTCTTGTACAGTATGAAAGTTTTTAAGCATGATGTAAATTACTGCGCAATCACAACAAAAAGTACTGTGCACAGAATTACATTCCTTAATTGAATATAAATATGTAATAATATGATTAGAGAATCCAATAATTTCTTTTGTGATGGCACTAGATTGTCCCAAGAACTTATTACTTACATGTGATGTTCCTTGAAGAAAAACATAGGACATATTCCATCTGTACTTTTTTGTTTATATTTCTGCAATATTTTGGTGTGATTTAAGGTCTTTTTATTTTAGCATATGTGTGCATGTGCTTTT